>OX451735.1:1490292752-1490834690 GCA_948472305.1 Vicia faba | reverse complement strand
CAAGGATTGACAAGAGTCTAATCTTTTGAGAAAAGTTTTAAAGATAAGAGCAAAAATGGAAAAATGGTTCGAATGAGATTGATTAACTTTTAGTCTTCTCATAAAAATGTCAAAGTATTATTAAGTTGTTTGAAGTTTGTTTAAGAAAATGTTTTGAAAATGCATGGACATAAGTCCAAGTTTATTATGAAATTGATTCAAGTTTAGAAACAAGAAGAGTTTTCAAAAGGAGGGAGAAGATTTTTGAAATTAAAGAAGATGGGAGGAGATGAAGGGACTATCCTAAAGCATAAGGTAAAAGTTAGGGAGAATAACCATTTAACCAACAAGAAGCCAACACTTGACATTAGGAGTCAAGATAGAATTCCCATTCTTTGGATTAAAACCAAGCAAGGATACTAAACCTTTTGAGAAGACCAAACTTCAAATGTATTAAGTCTTCACAAAAATTGGACAGCGTAACGGCTGTATACAGATGATTCCAGATTATAGACAAAGTGCATAATCACAATAACCTACACACAAAACAAACAACCAACCCAATGTCTTGAGGTAAACCCCAAGAACTCCAGAAAAAATATTAATTAAAGTCACAAGGTCTCCAACATAGGCCAAGGTCTCTAATCCTAAGTCCAAGAAGTCCAATACTCCATAATGCCAAGGATAGTAACCAAATAGTCCAAGTATCATTAATGTTTTTTATGTTTCATGTTGATTATTAGGCATCTTTAAAAGGAAAAGAAAATCTCAAGTGAGCAAAATAAAAATGACATAAAAGTAAATGCTCAAGTGAGTAAAGATGAAAATAGCATGAAATGTAAATGTTAAAGTAAAATGGTACATAAAGTAAAGAGCATAAAATAAAAGCATAAAATAAAGTCAATTGTTAGAAGTTAATGGTTAGTTGGATGACCATCTTGAAACTTGCATTTGGAACTCATTAGAGGATTGGTAGAACCAAATCCTCTCAACAACAAGTTGCATTTGCTTTTTTGTCAAGTATATCATCCATTTAAGAGGCATCAAAGCAACATTTAATGATCCATGATGTGTAAGTGATCCGCGTTGACCAAAATTGATGAAGATCCATTGGAGGATTGGTAGAACCAAAGCCTCCTAACAATGAATCTCAAGGTTATTGGATCAAAGGGTTCAAATTAACATACTTGGGCTTGCAAACATAGGTTTGGGCCACGAATGATCATTCTCTCGAATCGAGACAAAATTTAGCATTATGTTAAGCAATGGTAAGTGGACTTAGGTAGAAGTCGCACCTATTTTGAGGCTCGTCAATAGCAATTTATGTACTTCATGTTTGGATAAATGATATAGAGATCATCATCCCATAACATGTAGCACAATTAAAAAAGAAAGCGATAAGATGAAATGGGAGGGGAAAGATAAGCTAATTTGGATCACTGTCTCAAATTTCTTTCATCTTTAAATTCAATCACTCATCTAGATGGATTAAAGTACTAAACATATCATTAATCCAAAGCATCAAAAATGAATTAAATAATTCACTCTTTGGTATATTTGAATTAATGAACATTTATCCAACTTCATCTACACCCAAAGTCCATTGAATTTAAAGAGAAATTGAACATTTAAAATTGCAATCTAAATCAAAAATCAAAAGGAGTGAGTAGAAAAAGATAGATGGATCAAAACAGCCCCAAAATAAGACAGAAAAGGTATTTTGTCACTGTTACGATCGATTGCACTGTGGGAGCAATCGATTGCATCAATGCTTTTTTTCAAAAAAAAACGTAAAATTCTTCTATGGCAATCAATTGCGCTGTGAGTGCAATGATTGCACCTTGTGAAAAAATAGCAAATCAGCATTTTAAATGGCCAAATTCTTGTTCAAAATTTCCATCAAACACCTTATGATCATGAATTCAATTGAGCACGAAAATTCCATAAAATTATGAGAAAATAGCACCAGTGGAATCACAAAATAATGCTCAATGAATCAAACCCGAAGATCAACAAGAGATCACATTGTGAAAGATGAAAAATCCAACTTACCAAAGGTAGATCTAGAGAATTATCAAAAAAACTTCAAGAATTTGCTTCAATTCATCCCCAAGAATTAATTTCCCAAGCTTGGATATAGGGAATTGATAAAGAAAAAGTGTTTGGATGAATTTTTAGCTCAACGATTAGTAAGCTTCAATGCAAAGCTTACTAACTTTTTTTTTGAAAAAGGAGCTTTGAGTGAATTTGGTAGATGGAGGGAATTGAGAGATTTTTTAGCAAAGTGAATTTGGCTATCAAAAGCTTGAGATTTGAATGGAATGAGGGCTCTATTTATAGAGATTAGGCTTTGGATTAGTGGGGGTTTGGAGTTTGGTTTGGGAAATGAAATTAGGCTTGGTAATTAATTCTTGGAGCCAAAATTTGAATTAATAATATATCTTTCAAAAAAATGAAGAAAATTGGAGCCAAAATTTGAATTAATGATATATATTTCAAAAAATGAATAAAAATATGAGCCAAAATTGACAAGCTTGAAATTGCTGGGTTTTTTTTCAAAATTTCACTTTGTGTAATCGATTGCACTCTATGAGAAATCGATTGCATCAGTGTTTTTTTTCAAATATTGCGCCAAATGCACTATGTGCAATCGATTGCATTCTAAGAGCAATTGATTGTACAGTGAAAAAAAATGAAAAATTTTAATTATTATTTTTCTTTGCAAATAGAGATTTTAGGAAAATAATACAGGAAAACTTTATTTGTCAAATGCTTTGACTCGGTACCTACAAAACACAAATATACAAAGACAAAGATAAATATTTTTTTTGTATTTTGATTAGAAGTTAATCAACAACCCGTATACAAAATATATAACTAAGGTGCTTGGAGATCTCTCAAGAGCAAATTTAAAGATAGGATATAATAGGAGAAAAACCTCAAACCCTAGTTTGTGATCTGGTTGGATTGTGATGGTATGAGATGATAGAGGAATCTTAGGGGGAAAAATTGGGGTACAACAACTGCCGTTATTTAAGTGTATTCTATCCAGAGATACGAAGGTTAAAATTCTTTGTGTCGACGCGATTGAAGATACTTAAATATAAAACAAACCATATTTTTGGCCCTAAGATATCATGCAATGCTTATGAGTATGAATGCGGATGAATAAGTATAGAGGGACGCAAGACGCCACCGGGGCTGTAAAAATTAAAAGGGGAAACAAAATGAAAAATTAACCAGGAAAATAAATCACTGGTGAAGGAAAGACAAGCCTTTGTTGGGGTAATGTCCAAGATAGGACCCAAAGCATCATCAACTTAAGAGAGTAAAGGATAATGGTGACCGACAGATGACTGCAAACTATCCAATCTTTGAGGGGATAGAAAAAAAGTAACTTCGACCCACCAGAGAAAGAGATGGTAAGATAATACCAGGAAATCTCAAGATGTATCCAATATTCATAACTACAAACAGATGAACTTCCATTAGAGTAACAGAATCTCGACGACGAACTACCCTCCATAATGACAAGGATATCATCCATCGGAATAAAAATCTCAACAACAGACTACCTTCTATAATGACAAGGCTACCATACATTGGAGTAACAAAAATATCAACAACAGACTACCTTCCATAATGAAAAGGCTATTATCCATTAGAATAACAGAAATCTCAACAACAAACTACCTTCCATAATGACAAGGCTATCATCCATTGGAGTAACAGAAATCTCAACAACAGACTACCTTCCATAATGACAAGGCTATCATCCATTGGAGTAACAGAAATCTCAACAACAGAATACCTTTCATAATAACAAGGCTACCATCCATTGGAGTAACAAAAATCTCAACAACTGACTACCTTCCATAATGACAAGGCTACCATCCATTGGAATAACAGAAATCTCAACAGCAGACTACCTTCCATAATAACAAGGCTACCATCCATTGGAGTAACAAAAATCTTAACAATAGACTACCTTCCATAATGACAAGGCTACAATCCATTGGAGTAACCAAAATCTCAACAACAGACTACCTTCCGTAATGACAAGGGTACCATCCATTGGAGTAACAGAAATCTCAATAACAGACTACCTTTCGTAATGACAAGGCTACCATCCATTGGAGTAAAAATCTGAATCTTCTCTGGGAGTTATCAGATCCATTGGGGGAAGTACAGGTTTGTTTAAATAAAGAGACCTGCCACTTGCTGCTATGAGGAGGAAATGTAATAAAGACTTTCCTGAAGGAGGAAAATATGGATTCCTGGGGAAAGATATGGAACTCCTAGAGAAATGCCAATAAATTCCTGCTGAGGGGATAAAATCTTCTTATGCAAAATAGATACACATTCTCAAAAAAAGAAGCTCAAAGCTTGCAAAAATCCGAATAATAATGTTGTTGAGGGTATCCACTCCAAACAGAAATAAACCGGAATGAAGCAGTCAACCAAAATACATCTTCTGAGAAATAAACTTAAGAAGAAATCCCATTTCGTCCAGACAACAAGTTGAAAAGAAGGCTGAAACAAACAATCTCCCACGAGGGATAACTCAGTGGGGAAGTTGAAGGAATATACATTTTTTACTTAAGGTTGACACTCTATTGGAGAGAGATTAACATAACTCTGCAAAACAGGATAACATACCAACAAGATATTAAAAAAATGCAAATGAGAAATGATTATGCATGACACTGATATGAAGGTATGAATGTTATCCTATGTATGCTGACAAAACAGTCATATAACACTGGGGATACACACAAGACCAAAAATGGGTACAATCAATACCCGGCTAAATCACAAACATGATGGAAATTCCATAAGATAGTAAGCACCAACCAAGGAAACAAATTCTTATTCCATAGATTAACTTTGCTGGGGAGGCACAAGATAAAACAAAATGGCGATGCAACATCTTCCTCAAAGCTTCTATTGAGAAACCATACGAACTTCGGGGGGGAACAAAATGTTTGAAGTTCATACTTCTGCCCGGGTTGACTTCACTGGGGAAAAATAATATCACCTTATTGAGACATCAGTTGGGGATGACATACTGACTTCATTGGGAAGGATAATACTATATTGGTGAAGAATACTTCAAGATACATTCTCAATAATGAGAGTGATGATTGCACCAACTTCTCAGGGGAGGAAGTACGAAAACCTCACGGGGCAACAATTTCAAAAAAATATCTCGTCTCAACATCACTTGGGGGATTTTCAAGAAGTCAAACACTACAGCAAGAAAACTTATGGGGATTTTAAATCCAATCCAGCACTCGGTGGGGGAAAACCCAAACAGTTGATAACCAATTCAACACTTCTTCAATAAGACATTAGCCTTGCCTGACTGACGAGAAAACAAACAAATGCTAGTACTACCGAAAGGAGATGTTTCACAAATGAGTCCAATCTCATCATGTACGAAGAGACAAAACTTTTACCAAATAAGTGAAGCCTTCACTGGGGAGACTTGGATAGAGTCCTCATACTACGCAAACCTTTGAGTTTATCCGTCTCTAAAATCACTAATCTTGTCCTCCTTGTATCACAAAATTTAAAGAAATTTGTAAATTCTTTTCAAAAATAATTTTGTTATTTAACCTGTTTGCTTTGATCATAACTATCAATAATAAATGAAATCTTTATAAGTTGAATAACATAAGAATTGAAAAGAATTGGATAAAAGGCTCGAACTTTATTAATAGAATGGTAGTCTGCCAATGGCAAGACTCCATAGATGATTACAAAGTTGGAACATGGTAATATATATTAGAAAAGATACATCGAATTACAATGATTGCTATTCTCTCTAGCAACTTTGAATTCCTGAGCCGAAACTTTAGTTGAAGAGTAGTAAGATCCAAGTAGATTGTTGCTCCATTGATCAAGTATTGTCTAATGCAGTTACTTTCCAGAAAATCCCTAACTTTTTCCTAGGTTACCCTTGCGGGTTTTCAACCTACCGGGAAAATTTGTTCTTTTCATGTCTCTAACTTTGGCCTAGACCGCCCTTTCGGGTTTTCAGCCTACCGAGACGCTCCTTTTTGCCTAAGCCGCCCTTTTGAGTTTTCGTCTTAACGAGCTATTCTTTTTTTTCTAGCCGAAGTATTTCTTGACTGCATCAACATTCATGGGACGTGGGAACTCCTCGCCATCCATTGTCTCAAGAATCAATGCACCGCGAGAGAAGGATTTCTTGACAACATATGGGCCTTCAAAATTGGGAGTCCACTTGCCCCTAGAGTCATTGTTAAAAGACAAGATATTTCTGAGTACGAGGTCACCTTCTCTGAATTCATGAGGTTTGACCTTCTTATCAGAATCTTTCTTCATTCTCTTTTGGTATAATTTCCCATGACACAGGCCATCATTATTTTTTCTTCTATTAAATTCAACTGGTCAAACCTGTTCTGGACCCATTCAGCCTCCGACAACTTGGCTTCCATTATTACTCGCAAAGAGGGAATCTCAACTTCAATGGGGAGAACTGCTTCCATGCCATATACAAGAGAGAATGGGGTTTCCCCTGTTGAAGTGTGTACAGATGTTCGGTACCCATGCAGAGCAAAAGGAAGAATTTCATGCCAATCTTTATAAGTAACAACCATCTTTTGGATGATCTTCTTGATATTCTTATTAGCATCTTCAACAGCCCCATTCATCTTTGGCCTGTACGGAGATAAATTGTGATGGACAATCTTGAATTCTTCACAAAGTTCTGTCATTATCTTGTTATTTAGATTTGAGCCATTATCAGTGATAATTCTGCTTGGCACACCATACTGACATATGAGATTGTTCTTAATGAAGCGCACTACCACTTTCTTAGTAACATTAGCATATGAAGCAGCCTCCACCTATTTAGTGAAGTAATCAATTTCCACTAATATGAAACAATGCCCATTTGATGCTTTTGGTTCAATCATTCTGATCATATCAATTCCCCACATAGAGAAAGGCCAAGGAGAAGAAATAACATTGAGCAGTGTAAGAGACACGTGGATTTTATCAGCATAAATCTGGAATTTATGGCACTTCTTTGAAAATTTGTAACAGTCAGATTCCATTGTCAGCCAATAGTAACCTTCCCTAAGCATCTTTTTCTCCATTGAATGTCCATTGGCATGGGTGCCAAAGGAACCTTCATGAGTCTCATGCATCAACATGTCTGCTTCGTGTCTATTCACGCATCTGAGCAAGACCATGCCATGATTTATCTTATATAGTACATCTTCGTTAAGGAAAAAGCTGCTTGCCAACTTTCTCAATGTATTTTTATCTTTATTTGATGCACCAATCGGATATTCATATGTCTGGACAAAATGCTTGATATCATAATACCAAGGTTTCTCATCTGCTACTTCCTCTATTGTAAACACATGAGCGGGCCTATCCAGTCACCGAACTATAATCCGAGGTATATCAGTCCAAGTATTCACTTGATACATGGAAGCCAAAGTTTCTAGAGAATCTGCCATTTTATTTTCATCTATGGGGATGTGATGGAATTCAACCTTATTAAAGAAGGATAACAATATTCTAGCATAATCTTTGTAAGGGATCAAGTCGGGGTGACGAGTATCTCATTCTCCTTTAATCTGATTAACAACCAAAGTCGAATCACCATATACATATAGAACCTTGATTCTAAGATCAATGGCTTATTCGAGACCCATAATACAAGCCTCATATTCCTCTATATTATTGGTGCAATCAAATGTCAACCTTGCAGTAAAAGGAATGTGTGATCCATGTGGAGTGACAATCATAACACCAATTCCCTTACCATAAGCATGCACAGCTCCATCAAATATCATGCTCCAACGAGATTCAGGATCAGGACCTTCCTCGGGCAATGGTTCATCACAATCTTTTATTTTCAAAAACATCACATCCTCATCGGGGAAATCATACTTCACAGACTGATAATCATCAACTGGTTGGTGAGCAAGATAATATGCCAACACACTGCTTTTAATATATTTTTGAGTGCGGTATTCAATGTCATATTCAAATAACAACATCTGCCAATGGGAAATTATCCCAGTGAGATCAGGATTTTCAAAAATGTACTTGATTGGATCCATTTTGGAGATCAACCAAGTGGTGTGATTCAACATATACTGCCGTAAATGTTTTTCCGCCCAGGCCAGAGCACAACATGTCCTTTCCAGCATAGAATACCGTGACTCACAATCAGTAAACTTTTTACTGAGATAATAAATGGCATACTCTTTCTTCCCTGTTTCATCTTGTTGTCCCAGAATACAGCCCATGGAATTATCTAACACTGTCAGATACATAATCAATGGTCTTCCTTCAACAGGAGGGAGCAAGATAGGGGGTTCAAGTAGTGATACTTTCAAATTCCCTTTGGCAGTCTTCTGTCCATACACAACCTTGATATTTCTTTAACAACTTAAAGATCGGCCCACACGTTGCATTCGTGTGGGAAATGAATCTTGAGATGTAATTCAAATACCCGAGGAAACCTCTGACTTGCTTTTCAGTTCTCGGTGCTGGAATTTCTTGAATTTCTTTGACTTTATCAGGGTCAACTTCAATCCCTCTTTGGTTGACAGTAAAACCCAACAACTTCCCTGATCGGACACCAAAGGTGCATTTATTTGGACTCAAGCAGAGGAGGTACTTCCTCAAACGCTGAAACAACTTCAACAGATCTTCCACATGCCCTTCTTCGGTTTGTGATTTGGAAATCATGTCATCAACATATACCTCAATTTCCTTGTGCATCAAATCATGTAATAGGGTTGTCATAGCCCTATGGTACGTTGCACCAGCGTTCTTCAACCAGAATGGCATCACTCTGTAATAGAATGTTCCCTAGGGTGTGATAAACGTTGTTTTTTCCATGTCCTCAGGAGCCATCCTTATTTGATTATATCCAGAAAATCCATCCATGAATGAGAATACTTTAAATTTTGTTATACTATCAACCAACATATCAATATGCAGCAATGGGAATCATCTTTTGGACTAGCTTTATTTAGATCTCTGTAATCTACGCACATGAGGACTTTTTTATCTTTTTTCGGTACAGGCACAATGTTGGCTATGCATTGAGGATACACTAATGTTACAAGAAAATCGGCATTTATCTATTTTAAGACCTCTTCTTTGATCTTTACTGCCATATCAGGGTGAGTTCTTCTCAACTTCTTCTTGACGAGCAGGCACTCTTCTCAACTTCAAAGGCAAATGATGTTCCACAATATCAGTATCTAGACCCGGCATATCTTGGTAAGACCAAGCAAAGATGTCTACATATTCCTCAACAGTCCATTCAACCTTCTCTTCACGTTAGGATGTAATAATGCTTCAATCTTGACCTCTCTTGGCTCTTCTTTTGAACCCATATTGATTGTTTCCAGTGATTCTTTATGTGGCTGAATGGCATTTTCCTCGTGCTCGAGCAACCGTGAGACCTCTTCTGGAATCTCATCATACTCTTCTTATTCTGCCCCTAACACAGGATATTCAAAGTTGGAAGAGGTTGTAGGGTCATTGTATTCAACGGGTTTATTAATTAATCTGCACATATGATTTATGATTGCTTTTAGAAACTGACACATATATCAAATGATTATGCAGATTTATTTTCAATTATTATTCTATTCAAAAGGGTTTTTTATTATTACCATCTTCCATGAAAAAAAAACATAAAAGACACAATTTTGAGAATCAAAGACAACTTTTATTTATGATTTTAATGATCAAAGCAAACAGATAAGCCCATACAATATTAACTTTCATTTTGGGCAGAATGAAAGCTTTTTGCAAAGAAAAAACAAATTACTTTGAGACATGAATGCAAGAGGTAACATCATAAGTGATCCAGTTCTGGATTCTGACTCTATGCGTCACATAATTTGGCACTTCCTGATCTTCTTCATCCTTTTCAATAGCATTAACTCTAGAGACAGTTGGATGGAGGTAGCCTCCATTGTGAAAAACATCATGATAATTGCTCATAGTAGACTTCAGCTTCAAACTTTCATTCATGCCATTCTTTGCAGAGAATCCTAAATCAGCCCTATTCTTGTTGATCGAAGGATTAACGACCTGTCCCCATACTTTGCTTGGCCGGTTGCACACAACATGTTGAGCATCCTTTAATGAAACCATAGAGTTCTCATTCCCTCTTACATTATCAACAGATAGAGCTTGGAAATGTGTCCCCATAGCAGCCTCATCTGCTTCAGCAACACTAAAAGATGATAGGTGAGATATCAGCAATTCTTGCTCCCCGTTTATAATAACCACTTTTCTTTTGCGCACGAACTTCAGCTTTTGCTGCAGAGTGGAAGTGACAGCCTCTGCTTCGTGAATCAATGGTCTTCCCAATAGATAATAATATGCGGGTACAATATCCATGACTTGGAAAATGATCTGGAACAGATGCGGGCCTATGTGAATAGGCAGATCGACCTCCCCAATAACCGACTTCCTTGACCCATCGAAAGCTTTAAAAATAATACCACTTAGGCGCATAGGAGCCCTTTGATATTTCAACTTCATTAGCGTACTTCTAGGTATCACATATAAAGCAGATCCATTATCAATCAGCACATTTGATAAAGAATCATTTTTGCAGTTCATGGATGTGTGGAGAGCTAAATTGTGGTTCCTCCCTTCGCCAGGCAGTTCATCATTGCAAAAGCTTAGGTTATTACATGATGTAATATTACCTACCGCACTGCTGAATTGATCTAACGGAATATCATACTCCACGAAGGCTTGGTCCAACACCCTCATTAAGGATTCTCTATGAGCAGCAAAGTTTAACAATAAAGCCAAGATAGATATTTTTGAAGGAGTCTGCAATAACTGATCCACAATTCTGTAGTCACTCATCTTGATTATCTTCAAAGTATCATCCACCTCTTTCTCTAGAGTAGCACCACTGGATTCACCTGTAGCCTTCTTTTCTTTAACATTTTCCACAACCTTCTTTCCAGTACTAACATCCTCACGAATAATCGGTGCAAAAATATGACCACTACAGGTCATTCTGCCAGTCTCAGAAATATTCTCAACATTAGAAATTGGTTGGATGGGAACTTCCACACCATCCTCTAAAATTGTAGCATTATACTTGTACGGCACAGCTTTGTTGGATTTGTAAGGAACGGGCTCTGGTAAGCAAATCACCACAGGGGAACAACTGGCTTACTACAGTATTCAATTTCAACAGGGGCAGAATCATTTAAACACGGAACAATCACATTCACACCTTCTTCAGTCATAAAAGAATCATCACCAGAGAACAAATCCTCATCTGAGGAAAAGAATTCATTTGCGGAAGCATACTCATCATCATCTTATTCTTCATCAACCTCAATCTCGTTAACCTCATAGTAATTATCTCTTTTCCCTGAAACCTTGATGGTTCCATTATCTAACAACAATTGAATAACTTTTATTACAATTGAACATCCTCGGGAGTCCCGGCAGCAAATTCGGAAAGATCCATATTGATGTTCTACCTGACCAGCCATGTGGCAGAAAATAGCATGCATTTGTACGAGATCATCATTCATGTGTTCCACATTAAATATTCTAAACTCTCCAGGACATCCAGAAACCACATTTACTTCCTCCTCATACTCTGCCCTAGGCCTGATTATATGGATGAGGCCCTCATCCATCATCTCTTGCAAATTAACCTTTATCTTATCGCAACCTTGTATATTAGTACTACAGGTACCACAACCAGCATGTTCATGAGTGTAGTAACTAAACTCACAAAGGTCTGCATGCATCTTTACCAAGTCCCCTCTTACTAGGTTAATATCATAAATGCGGAAGTCACCTGGACAACCAGGAACCATGTTAATAGCATTCGTTCCTTTGTGTTTTGGGAGAGGATTATCTTTTACATTCAGACTGGCATCTTTGAAGGATAAAAGGCCAGATCTAACCATTTTCTGTACCTCGGATTTCAGAAGATAATTGTTTTCCACATTATGTCCCGGTGCACCCTGATAGAACGCGCATGTCTGATCTGCCTTATAGTACCAAGGTAAAGGGGATGGTACAGCAAGAGGTGGCCTAGTCTGGACCAACTTTTTCTGGATCAAAGCTGGAAGTAGTTCTGTATAACTCATAGGGATAGAGTCAAAAGGCTCTCTTCTCTAATTATGCCCTTGACTTTCTTGAGGGGTTGGTCTTTGATAAGCAATTGTAGTGGGAGTTGTGTTCACAACTGGAGTTACCGAGGCAACCTATTGATGGCGCTGATGATTTCTTCTAGAAGTATTAACCCTTCTCTCTTGACTAACAACATTTGTTTCCCCTTCTTTCTTCTTAACAAATCCAAAAGATGGCTTCTTCACATTACTGGAACTTTCATTCTTTGTGAGACGCCATTCTCTCACAGCCTCTTCCAAACGAACGCCCATTCCCACCATTTCAGTAAAATCACTGGGCGCACTCGCCACCATCCTCTCATAATAGAATGCACCTAGTGTCTTCAGGAAAATCTTGGTCATTTCTTTTTCTTCCATTGAAGGGATCACTTGGGCGGCTACCTCACGCCATCTCTGGGCATATTCCTTGAATGATTCCTTTTCCTTCTAGACCATGGCCCTGAGTTGATCACGGTCAGGCTCCATGTCCATGTGGTATTTGTATTATCTAATAAATGCTTCACCTAAGTCATTAAAAGAATGAATTTTGGCACTGTCTAAGCTCATATACCATTTCAACGCTGAACCAGTTAAACTATCTTGAAATAAATGAATCAACAAGTGTTGATCATCTGTATGAGTAGACATTCTCCTTACATACATCACCAGGTGAGCACGAGGGAAAGTGTTTCCTTTGTACTTTTTGAACTCCGGTACTTTAAACTTAGCAGGTATCTTGACATTGAGAACCAGACACGTGTCATTCACATTCTGTCCAAACAGCTTTTTTCCCCTGAGGGCCTTCAATTCTTTCTGCATTTTGTCAAACTGATCTTGAAAATCATCCATTATTTCACAGAAGCCCAAGCTATCACTTCGTGGAGGAATAGGATAATACACATCATCATTAGCAAACGGGATCACATTCACTGAGGGTGGTGCAGCATAGTGAATCTCGTTTCTAGCAGCATGGGTAACATGCACCACGGGAGGTGCGGGAGCAGTAGCATTCTGAGTAAGTGGAGCAATCTGAGGATCCTGGTTAAAACCTTTTGGCACAAAGTTTTCTGTCATCCCTAAGGATATCCTGAAGGCATACGATTCTGAACAACAGCTGGAGTAGCAGATATGGGAACAGTTGGAGCTTCAGTAGTAACCATTATCTGTTGAGGCTGAACACTCGGTGGTTGATTCTAAGCAGCCACCAGATATTCCATCAGAGCAGTGAGATTGGCCATGCCATCCTTCGGAGCAGAAACTTCCTCGCGCAGCTTGCGGTTCTCTTGTTCTACATTATCCATCTTCTTTCTGAAATTAACTCGGGTATCGTACTGGTGAGACAGCTTGCTGAACAAAGTAAAGAAGCTCAGTAAGACACATGGATATGCACAATAAATGCAAGAAGTGTGTACAATATGATGCATGATATGCAATTCACATGATTTATTTTATTATTATTATTTAAAGGTACTTAAATATTTATAGACAATATTGCAAATATCAAAGTAATAACACATTTGAAATACTGGAAAAAATTATTATAACTTCAAAATTATTACAAGTTTCAATAATCCCAAGTACAAGATGAAAGTAAAGCCCAAAACCCTAAGAAGTAAAGCTGATGGAGATCACTCTATACACTGACGCTTCCCTGTAATTCTAGTAATCTGAGCCTTCAACCTCTGATTTTCTTCCACATATCTGGTGGCAACCTCAATCCAATCACCTGAATCAGGAAGTGAGCAACTAGTATCTGACTGAGGCTTAGGGGAAAATAAATCCCCTTTCCTCTCCATCATCTCTACAGCCCGACTCTCAAGAATCTCAATCAAGTCGTCTTTTTCCTTCAGGTTTGCTCGGTAGGAAATTTCTAGAGTTTGGAACTTGTTCTTCCAAGCTTCCTTTTCCTGTTGCATCCTGACTAAAGAAAGTTGTAGCTCTTCCACATCATCCAATAAGGGAGAAATGGCCTTCATAAACAAATCAGGCATGGGTGCTTCCCGAGAATACAGCATCTTCAACTGAATAGCTCTCACTTGTACCCACTGAAGATAAGGCTCCAAAGAAACAGCTCCCCTAGGTCCCAAGTCTTTCCTACTCTTTCTGTGAATGTGACACCAGGCCTTCGCAATTTGCTCCATAGCTTCCTTGTGGTCTTCTCCCTCTTTCAGGAAGAAACTACTCAAATGAATACTATTTGGTTTATCCCTCATCGGATAATCAAGTTGTCATCGTGCAAGAACAGGGTTGTAGTTAATTCCTTCCTTTGTACCAAGAAGAGGTGCATTGGGGAAACTGCCACAATTGTTGAAAGCATCAGAAAGCATCCCAGAAAGTGAGTAAGTGCCATGATCTTAGGAGCCCAATGGGGTTCCTTCTTGATATCCCAGAAAGCATCAGACTGAGGCAAATGAGATGTAAACCACCGGTGCAATAGAGGCATGCAGCAGATAATCATCCCCCCATGATAAGAATCCTGAAGATGAATTGAGTAATAAGTATCACCAAAATCATGAAGATCCTGATGGCATTAATGTCAACAAATTTGTCCATATTAGGAAACAAGAACAACTCGTAAGCAAGTAGAGCAAAGATGGCCTCAAAAGCGACTGTACTCTTCATCCTAGCAAAGTAACGAGCTTTCTCTAATAAGAACTGGACTGGTAATCCTCTAATCCCTCCTTTAGTAGTCATGTAGGCTTTAACCTCAGACTTCCCTAGATGTATCAAAGCAGCAATCTCATGTGGTTTTGGCTCACCCCCCAAACCCGTAAAAGGAACACGGTCAATAATAGGAAAACCCAGCAGATAAGAATACTCTTCTAATATAGGCATCAACTGATAGTCAGGGAAGGTAAAGCATCAATATAACAGCCCGAGCCTTCAGCGTTCCCGACACTATTACCTCACAATCTTCTCTACCCCCTCACTAGTAGAGTTTTTGCCTTCTGTGGGAATCGAACCCTGTACCCTGGGGTTCAAGTACATGCTCAATGCATTCCCACTACCAAATGAGATACGTAGCTCAATTGGTAGTGGGAATGCATTGAGCATGTACTTGAACCCCAGGGTACAGGGTTCGATTCCCACAAAAGGCAAAAACTCTACTAGTGAGAGGGGTGGAGAAGATCGTGAGGTAATAGTGTCGGGAATGCTGAAGGCTCGGGCTATTACATAAAAAGGCGCCTTTTTATGTAACAGCCCAAGCCTTCAGCGTTCCCGGCATTATTACCTCACGATCTTCTCTACCCCCTCACTAGTAGAGTTTTTTCCTTTCGTGGGAATCGAACCTTATACCCTGGGGTTCAAGTACATGCTCAATGCATTCCCACTACCAAATGAGCTACGCTGTTACATAAAAAGGCGCATTTTTATGTAACAGTCCGAGCCTTCAGCGTTCCCGGCACTATTACCTCACGATCTTCTCTACCCCCTCACTAGTAGAGTTTTTACCTTTCGTGGGAATCGAACCCTGTACCCTGGGGTTCAAGTACATGCTCAATGCATTCCCACTACCAAATGAGCTACGTAGCTCAGTTGGTAGTGGGAATGCATTGAGCATGTACTTGAACCCCAGGGTACAGGGTTCGATTCCCATGAAAGGAAAAAACTCTACTAGTGAGGGGGTAGAGAAGATCGTGAGGTAATAGTGTCGAGAACGTTGAAGGCTCGGGCTGTTACAATCGATACATCGGATCCTAGAACTGGACCAAGGTCGAGAGAATACCCTCCTTCATCCTAAGCTTAATGAGAGAAATGATGGACCCATACTTCCTCCAAAAATTTACAGAACACTCAATCTCGGGAATTAGACTCATCAGCTCATCTATCTTGGGATCTTTAAAACTGTATTTTCTGGTCTTTCTTTTTCCAGAATCCATAGTGAAAAAGTACCTTAGATATTCACAAGTGGTCAACTTTTAAGTCCCTTGAAATAAAATTTCTTCAAAAGATGCTTATGAGTGCATGGATGCATGATGCAACAATCACACACAAGATCACAAACATAGGGTTCATAGGTTCAACGTCACGAGCATGAGGTCAAAGGTACTACCCATAAGGTATGGTTTAAGAGTTATCACCTGCCGAACAAGGTTCTAAAGGTTCCCATAGTATACATCCTTCCTTTGGATATTACTAACTTCCCAACTAACTCGATAATTAGCAATATTCTCAAGAAAAACTCATCTGAGTGTAGTTCGCGTGACAAATATTTCCGAATTACTCCGTCATAGCTTCCTCACTACACCTAAAAGGCCAAGACGGGTTAGGTATTCTATGGTCCTCATTTTCAGCAGGCTCCCAGGTGGAAAGCAGTACGTCCTCTCGATTACTCGGTAAACGATACTACAGTCAAAGGGGCCTCCACTGAGTAGGGGATCTCATGCCTCCTTTTTTAAGATTACTCCCTCAAAGTTAGCATGACTATACCGCATGTCCTATCTTAAGTTTGCCCAAGTCCAGGTATAGGACTCATGAGTAATCACCAAGCACCTTGAAAACCAGAAAAGTCACGACAAACATATATACAACATATAACATATAACAAATAATAGCACATATACAGATATAAACAAAGATAGGTTTAACCCACTTAGGGATGGACCAACAATTGTTCAATCTTTCCCCAGTGAAGTCTCCATTTTTCTATAGAGGTAGAAATGTTTAAGACTAAGCCATTGGATTGACTTGACTCGTACAGATCAAAATAAAATCGCCACCATGCTTTATTGTTTCCAAAGGAATGGGAAAAGAGCGAATAACCTAAAAGAGGGGGGAAAGATTCAAGGTAAGGGGGTTGGTTATGCAAAGGGAAGGTATTAGCACCCTAAACATCTACGGTACTCGGCAGGAACCTCTTTGTAAAATCTGTATATTTTGGCTATAAAATGTTGTATAAAAATAGATGGTGGAGGTGAGAAAAGACATATTTTTTTATGATTTTTGCACCCTCCGCGGTTGCGAACCTTTAGTGCCTACGTACCACCTTTCGTGCAATAGGGGATCAGGGTACACGTAGTTCCTCTTTAAAAAATTTAAAACACAAGTGTGTTGGTTGATTTTATGAGATAAGACATCATCGTCATTGTCCGTATAGAAAACATACTTACTACCCACAATCATGAGAAAGGAGAATTTGCATCATCTCAAAGTGGAGGATATGACTTGGATTTTACAATCAACAATGCCTCACTCAACACCCAAGTGGAAAATATCTCACTTCACTACATATTGTAGAAGTATAGTTGTTTGCATCACTACAAGGATTGACAAGAGTCTAATCTTTTGAGAAAAAATTTAAAGATAAGATCCAAAATGGCAAAATGGTTTGAATGAGATTGATTAACTTTTAGTCTTCTCACAAAAATGTCAAGGTATTATTAAGTTGTTTGAAGTTTGTTTAAGAAAATGTTTTGAAAATACATGGACCTAAATCCAAGTTTATTATGAAAGTGATTCAAGTTTAGAAACAAGAAGAGTTTTCAAAAGGAGGGAGAAGATTTTTGAAATTAAAGAATATAGGAGGAGATGAAGGGACTATCCTAAAGCATAAGGTAAAAGCTAGGGAGAAGAACCATCTAACCAACAAGAAGCCAACACTTGACATTATGAGTCAAGATATAATTTTCATTCTTTAGATTGAAATCAAGCAAGGATACAAAACCTCTTGAGAAGACCAAACTTCAAGTGTATTAAATCTTCACAAAAATTGGGAAGAGTAAGGGTTGTATACAGATGAATTCCATATTACAGACAAAGTGCGCAATCATAATAACCTGCATACAAAACAAACAAGTAACCCAATGTCTTGAGGTAAACCCCAAGAACTCTAAACAAAATATTAATTAAGGTCACAAGGTCTCCAACATAGGTCAAGGTCTCTAATCCTAAGTCCAAGAAGTCTAATACTCCATAATGCCAAAGATAGTAACCAAATAGTCCAAGTATTATTAATGTTTTTTTATGGTTCATGTTGATTATTAAGTATCTTTAAAAGGAAAAGAAAAACTCAAGTGAGAAAAATAAAAATTACATAAAAGTAAATGCTCAAGTGAGCAAAGATGAAAATAAAATGAAATATAAATGCTAAAGTAAAATGGTACCTAAAGTAAAGAGCATAAAATAAAAGCATAAAATAAAGTCAATTGTTAGAAGTTAATGGTTAGTTGGATGGCCATTTTGAAACTTGTATTTGGAACTCATTAGAGGATTGGTAGAACCAACGCCTCTCAACAACAAGTTGCATTTGCTTTTTTTCAAGTATATCGTCCATTTAAGAGTCCTCAAAGCAACATTTAATTATCAATGATGTTTAAGTGATCTACGTTGACCAAAGTTGATGAAGATCCATTGGAGGATTGGTAGAACCAAACCCTCCTAACAATTAATCTCAAGGTTATTGGATCAAAGTGTTAAAATTAACATACTTGGGCTTGCAAACATGGGTTTGGGCCATGAATGATCATTCTCTCGAATCGGGACAAAATTTAGGGCTATGTTAAGCAATCGTAAGTGGACTTATGTAGAAGTCGCACCTATTTTGAGGCTGGACAATAGCAATTTATGTACTTCATGTTTGGATAAATGATATAGAGATCATCATCCCATAACATGTAGTACAAATAAAAAAGAAAGGGATAAGATGACGTGGAAGGGGAATGATAAGCTAATTTGGATGACTATCTCAAATTTCTTTCATCTTTAAATTCAATCACTCGTCTAGATGGATTAAAGTACTAAACATATCATTAATCCAAAGCCCCAAAAATGAATTAAATAATTCACTCTTTGGTAGATTTGAATTAATGAACATTTATCCAACTTCATCTACACCCAAAGTCCATTGAATTTAAAGAGAAATTGGACATTTAAAATTGCAATCCAAATAAACAATCAAAAGGAGTGAGTAGAAAAAGATAGATGGATCAAAACAGCCCCAAAACTAGGCAGGAAAAGCATTTTGTCACTGTTACAATTGATTGCACTCTGGGAGCAATCGATTGCATCAGTGCTTTTTTTCAAAAAAAACGTAAAATTCTTCTGTGACAATCGATTCCACTGTGAGTGCAATTGATTGCACCCTGTGAAAAAACAGCAAATTAGCATTTTAAAAGGCCAAATTCTTTTTCAAACTTTCCATCAAACACCTTATGATTATGGATTCAATTGAGCATGAAAATTCCATCAAATTATGAGAAAATAGCACCAATGGAATCACAAAATAATGCTCAATAAATCAAACCCAAAGATCGACAAGAGATCACATTGTGAAAGATGAAAAATCTAACTTACCAAAGGTAGATCTAGAGAATTATCAAAACAACTTCAAGAATTTGCTTCAATTCAGCCCCAAGAATTAATTTCCCAAGCTTTAATATAGAGAGTTGATAAAGAAAAAGTGTTTGGATGAAGGTTTAGCTTAAATATTAGTAAGCTTCAATGCAAAGCTTACTAACTTTTTTGAAAATGGAGCTTTGAGTGAATTTGGTAGATTGAGGGAATTGAGACAGTTTTTAGCAAAGTGAATTTGGCTATCAAAAGCTTGAGATTTGAATGAAATAAGGACTCTATTTATAGAGTTTAGGCTTGGGATTAGTGGTGGTTTGGAGTTTGGTTTGGGAAATGAAATTAGGCTTGGTAATTAATTCTTGGAGCCAAAATTTGAATTAATGATATATATTTCAAAAAAATAAAGAAAAATTGGGGCCAAATTTTGAATTAATGATTTATCTTTCAAAAAATGAAGAAAAATAGGATCCAAAATTGACAAGCTTGAAATTGCTGATTTTTTTTCAAAATTTCACTATGTGCAATCGATTGCACTCTAGGAGCAATTGATTGCATCAGTGTTTTTTTTCAAACATTGCACCAAATGCACTATGTGCATTCGATTGCATTCTAAGAGCAATCGATTGTACAGTGAAAAAAATGAAAAATTTTAATTATTTTTTTCTTTGCAAATAGAGATTTTAGGAAAATAATACCGGAAAACTTTATTTATCAGATGCTTTGAATCGGTACCTACAAAACACAAATATACAAAGACAAAGACAAATATTTTTTTGTATTTTGATTAGAAGTTAATCAACAACACGTATACAAAATATACAACTAAGGTGCTTGGAGATCTCTCAAGAGCAAACTTAAAGATAGGATGCAATAGGAGAAAAACCCCAAACCCTAGTTTGTGATCTGGTTTTATTGTGATGGTATGAGATGATAGAGGAATCTTAGGGGTAAAAATTGGGGTACAACAAAAGGTAGTTAGAGAATGAGAGAATAGGAAGAAGGACGAGAGAGAAATAAGAAATTTAAATTTGTAATTGATATAAATGACAAGCAGATAAGCAAGGATATAAGTTAAACAAAATGGAGATGTGGCCAAACGTGGAAGCAGCAAGGATAGTTATGTCTTTTCCAGAGCCATTACTTTTCTTATATGGTATATAACAACTATTATATAAGCTTTTTCATTATATAGGAAGTAAAATGAGTTTTGGAGTTATGAAATTTTGAGTTTTAATGAAAATACTTGAAGAAACATAGATGAAATTGTATGATGTGATTTCTAATGGCGGATGGATTTACGGTTTTAACTCACACTACAATTACAGTCCGATGCGGATTCTTAGGCTATCGCAATAACTATATTTCGGATGCAATTGCGGTTGCGGACTTCAATTTAAAAAAAATACTTTAGATTTAGTATTCACCCAATTACTTATCATTGCATCTTTTAATATCAACTCAGTAGTGTGAACATTGGATTGATTAAATTTGATGTGAGTTTTGGAAGAGATTTGGCACTTTTGAATTGATAGTGTCAAGTGGGATTAAGTCTTAAATTCCATGAAAATATTAGTGAGATCTTGTTTATTGTTCTAGCATTAGTGCATATTGAATTGATGACAAAATTAGTAATATTTTCCTTTTTCTTATGATGTGATATGAAATTGTAGAATTTGTAAAAAAAAAATTCCCTGGTGATGCCTTAGTGTTGATTGATGAACAGTGGTGGTGCCATAAGGCGAAATTATAAAATTTTGAGAATTGTAAATAGTTTGTCTATAGCTGGTTATTTGTGTTTATTTTAGGAGAAATCATAAAAAGTCGAAGAATCAAAATAACAGGAAAAATAGAAAATCGAAAAAAAATTGAGAATCAGAGAAGGGTGCCACATGGCAGAGCCCCGGTGGCGAGTCGCGCCAGAACTGCGGCGGCGAGAGGCCGCGACGCAGCAGAGGCCCGTGCGGTGTGTAACGTTCAATATTTAATTAAATATTTTCGAATATTTTTCCGATTAAATTGTCGAAGTTGTGAAATATTGGTTTAAGTTGTGTCGTTCTTAGTTGAATTAATTAGTTGATTAAGTTGTAGGATTAATATTGAATAATACTCATATTATTTATGTGGGTCTATTTTAATGTTAGAAGTAGTAAAAAGGAAGGTGTAGAAATTTAAGCCCAACAAAGTAAAATAAGAATAATAGTATAGTAGGTATATTATAATAGATGTTTAGAAATAATAGGAAAAATAGAAATATCAGTAGAAAGAAAGAAAATAAGAGTTTTGGAAGAGATACATAGAAGTGCAAAGAGGAGGCAAAGCTAGGTGCAACCGGAGAGTTAGAGCAACCTTCAATCCAATGTAAGGGTGAAGTTCTAACTCTATAATATGATATATGATGAATGGTATGGTGGGTAGAAACATGTTTAGAATTAAACCCCAAATTTCTATCATTTTGTAATTGTTAGGTTTTGAGGATAATCTTTGAATATATGATGATTAATTTGGTTTGAAATCAAATAATTAGAGTCTATATGATGTAGTATTGTTAAATTAATGAGTAGTATATATTTTCTGTAGCGCATAAAGAGATGAAAAGTTGAAGTACCATTGTTTTCCCTGTAGCGAAAATGATATTGCCTATATACTTGGCATACTTGTAGAGACAATGATATTAGTGCCTATAGGCTTGACATCCTATAGCGGAACAAAATAAGGACTATAGATACATCTTTTCACTGTAGCGTATACATGTTGTGAGATGTGTAAATTGAAGTGCTACTACCTATATATATTTGTTTTACTATAGCGACCTGTTTGGCTTGCAACTAGTGATACAAAGCATTGTTTGGAACAATACGGTGGCGTTATATATATATATATATATATATATATATAT
Source organism: Vicia faba (assembly GCA_948472305.1). Lineage (NCBI taxonomy): Eukaryota > Viridiplantae > Streptophyta > Magnoliopsida > Fabales > Fabaceae > Vicia > Vicia faba. The sequence continues at coordinate 1,490,812,358 of OX451735.1, read as the reverse complement.
ATATATATATATATATATATATATATATATATATATATATATATATACCTACATTGCTATATACGTGTTGCTTTGTATGCTATAAAATTATATATATTGCTTCGATTAGATGTATATGTATATAGGTATATTGAGAATACCAATTGGTTATAAACTGCAGCGTAAAATTTAAGAACTGTAACAATCATGTTTCTATATAATTTAGTTTGACACTTAGACTTTATATTTCAAATTAAAAATCTATTGTAAAGTTATATATATAATATTCTATTTAGCATAATAATAATAAATAATAGTATAATATTTAGGAGTTAAATATTTGAGTTAATTGGATAAATAGTTAATTTGGGATAATTTATTTTATATTAGAGTTGTCAATTGAGTTGTCAATAGGATTGTTAGAGTTGTTAAAGTTATCAGTAGAGTTGTTTCGTATCATTAAAAGTCACTTTTAATTGTTTTGCGTAATTCTGACATGTTTAGAGTTGTCAGTAGGGTACGTTGGAGTTTCCAAATAATAATAATAATTTAGCATATACTGTAACAAATTGATAGAATAGGAGCAATTAGTGTATAACGATATTGTAGCCGTGTAACGACCCTCTAATAATGCATATATTGTAGCAGGAGATATATAGGTTATTTCATTATCAGTATATAACCATGAAGAATCGCGTTTCTAAGTTTTCTAATATATATTATAATACGGTGGGAGAACTGACTTGAGTGTTTTGCGTTTTATCACAATTATTGCGGATAGCAAGAGTTGCCACTAACTTTTCTTTTATCCAATAAAGGAAAGGGTGAAAAGAACAGGAAAGACCTTTTGAGATATTTTCTTGAGTTCGGGGGGTAGGTTATGAAAAGGGAAGGTGTTAGCACCCTTTTCATCTGTAGTTATCTACGGGATCTTAGTTGCTAGCTTACTTTGAAAATGCTTTGTTTGAAATGTGTTTGTGATAGTTTTGAAATTATTTTTTAAAAGTGCCTTCGTTTAGACGAACTTTATAATGATTCTCGTCTCTATAAGAATGTATACAAAGTGTTGACTTTTGAAAATATTTCATTTTGAAAGTGTTGGTATGTTTGAAAGATGTTTGGTTTGAAATGTTTTTGAGCAAGAAACTACGAACATTATACCTACTCAAAAAAGTCTTTGTTCATTTCCTCCTCCTTTAGATATTGCTATCTTACCATTGATTGATAAGAAGCCCTATCATTGGATGTGAAGGGATAGGCGTGGGTCGTCGTACAGTCATAGAAGGCAACATTGTAGGATACCTTAGCAATTTATCGTAAGGGTCTAAGATCGTTTAGTGAAGGCAACATCGAAGGGTCATCGAGGGACTACGATTTTGTATTCGAGGGTTATTGCTAAAGTATCCCATGTTCGAGGAACATGACTATTTTATTCGAGGAAACAAGTGTGAGTTACCCTAGAGGTGCAAGTATGCAAAGTGTATTGATTTCATGAATTTTTGTCTTTGAGATTAGGGTTTTCTAACGATTGATTTTATCTTTCCATACAAACCCTAATTACTAGCAATAATATTGAAAGCGATAAATTGAAGGAATTTAAAGTTCTACGCGATTACATCTTTTTTTGGGGATGGGGATACAAGTTTATGAATGGAGAATGAAAGCAATAAAGTTCTAATTATACTATTACAACCATATTGAATATTGAACAACAATATCTAAAAATATAAAGATAATGTAAAAAGGAAGGAAATTTGTTTAAAAATAACTTTATGCATTGACACATGCACTTATGCATTAATACATATCACTTCTTGCCCCTGGAAATCAAAACCAACTCAGTATGTATTGATACATAATGGTTTGCATCGGCTCATATTTGTTTTGTATCGACACATGCACTTATGCATCAATACATATCATTTCTTGCTCCTAGAAATCAAAACCAACTCAGTATGTATCGATACATAATGATTTCCATTGACTCATTTTTGTTTTGCATCGACTCATTCGTGTTTTGCATCGACTTATACACATTTTTTCTCTCTGTAATATATCTTGATAACAATATGTATTGATGCATAATGCCTTGTATCAACTTATAACCTGTTTTGTACCTAATATGAGTCGACTCATAGAGATATACATCGACTCATACTTCTGTTTTTTACTTCTAACATTGTTCAGTCACATATATAAGTCAGTTCTAAACACATGGTTAGTGAAAATGAAAAGTAAGCATATAGTTAGCTCCAGGGATATGATATCTACATTTTATCTTCACAAATGAACCACTAATGATACTTGTATGAAGAGTTCAAAGTCAAGAAAACTTACCTTGAAACTGAAATATGTGTTTTAATTTAGAGTTGTTGTATTGTCTTGGAGAAGTCAAGTTGTAGGAGGTTGTTTTTGAGTTTGGAAAATGGCGATAGTAATGTTACAGAATTTTCTCTTATGTTTGAACAACTCCTATATGATGTATGTGGAGTGTTTGGATGGTTTGTTTGGACAAAACTTGCAAGGTGTGAGAGGTTCAAAGATTTAGACGTCAAAGCTCAAGAGTGGAGGTTTTATGAACAGTTATGGTTTTTTGAGAGTATAAGGGGGTTTGAGGATTTTTCAACACACAAGAATCTGACCTCTTTAGCTTGCAAATGACCTCTCTATTTATAGAGAAAAGGTTTGGGAAGTTGAACTAATCAAATTTGCAAGATAACAAATTATGGTTTGGTTAGGATGCAAATATCAAGTTATGCCAAGTCTTCCATGGTCCCAAGATGAAGTACCAAAGTTGATGGTATAGAGGGGATACTTTTCATGATTTATGGTGGAGTATAATCAGAAGTAAGTAAGGTATGGGCTCAAGAAAGATTTTGTGCCAAAAATCTTGCTTTTCCAGAATAGCAATGGTGCCTTTATGTCATAAATGGGAAGATCTTTTGGACAATGACTCAAACACTTGGGTAATAGATCAAGAGTAGGTGTAAGCATTAAATTATGGTGATATTTTTAAGTTATAAGGCCTGCAACATAGGATTATGCAGCATGGCATATAGATTGGATTATGTGTTCTTTAACAAAAATGATTTTTAATTCAAGAATGGATGTCCAACTTCCTGCCTTTGAACCTCCCAGCTCAAGTATGATAAATTCATGCTATTGGATGTTTTAGAAAGCTTGAAACACTGTCTAAAACTTTCATGTTGACCATTTTGGATAAATCAAATTGGAACCTGATGAAAATTGGCCAAGAAGTTGAGATAAAAACTAACCAAAACCTGTTGAAAATTTCTCCAAGTGTTTTATGAAAAATGTCATGACTTTAGGAATTTATAACTCAAAATCCAAGCACTTCTAAGACTTGATCAGCAAAGCAAAGTTATATATATCATCAAGATATACAACTTTCATGTTGAAAGTTTTCTTTGAATCATCTCGCATCTTGGTGAAAGAATGTCATAAAGTTATGAAATTATCATGTATGAAAACACTTAGAAAAATTTATAAGTCTTGGAAAGTTTGACTTTTCAAATTGACTTTTGACTTTCTTGATTTCTTGATGATCAAGCTTCATATATTTGAATGTCTTGATGAAATGTGATCTTTGAAACTCAAATTTGATCATAAAGTCAAAGTTTGACTTTTTGGTGTACAGTTGACTTTTTCATCAGTTGATCAAATTTCAACTATCAATCCATTGATCTTGAGGAATATTTTGAACCATGAAATTAGGTCAACATGTTACATTTTAATCCTTTATGCTTCAAGCCATTAGATCATGTATTAGGTCAAAAGTCCCTGATCAATCAAAACCCTAATTTTGACCATTTTGCCCTTTTGGTAAATTGAGTGTTTTTTTGAGAGATTGTGATCAAATATTTGATCAAATGATGAATAGGACTTTAAGATGTTGATGTTGGCTAAAAATAATGAAGTTTGACTATAGGTTGACCACAATTGACTTTTTACCCAATACAGCTGATTTTCAGTCATCTGAGCAATTGATTGAGCAAAATTGTGATTCAAGACTTGAAACTTGACATGAGTAATATTAGAGGTCCATTATGATCCATGAAACTCATTTGAGGCATTAAAAGTTCAATTGTCCTTGTGCAAATCAAATTCCTAATTTGAGGCATCGGTGTTTAGAAGATGGTTTGACCTAGTTAACACTTGTACAAACTTGAGCTATTGAAGATCTTGTGAGAAATATCTTGAAAAAATAGAGGAAAATTTTTGGGGTACAACATATATAATATCTAATTAGAATAATAATGATTATAATAATGATAATAATAATATTGATAATAATAACAATTAATAATAATTTTAGCATTACAAGTATAAAAGTTTTTAGGAGTTTTGTAATTAGAAATAAGTATTTAGATAATTAATTAACCGGAAATAGCCGTAATAGTTCAAATAATTACGCAGTTTATTTGTAGTAAATTTTGATTGACCCGTTGTATTGTGTTTCTTGTTGAACAATGCGAATTTGCAAGTAATGTTGTATCTTGTTGAATTGCCTCTATTTATGGGCAAAATATTAAGTTGTGGGCTTATGGTCAATGTTGGTTTGTTGTTGCGTTGCTATGAAATTTTGTTGTTGTTATCCTAACATTCATATTGAGTCGCACACATAGCATATCAAGTTGGAGCTGATGCTCGGTAAGTTGGCCTGGATTGGCAAATTAAGTTGAAGGCTTATGCCTTGTTGATGCCTCTATTAATTGGCAGATTTTTAAGTTAGGATTTTTGCTCCATTGGTACCACATGCATGTACATTGTAACGAGTTGTATTTCATGTTGTATATTTAACATGTTATGTTGTTGACTTGTGATGATTGATGTTGGTTGAAAGTTGTGAAGTGATGATTTTATATAATCTGATCTAATAAATTATTTATCATACACTCAATTATATGGTTTGATATCTCACTCCTTCTGTTTGAATGTTGTCCTCTGTTTGTAACATGCAGGTAATCAAGAAGGATAGCTCTTACCTTCGTTAGTTCGAGTCGGTGTTGTCGCTCTGATACGTAACACTTGGGGGAATGAACGCATGTTTTCTTTATTGTTGGTTTTTATTATGTTATTGAAATTTAAAGTTGTTTTCATTAAAGACTTGTTGTCTTAAAGCCGTTTTGAGTTGGACAAGATGTTATGGTGTTTTCAGTTGAAATAGTAAATCCGCTGCGTAACAACGAAAGTTGTTTTATTTTTAAAGACTAAACAAGTTATTATCGGTTCATCCGAATTTTATGTGTTATGTATCTGAACTATAGGTGATTGAATGTCGTTGTTTTCAAGTTGAAAGTATAGCACTCCATTTGTTTGTTGGAAATTTTGTAACTTTGATTCTATATAATTCGTTGGATAGAAATGGATGTTACAGGGTGAAATTCACTGCATCAGGAAGTCACGACTGCACAGAAGATGAGGCCGCTCCAAAAATGACAGCGGTGCAGTTTGGCGCGCGACTCGTCGGTGGGAGGCCGAGGTCAGCGGCACCAGAGAAGAAAGGGGAGAATTTCATATCTATATCTAGGGTTACACTGAGATTTGAAGGAAATTTCCTTGAAGGTCAGGCTAGAGATTCACACTCTATCTTTTAATCTAACATGCCCCGTACTTCCCACCATCATCGAGGTACTTACCACAGTGACATTAAAAGATATCACAAGTTCATACTTAATAATGTTGGGATACCACAACTTTATAGTTAATATGGGGCGCAAATCCAAAACTGGGGTGTCTCCAATGGCACCAAAATATTTCTAATTGATGCACTGGGGTCTTCTCAGTGCGGATCACGGATTAGAGGTCGACTAATCGTCCCCGAAGAATAACCGATCAATAACAACCTTAGAGCGCCGCTTGACATCCCCGTTCCAAAGGAAATACTGGATTGGAAGAGAAATTCTCACTCCCTCTACGAAAGTCAGAGAGGCGAGCCTGTCCAGGAATGCCGCCAAGGCATGACCATCATACCGGGTCTTGGAGAAGCCAATCAGTAGGTAGGACCGACCACCTCTGTCCTCCTACCAATTACTTGAGGTAGATAACCACTTCAAAATAAAAAGCAAGTTGAGGGTCTCATCCCCGATGATAAAAAAGAGCCTGAACAGAGCATTGGACAAAGTAATTCGAGGATCTTAAAGAGAGCGACCGCTAAAATTATATGTTAGCGAGCAAATACAATGTGAGGTACCTCAGCGCCCCGTCCAACCAAAGAAGATGCTCTGAAGCGTGAAGTTCACTCAACCTGGTACCCCAAGGAAGGAAAATGGCAAAATACCCCAGACACTGCGCACCTATGTCGGAGTAGTCGTTGAAGGTTTATCTACCTATTCATTTCATTGTTTAAGTGAAGGGGTTGATGATAGGTGGCTATTTGTGTGTGTCTGATGTCGTGAATTAGAATTATGTGGCCATTGGTAACAATAACTTTCTGATTTGAATTACTTAAAGTAGAATAAGACGAGATATTACTTTGTGATGTTGTCGTATGAGATGTTGTGCTAGTATCTATGTACTATTGATTATCAAGAGTGTGTAGAGACATGGTGTGCATAACAACCTTAATATTCGTCGGTGTTTGAGATGATGTAGTAGCTGCATATGCCTGAGGATGTTGTCCTAGAATGCATGGCTGCTTCGGAGGACCAGTAGGGTATGCCTGCTGAGAGGTGGGATACGGGAACGAAGGCATAGCCCATGGTGGCAAAGTCTAACCCCATGGTTGTCAGGCTGAGTACTTTTGCTACCACTACCAAGGAGGAGAGGACCATGGTGGAGGGGCGTTATGAGCTCCATGCTGAGGTCCATGACGGTTATCATGTCCCTCGCCTCGGCCCTGGTTTCCACGAGATCAAGCATGGTTGCTTGGGCGGCTGTTTCCACGTTGGGAGGTGTTTCAGAAGGTCGCTATTGAGTGGTCTGCATGGCGGAATGAGAACAAGTGCCGATCATTTTGGACATATCGGTTTCTTCCAATGTGAGCATGGAACAGGCTTGATAAAAGGCAGGAAGAGGATTACACTGGATAATCAAGGTAGCAACACTGCAGTAAGCTTCTAGAAGATCATATATCAATTGAAGAACTAAACGATGGTTGTTGACATGAGAGCCAGCATTCCTTTACTGGTCAGAGAGCATCTTAAGATGTTGACAGTAAGCAGATGCATTGGGAAAATCCTCCATGCGAGTGTTGGAGAACACTTGCTCGAGAGTGACAATGCGAGCATTATATTTGTCCTTAATAATGTCAGCCAAATGATTCGAGGCTTTCATAGTAGTGGAGTTTGGTTCTAGGATGGTGGTTAGCAGGTCATTGAGATTGTGGAATATAACCATTGAAGAACGGTAGAGTCAAGAATTGTCCATTGTTCATGCTCAACAGTAGAGGAATTTATCGGTGGTTTCTTGTTCATGGTCATGGAGGGAACAATATGATGTAGAACTTGATGAGAGAGGGCATGAATGCAGAAGAGATTGACCCATGTGTCATATTGATCTTTCTCCATCTTAAGAACAATAGGAATGTGGTTCTTGATGTTTGAAACAGCGAGAGCGGGATGAAACTCTATCTTTGTGACTGTTATTTAAGGAGAAGAGGTTGTCTCCTTGTCGGTATCACGACCACCAGGAGAGGTGGTTCGACGAGAGAGAAGGGTTTATTTTAGAGAAAGAGATCGGTTAGGATCGTTACCATGTAAGATAATGGAATGCTTATCTCTTTTCATTCATTAATAGAATATAATATATACATCAATGTGTAACGTTTAGTCAGCCATCTAATTTTGGTGCTACATAATTACCGATAAATTATTACAAAATATTCTATTCTATCATTCAAGGATTTCCACCTTCTGATTCACCTCTGATGGGGCTCCGAACTCTTTGACCTCTTGGCCATACTTAACAAGCCTGTCAAAAAGCTCTTTGATCATAAGTTTCTTTCTCTCAATAGCTTTCACATCCTCTGCCTTGGACACCTCCAAAGGTTTCTCATGCTCTACTTTGGTGTCTTTCAGCTTCTTTTTCAGTGTTCCTCTCATTAAGAACTTTTGCAGCGCCAAAGGGCACACGAGAGTCAAAACACCAACAAGTGTAAGACATGTTGGTTGTCTTCTATCTGATATGTTAGTGCTATGAACTCATATCAACAGTTTGGATTTCCTGCCTCTCCAAATGTTCCGGCGAGGACATAATTTTCTCTAAACTACTGAGAACCTCTCCCATAGTTGGCCTTTCTGCACTCTTCTTAGCAATGCACTGAATGCCAATCTCCACAAATGCCATTAAGCATACCAACCTTATTTTTCCTTCTAAATATGAATCAACCAATCTATCAATAGTTCCACATTGGTGACAATGCATAGCCCATTCTACCAAACCAACTTTCTCATTTTCCTCTTCCACTGCCTCAGGATTCACTGCTGCTCTTCCACTCAACACTTCAAACAAAACCACCCCAAATGCATAAACATCTGATTTTTCAGTCAATTTTCTTCTTTTGTAGTACTCAGGATCCAAATATCCAAAAGTACCTTTAAGCTCAGTACTAACATGAGTGTGGTAAATTGAAGGAACCACTCTAGACAATCCAAAATCTGAAATCTTTGGTACCAAATACTGATCCAATAATATGTTCGCCGACTTAATATCGCGATGAATCACCGCAGTCGTTCTACCTGTATGAAGGTAATGGATTCCTCTAGCTGCACCAACACAAATCTCCAGTCTTTGATTCCATGATAAAGGTTGCTTCTGTTTCTTGTATAAATGATCACAAAGTGAACCTTCAGCCATGTATTCATACACAAGTATCGATTCATTACTCTCTTGACAGTATCCCAACAGTGACACTAAATTCATATGATAAAATGAATGAAAATTGATCTCATTTTGAAATTCCTTAAAGCCTTGTCGCGAACTCGGCTTAGCGCGCTTTATCGCCACATCAATCACTACTCCATCAAGCATGATGTTTCCTTTGTATACCTTTCCAAAACCTCCTTCCCCAATCACAAGATCTTCATTGAAATCATTTGTTGCTGAAGTGATCTCTTCTAAAGTGAATTGATAACAATTACCTGATATCACTTTTACTTGAATCATTTCTTCACTTCTTGAAGTGGAATTCAATTTAAGTACATGAAAAATTCCAATTTTCATTTTTGTCCATGCTTTTCTTCTAACAATGAAAAATGTTATGAAAAGTACCAAAATGATACTGAAAGTACTAGTACCAACAACAACAACAAAAATTGGAAATTTCTTCTCCTTTTGAAGTCCATTCTTCAATTGGAAACTTGCATCAAGACTATTGTTACCATCACTTAACTTGATAATCTCAACTCCATTCAATATAGCATCGTGATACTTTGGCCTTGACTCCAAATTGGGATGAAGTGAGATCAACATGAAAACTTTCCTTCTCTCACTTTCCAAATTAACCATTACAACATAGTCTCTATACAAAGGACTTAAAGGTTCGCCAGACAAAGCAACTAAATCCAAATTTTCCTCAGCTGTTTGGTTGTTTATATAAACACTAAAAACCCTCTGATTCACATCTACTACCGACGTAGATATCTCGCAGAAATGAAGTCTAACAAGGTATTTGAATCCGGAATCAACAAAAAATGACCATGTTAAATTGTACCTGGTGTTTGAATCTCCATTGCTTCCCATTGTCCTTGCAGTCAAGTATAACTCGAGTGGTGCTGAATAGTTATAGTCATTTGAATTGAGAAAACTTGCATTCATATTAATCATATTCTCTTTCAGAATAAGAGTAGTTCCATACTGTGAACCAGAAATGTAGTTGATATCATCTAGCCATGACCCAAATGCATTTTCAACTTGATAGTAAGATTCAGTTCCTATGTTAACCATGTAAAGCTTCTCAAAAGCATATTCATTGTTGATAAAAATTGGTTCTTTGTGTCCAAGGTAAGGAACAGAAACATTAGAATTTGAAGCATGAGAGAATAAGTTATTGGGCACTGAGAATGTTTCAATTCCATTTACAAAAGCATAAGCTTTGTGAATTCGAGGAGATGGAGTGAAAGTAATGTTGAGGTTCTTTTGTTTGATGTTGACAAAGAAATCTTTAGTGATATAAGATGAGTTGATTTCTTGTGTAGCAAGTAATGGATTGAAATTGTCGACAAGAGTGTATGGACCCGATTTGACTGAAAAAAAGGAGTTGGAGTTGGAGTTGGAAGTGTATGTTGGTAAATATGAAGTTGAGAGAAAGTATAAACGAATGAATTTAAGGCCAGGAGAAGAGAAGGGGATTGAGTAGGTTAATGGAGAATGATGAACTATTCTTGCTGTTGAGTATGGAACTTCTGGTGCTACTTTGTTTGTGTTTGAGAGTAAGAGTGTTGTTGATGAAGTTGTATCATATGATGTTTGCAACAAACTTGTTTCAATGTCTCCTATCCAGTTTAGACCATTGAATGTTGATGATCCGGATGAACCACAGTTAAGGAGGATTTTGTCAGAAGGGATGTTTATTGAATCGGAATCACAAGATGTTAAATGAATGAAGAAATAGAAGAAGAGTTGTGGAACTAAAAAGATAATTACAAATCTAGATGAGTCTGTTATGTGAGTTTTCTTCATCTTGGGGTTGAACAAAGGAAAACTTGGGGAGGAGTATTGTATGGTTTACTCACATGTTACCTTAAAAACAAAAGTTGTATATTTCTTTATTTATGAATTTGACTAATTTTATTGGTCCATGTTTTGTTACATATCAAATGATTCAAATCTCATGTGGCAGAGAGAATACAGCTGTGAGCATAGGTGATGTAAAGTCACTCAAGGACAGATGCAACGCGGATTCCACTCAAGGTCTTAAATTCTTAGTCTAACACAAATAAGATGAATATAGAATACAAGTAAAGAAATTAATAATCAGATGCAAAGAAATTCCTACTCCAATGAAGAAATCAAGCTCTTCCTTTCCGGCCGTTATCCTTTTCAAGGGTTTTGCTTATAAAGTCTTTGAGAAGTACTGAAAAAATGCATTTTAAAATTAAGTTTCTCTAGGTCGGGCGGTTAGGTTATTTATTACTTTGGGGATGATAATATTATGTAAGTTATTGGAGTATAATAAGATGATTTGTTAAAATCCTCCTTTTTGCTCTTGTGTTACACCTACTTATTCATCAGATTAGTGACAACGATAAGCTTCTTCATGACAGGAATTTTGATGATGGGACCATCATAGGGGATTCAGAGGAGGTGGTTAAAGTCCTTGACATCTTTCAAGAGTCCGGTCTAAGATGAGGTCTCGAATTGAACATTCTTAAAACTGAGATTTTTGGCCTTTGTGTGATGGTAGTAAACTTCGCGAGGAGTTGTTTGTTTCGGATATTGGGAGGTCAATGTCGGGGATGAAATTGCTTGGAGGAGTTGTTAGTCGAGATGAAGGCTTTATTGAGGGATTGTCCATGAAGAGAGTGGTCATGGCTGTTGAGTTCATTCATCTTCTGCCACAATTAAGATATCCTAAGAGTGGGTTTCTTTTACTCCGTTTTTGTATGGATATCGTCAAACTCTTTTTTGGCCTTAAAACATGTCAACCTAATCATATGGAGAAAATAAGTATTTGATTGGATAAAGAGCTGTGAATGGTGTGAATGGTGGTTGAAGACATCGTGGTTGGTCACTACTACAAAAAGTATCTTTCGTAATGCCACCGAATTTTATTTCACCATAGATAAAGAATACACCATAGTAGAATCTATTCAATTAGACGCTTTCATTTTTTATATTTTATCAAAAGACATATAACAACAACTATTTAATACAATCGTTATTGTATGTAGCGCATGGTCATGAGTTCGAATCTTATTGTTGTTGTTGTTACAGCTGAATTTTTTTAATATTTTATTAAAAGACATACAACAACGGTTGAATTACGGTTGTTTAATTCAACTGTTGTCGTATGTAGCGCATGATCATGAGTTCAAATCTTGATGATATTGTTGTTCTACTGCTGTATTTTTTTATATATTATAAGACATACAATAACGGTTGTTTAATACAACCGTTGTTGTATGTATCGCGCTATTGAGTTTATTGAGTTTCTTATAAGCGTGTTTATAAAGTTTCTTCACCGTACTTAAACAAATCTCTGTCGTCCATTTAGTGAGTATCAACGCTCAAGACACTACCATTAGTGATCCGCGTGAAACCTAAAACTTAGACGAACTTTATCTTCTACCTTCAAATGTCGTCTTTCATTTACGACACGCCATTTCTCCACTAAACCAAGCTCGAAAATATCATTTCTTCCACAAACAAAACTCGAAAAAATCATTTCTTTCATTAACAAATTTCAGAACTCCGTCATCTCTTCTCCAACTTAAATGAGACAAGGAAAGTATTGATTCAAGTTAGCAATATTAGTTGTTGTTGTTCTTTTTTTTGTTATTGTTGTTGTTCTTGTTGTTCTTGTTTTTATTATTGTTGTTCTTGTTGTTGTTTTGTTGTTGTTCTTGTTGTTCTTGTTGTTGATGTTGTTCTACTGCTGCATTTTTTTATTTTATTAAAAGACATACAACAACGGTTGTTTAATACAACGGTAGTTGTATGTGGAGGGCTATCTAATTTATAACAATGATTACACGCCTGTTGTGGTAACCAGTATACATACAATCACACGCTACCTAACAAAGGACGTGCTACCATTATTATATGTGTTTCGCAAGCGTTATTGTATGTGTTTTCCGTAGTACTGGATGGAGGTCCTATCTCGCCTGTGGATGGATTCAAAAAATACTCGTCGGACGGAATCAACAAAGTCTTGCCTAAAGGACTCAACAAAACCTTGTCAGAAGAGTGGCGACCAATCCTCACCTAAAGGTAGGGGTAAATGTCTTTAGTGGACTCCTATAGAAGGTTCAAATGTGAAGGGTTAAAACACTTGAGTCTCTACGAGCCCTCGTACTTAAGGGACTGTGTAGTGGAATAATTTGTAGAATATTAATCAGACTTTGTATACTTTTAACTTCTTGTATATTGCTCTTAGTGAATAAATTACACACACTTGGTCTTTTGTAGACTCAAACAAAACCTTTACAATTCTAAAACAGTAAATTAAACAACATAACTGCTACATAACTACAAAAGAAAACTAATGCCTTTCCTACTACCATAGTTAATACTTAATCATTTATTTATAACTCATTTAATGTTTTATTTCAACAAAACTCCTCCTTAAACATTAAATGCTTCTTCGATCCAGCATCCCAGTCATTTTTCTGCCTCTTTCGAATACTTCTCTTGATAGTGGTTTTGTGAAGATGTCAGCTGCTTGGTCTTTGCTTGCCACATGCCTTAGTTCCACGCTTCCTTCTTTCACATGTTCACATATGAAGTGAAATCGAACGTTTATATGCTTGCTTCGTTCATGATTGACTGGATTCTTCGCTAACTCAATAGCTGATTTGTTGTCCACGTGTATTATTGTTGGACCTTCCTGCTTCAGCCTCATCTTACTTGTCAACCTTCTGAGCCATACAGCATGACACACACACCAGGATGCTGCCACATACTCTTCCTCACACGTTGAAAGTGTCACTATTGGCTGCTTCTTCGATAGCCAAGTGAAAGTTGTGTTTCCCATGAAAAACACGTATCCTGCAGTGCTCTTTCGATCATCAACGTCTCCACACCAGTCATTGTCAGAATATCCAACTAGCTTGTAGTCTTCAGTCTTTGAATAAAACATCCCAAGTGATACTGTTCCTTGGATGTATCTCATAATTCGTTTCAGCGCTTTCCAGTGTGTGTGAACTGGCTCCTCCATGAATCTGCTCACTATGCCAACACTAAGTGAAATATTTGGCCTTGTGCATGTGAGATATCGAAGACTGCCTACCAAGCTTCGATATTTACTTCCTTCGACTCGTTCTCCTCCATCAAACTTCGACAGCTTTGTGCCTGGCTCCATTGGCGTCGAAATTGGGTTGCAATTCTTCATTTTATACTTTTCTAGGATTTCCTTTGCATACTTTTCTTGTGATATGAAAATCCCAGCTTCTTCCTGTCGAACCTCCAGACCAAGAAAAAATCTCATCAGACCTAAGTCTGTCATTTCGAATTCTCTTGTCATGGTGTTTTTGAAGTCTTCGATCATCTTAACATTATTGCCTAGAAAAATGAGATCATCAACATACAGAGCCACAAGTAATAAATCACCTCCATTTTTCTTCACATAGAGCGCTGGTTCATAGGGGCATTGCTCGAATCCACTCTCCTTAAAATATGTATCAATGCGTGTGTTCCATGCCCTAGGTGTTTGCTTCAGCCCATACAATGATTTCTTCAGTTTCAGCACCTTCTTCTCTTCTCCAGCCTTCATATAACCAAGTGGTTGTTCGACATAGATTTCTTCTTCGAGCACACCATTCAAAAATGCTGTCTTGACATCCATTTGAAATATTTTCCATTTGAACTGAGCAGCTTGAGAGATGAGCAATCGAATTGTCTCCATTCTTGCAACAGGCGCGAACACTTCGTCATAGTCAATGCCAGCTTTCTGCTTGTATCCCTTTGCAACCAGCCGTGCCTTGTATCTTTCGATCTCTCCTTGGGCGTTCATTTTTTTCTTAAATACCCACTTTACACCAATGGGTTGATTTCCTTTTGGTAATTCGACCATCTCCCAAGTTTTGTTGTGTTCGATTGCTTTAATTTCTTCGTCCATGGCGTTTTTCCACTTCTCATCCCTTAACGCTTCTTCAACACTTATGTTTTCAGCATCTGCCAGAAGGCACACAAGATGCACCTCACTTGTTGACTCATACAGATCTTGTAAACTTCTCATTCTGGGTTGTAGAGGTTCATCTCTATCTTCTGTTTCTTCATGTTCTTCTGGAGTTTTTGTTGGTACAGCTATAGTTATTTCTTCGACTGTGTCACCAACCTCTGTCGAAGTGTTCCAGTCCCACTTGCTGGCTTCATTCATTCGAACGTCTCTGCTTACAACCACTTTCTTACTTATGGGATTAAAAAGCTTGTACCCCTTCGTCTTCTCATCATATCCAATGAATATGAACTTCTGACTTTTGTCTTCGAGCTTTGTTCTTCGTTGGTCTGGTACATGCGCATAAGCTATGCTACCAAACACTTTGAGATGGGAGATTGTTGGCTTCTGTCCAATCCATGCTTCTTGTGGTGTTTTGTCTTCCAGCTTCGAATGTGGACACCTATTCTGAATGTAAACAGCACATTGTACTGCTTCTGCCCAGAACTCTTTCAGCATACTCTTGCTTTTAAGCATTGATCGAACCATGTCAAAGATAGTTCGATTCTTCCTTTCAGCCACACCATTTTGCTGAGGTGAATATGGCGCAGTAAGGAATCTTCTTATGCCCTGTTCTTCACAGTACTTCACAAAGGCAATCGAAGTATACTCTCCTCCTTTGTCTGATCGAATTGATTTGATGTTTCTTTTTGTTGCCTTTTCCACCATTACTTTGAATTTCTTGAACACTTCTAGTGCTTCATATTTTTCTTTCAGAAAATAGACCCAGGTTTTTCTTGAGTAGTCATCAATGAAGGAAATGAAATACTTCTTTCCAATGAAGGATTCTGGAGTAATTGGCCCACATATATCAGTATGTATCAATTCGAGTATCTGTTTGGCTTGATACTCTGCCTTCTTCTGAAATGAGGTTCTGGTTTGTTTGCTGAGCACACATTCTTCACAGAATTTTCCTTCGAACTCCATGTCTGGCAGTCCATGCACCATGTTCCTTTTTGCCAATCTTCTCAGACCAGCATGATGTAGGTGACCAAAGCGCATGTGCCACAGTGACGCTTTGTCTTGCACTTCGATCTGCAGACATTTCTCTCGAATGTTCCTCAAGTTAAGTTTGTAGATTCGATTTCTCTCCATTTCGACAGCAGCAATTAGATATCCTGTTTTGTCCTTCAACTGCAGTGTTCGATCTTTCATCAGGATCGAAGCACCCTTTTCAGTGAGTTGTCCCAGACTTAATATGTTGGTCTTAAGGTCTGGTACATAGTAGACATCTTCGATTGACCCAATCAAGCCATCCTTCTGCAAATAGCTGATTGTGCCCTTTCCTTCAACTTTTACCTTCGATGCATCTCCAAAAGACACGCTGCCATCTTCAACTCCCTTCATATCTTTAAACAGGGTTTGTAACCACACATGTGATTACTTGCTCCTGAGTCAAGATACCAAATACTGTCATTGGTGTTGATTTCGTTTTGGGCCATCAGGAGAAACCCTTCATTCGATTCAGCTTCCAAAGTCAGATTGGTTGTCTCTTCAGTCTTCTTTTCATTTCGACAGTCTTTTGCAAGATGTCCCACTTTGTCACAATTGTAACATTTGTAGGAGTTGCAATCCTTCGCGTAATGGCCATACTTGCCACACTTGTAGCATTCGAAATTTGAATAATTCGAACGATCACCTCTTTGGCCACGTCCTCTGCCACGCCAGTTTTGTTGGCTCGAATTTCCTCTTTCGAAGTTACTGCCTCTACCACTTCGACCACTGTCACGTCCTCCACGTCCACGTCCTCTTCCTCGAAAGTTGTTCGAAAAGAGTACTTTTTCATCTTTCGATTCTTTTGTTTGGTTTGCTTCTTCTTCTGCCTCTTCTTTCTTCTTCATCTTTCTTTGTTCATGTGCTTCGAGCGAACCAGTGAGCTCTTCGATTGAGAGCGTCGAAAGGTCCTTCGATTCTTCTATTGCACACACCAGATTTTCAAACTTGTCTGTTAAAGATCTTAAGATCTTTTCAACAACTCTTGCATCAGCTACTGTCTCACCATTTCTTGTGAGTTGATTCACCACTTTCTGCACACGAGTGATGTAATCTGATACATTTTTTGTATCCTTCATTTTTATCCTCTCCAATTCGCCACGAAGCGTTTGGAGTCGAACCTGCTTCACTTTGTCTGCTCCTTTGAACACCTTCTCTAACGTGTCCCACGCTTGTTTCGACGTAGTCGAACTAGCAATCTTCTCAAAGCCTGATTCATCCACAGTCCTGGACAACATATATAGTGTTGTTTTGTCCTTCGCTCGCGTCTCTTTTAACGTCTTCGTTTGGGCTGCTGTATATCCTCCAATTTCTGTTGGTTCTTCAAATCCATCATTGGTCACTTCCCACGCATCTAGAGATCCAAGAAGAGCTTTCATTTGGATGCTCCAGTTTTCATAGTCTGACTTCGTTATCCGTGGTAACGGCATTTGGTTCATCATGTTCGTCATGAGCTCTGATGCCAATTTGTAGAATATTAATCAGACTTTGTATACTTTTAACTTCTTGTATATTGCTCTTAGTGAATAAATTACACACACTTGGTCTTTTGTAGACTCAAACAAAACCTTTACAATTCTAAAACAGTAAATTAAACAACATAACTGCTACATAACTACAAAAGAAAACTAATGTCTTTCCTACTACCATAGTTAATACTTAATCATTTATTTCTAACTCATTTAATGTTTTATTTCAACATAATTGAAGAAGACCTTGTGAGCAAGGACGAGAGGCATACACTTTGTCCTTCCCAAGTCGTCTCTATATTAATTCGAGCACCTTTCTTTTGGATAGATCGCCCTTGTCCAGATTCATCGCCCGACTTCCCATTTCACCACCAAATTATTAATAGAAAGAAAATACCAAGGGAAGTGGAAGCAGATTCTAGATTCTGTTGAAAATTCAAACAATATACTGTGTTAGGTAAATTGACATAACATTGACAACCTTTTTGTATTTATGTTATCATTAGCTGGATTGTATTAAGATATCACTACCAAATATATCTTCTTCTCTTTTTTGTATGACTCAGTCACTCGTATCAAATTCATAAGTATTAGTCAACAAGCTTATTTTTAAAAACAAAAATATCACAGCTCACTAAGATATAAGAAAACTTCAGAGCTAAGAGGTAATTACAATATTATCCACCAACAACATTTTTATATAAACTGAGTTTAAACTTATCATCAATATGCTACTTTTTGCCAAACACAGTTAAAAAGAAGCCAAGCATAAAAAGTTTTAAATTTTTCCATTCTAACAAACCATTTAGATACAATAAATGTTGCATAAACATATGAATCTTGTAACATGTTTTATTATATACTACACTTTTACCTCAAACTTCAACTATATCATACATTCACAGCTATTAGTTGGTGCTGACAACAACACTAGTTATGTTCCCTCAGAAAACATTGTTCTCAATTGTGGTTCTAACACATCACAACTTGTTCAATATGATGGTAGATTCTGGATTGGAGACATTCATTCACCATATTTACCTTCCAATGATTTCATCAACAATTCCTTAATAGCAACATCTCCTTCAAATCATCAATCTATCCCTCAAGTTCCTTATATGACTGCTAGAATTTTTCTCTCACAGTTCACTTATAGATTCAATCTAACTTCGGGTCCAAAATTCATACGTCTTTATTTCTACCCTTTTTCTTATTTGGATTTTAACATCTCCAAAGCTTTTTTATCAGTAACTGCTGCTAATTTCACTCTCCTGCATAATTTCAGTGTTTCTCTCAATGCAGATTACTTTAACTTAGCATATTTGATGAAAGAATTTGTTGTGCATGTAGAAGGGAACAGTTTGGAACTTACTTTCGCTCCATCATCAAATGCTTCTGATGCATATGCATTTGTGAATGGTATTGAAATTGTTTCAATGCCAAATGGTTTATACATTAATGGTGATGATTCCCCTCTTCCTTTAGTTGGTCATGATCCAAGTGTTGTTTACATTTACAATGATACAGCTATGGAAAATTTGTATAGATTGAATGTAGGAGGCGAGCAAATTTTACCGATATATGATACTGGTATGTTCAGAAATTGGGATATCGATGACAGTTACATATTTGGAGCTGAATATGGTATTAAACACTTTGGTGAGAACATGAAAGTTTTGTATAAGGATGTTCCATCATATACTGCTCCTAGTGATGTCTACCGCACATCACGTTCGATGACTCCGTTTGGAAAAGGACTTGTCAATTTGAATTACAATAAAACATGGTTTTTTTCAGTTGATTCTGGATTCAGATATCTAGTCAGGCTTCATTTCTGTGAAAATGATTACATTATAACAAAGATCAACGAGGTGGTTTTTTCTGTGTTTTTAAATAATCAAACAGCTGAAGAACAGGTTGATCCAGTTGGTATAAGTGGAGGACCTGGAATTCCAGTTTACAAAGACTATGTTGTGATGGTTCCTAAAGACAGTGATGCAAAGCAAGATCTTTGGCTAGATCTTCACCCTGACAAGTATTCAAAACCTGAGTACTACAATGCTTACTTGAATGGTGTTGAGATCTTTAAACTTAGCTATGTTGATGCGAAGAGTCTTGCAGGTCTTAACCCTTCCGAAAAGAAATTTGGTTCATCTACAATGGTTACACCGCATGATGTTAAAAACTCAAAGAAACATACATTCGTTTTCATTGGATGTGGACTTATTGCAGTGGTAATACCAATTCTTTTGTGCCTAGTTCTATTGAAGTTTAAGGTGATCAAGGCTAGAAGGTTCATGTCAAGTTGTGTAGTTCAACCTAATCACAATGTAAAAGCAAAAAAGCCAGCATCACTTTGCTGTCAATTTTCATTAGAAGAGATTAAAATAGCAACAAATGACTTCAATGAGGCTCTACTTATAGGAAGAGGTGGGTTTGGAAGTGTTTACAAAGGTAGCTTTGATGGTAGTGCATCTTTTGTAGCTATAAAGCGCGCTGATCCAATGTCACAACAAGGTGTTGTAGAATTTGAGACAGAGATTCATTTGCTATCATTTGTAAGCCATAACAGCATAGTCTCGCTTTTGGGATATTGCAATGAAGATGATGAGATGATACTTGTGTATGACTTCATGCCCAATGGAACTCTTTATGACCATCTTCATTCAAAACAAAGAGATCAACAACATCAACCTCATCTGTCATGGATTCAAAGGCTTGAGATATGCATTGGAGTTGCAAGAGGCTTGCATTACTTACACACCGGCACAAAGCAAAAGATCATTCACCGCGATATAAAGACCACAAACATACTCTTAGACCATAATTGGGTGGCCAAAATTTCAGATTTTGGTTTGTCAAAGGAAAGTTACACTTCCTTAAGCGCCACTGCCGTAAAGGGTAGCACCGGTTACGTTGATCCGGAATACTATCAATGCGGAATGCTGACTGAAAAATCTGATTTATACTCACTTGGTGTGGTTTTGTTGGAGGTGTTAAGTTCAAGACAAGCTTTAAGTCCATGTGAAGAAGAAGATGATGATGATGATGATGAGCATTTAAACTTGGCTGAATGGGCTAAGTTTTGTTATGAGAATGGAAATGTGGAAGAAATAGTGGATCCAAATTTGGAAGGAAAGATAGTTAAGGAGTGTTTAGAGTTATATTTAGGTGTTGCTATGGAATGTTTGGCTGAAAGAGGAGCGGAGCGGCCAACCAGTGGTAATGTGCTGCAGAATCTTTTAATGGCAATGAAATTTCAGAAAAATGGTGGGAATGTACAAAATGTTACGCAGGAGTATTCAGACTTGACACCTGGGATTGAGTTCTCTGATATTGTGATGCCTGTTGGTAGGTGAATGTTAGTTTTTATGAAATGAACTTCAACTCGTAAGTAGCAGGAGCCATAAGAGATGTGTAATTCTTAATTTTATTGTAGACTACACTGTCAAGAAGAAACTAATCAATATATGAGAATTCAATTCTATTCGGTGTTTTTTGAAGCTGTCAAATGTGTTGAAATTTCTCAAATACAAATTGATTTTGTTTGTTTTATTTTGACTGAAAACATCTCATTATATCAAGCCAAAAAGATCAGAACATACAGCTGAAATGGATCCATTGACACACTATCTTTGTTTCCGTAACCGAAACCATTCCTTCACGATTTAATAAATAAAGTTCTTTATTATGATAAAATTCTGTTTTATGCATGTGAGATACTTTTTTTCCCCATAAAGAATAGTGAATAACCTATGAAACGAGAAGAGAAGAAAACTTACTATCTTGTTATAAAAAAAATGAATTTTATTAGTATAAATAATACATGGTTTAACATTTTGTCCAACGTATAATGAACTTCAATTTGGTTAGTCCGAATTTTCAATAGAGTTATGCGTTGAAATGTTGATTAAAGATAGCTGGAAAACACTAATGCTTTTAGTCGCAAGAATAAATAATAATAATAAAATAAAAATATATATTATTCGTATATCTCATAGATTTGTCTTCAATGATCAAAATGACAATAAATTGGTAAAAATTGCTGATGTGACAAGATATATTTGTTTCTGTACCTTTTGCTAGCCCCCAAGTTCTCCAATATAACATCAACACTGTCTAATACACAATATGGGTGAATTTTACAGCGCATCTTCAAAATTTGGCATTTCCTGAGTTATATAACCTTAACATGATCTTGTTCTTTAACCCATTATTATGCCATTAAATTTAATTTGGGGGAAGGTAGGAGAAAGACTAAATGAATTAAAAAATAATACAAACATAAAAATGAAGCATAAGCGCTTCAATTAAAACACCAACCATATCCATTCAGACTATGGAATTTATCTAGTGCCATGAAGTATTACAAAACTTCTCCTTCATGCGTGAGATGAGCTTGCACTTCTCCTCAGCCTCAACGTGCTCGCGAAGGTCAGTTTTTGATGCTCGGTCTGGATGGAACTTAAACATAGCCCGTTTATAGGCAGCATGCACCTAAAATGACAGATCAGAAGATGAAAATGTTAAGCATGAAACACCAGAACAAAAGACACTTCATATCATGATAATAAATAGCTGACAAACTCGTTACAGGTTTAACTAAAAATTAACTCAACCTTGAGAAGGCGACATGAGATGTTACACAACTTTGGTACACTTTTGTCAAAAAGTATTAGCTGATATTTTTTTATAGAAATATTTAATATCTAAAAATATAAGAGGTTAAATGACTGCATGTTGTATGTAGTATCTAAAGATTTGTTGTAGAAGTACTGAAACAATAAACATAATCTAAAGTATAAAGTGAGGTAGAGAATGATATACTATGGAAAAGCAATAGATAACAGAACTTGCCTCATTGGGTAAAGGTCTAAGACTTGTCCCCACATTTATTCCTAAGCCACGAAGCAGTGAGGTCATATCTGAGCATTGATTCTCCAATTGATTGAGCTTCTTCAGTACTTCACCCCGCAGTTGCTCTTTCATGTTCATATATTCTTCCTCCTGAATTTGGTATTAATTATCAGATTAACAGGGAAATAATCAAGTACAACAAAGTTCTATGACTAAGCTAGATTCACAAAGCATGAAAGAAGACATTCAAAATGACAAAACATGGATCTAGCTCTTCTGAATTGAGAGGATACACTTCAGAGAATCCAAATCCACCAAATTTAGTTTAAGTAAAAAATAAAATGGAAGTAAGCAAATACTAACTGACACGAGAAGTATAAGTAGCATGAGAAATACTCAAGTTAAAGACATAATTGCAACCTTCTTATCTGTCTCTCTCACTTCTTCAACGCGTTCTTTTTGCCTTCTCTCAATATCTTGCAATCGGCGACTTTCAGCCTTTTTTCTTTTGCGCAACTTTTGTGCTTCCTCTGACTGTAGTATGCATATTCTCAGTTAACAGAACAAAAACTTGCACAAAACGAGATAGTGGCATATATAAACAAAACCAAATACCTAGTAAGCACTTGAATAGAATGAGTTAAACTCGATAGGCAGAAAAGAATATTGACAACAACAAACCATAACATATTGATTAGTCATAACAATTAAACAAAAAATAAGACAATAACAAGAATGTCATTGGTGGTTTAACAGATTTACATTAGTCGGCATTGAATGTAATTAATCTGCATAAGATATGACAATTTTTTTAAATTACTTGGCTGGTAAGCCAGGGCAGTAGGGTAATGCTGGAGAATCCAACAAGCAAACACAATTATATTGGATTTTGACTCTTCTGAAATGAATGAGTCATTTTGATTGGAAAAGTAAGGAGACCGAGTCATTGATTGCAAAATCTCAAGTTGAAATTATAATCACATGCATGCACAAGTATAGCAAACTAGTACATAGTTATTTTCCAATCAATGGCTATAGCTTCTTTCCGTCACCATCTACTTCAATCATGGTTCATTATAGACTTTCCAGTCTATTGTTAAAAGATGCCAAATGCAATATTAGTTCCCCTTAACTTCCTCTCAATCCAACATTACTTTCCCAAGTCTTTAAGCCAGGCCTCACTACATATTCCTCATAGTTCTAGAGCTTTGCATGTCAGCACCACTTCCTCCTTTGTCTCTTCCACCCAATGTAGGCATGATCCCGAGTCAACTCTCGTCCAATCCAACGTTCCAATCGCATGCTGGCATGCTGCAATTCAAGTAAAATCGTACATAGCAAGTTCGGTAAACTCATCCGAGTTAAAAAGCTAACTAGTTATGAATTCTGAGATGCGGCGCATCTGTTTTTGGGGTTTTTTGAGAAAAAATCCTAATTTCCTAAAACAGGCCTGGATCCGGGTCGGGTCGTATTAAAATCCTTATTTATTATTTTTTTTAAATGGAAATCCTAAAACATGGTATCATAACTTCTTTTAAATAAAAAGCAGTACCAAGTAAACGCCGTATTACGTAAACTGTTCGTGATTGCAGCCTTCCACTCTCAATAACCGCAACCGTTACCAACGTATCATTAATCTTTTATTTCAGCATAAATTCTCATCCTTCAATCACGATTTTTCTTCCATATTACTCTTCGAAACCAATTTAATTCCTCTTCCTTGTTCTAAACCATACCCTGTTTCCTTTCATACATGCTTCCTTTTTTGTTTCGACTCTGTTTCTTTTTCCTCCCCTGTTCTTCTATTTTTTTCATCCCCTATTTTTCTTTTCTCTTTTTATTCTTTAGATTCTACTTGGTGTAAATGGCTTCAAATAATGGAAGTGAATCAATACCTCCTAATGGTAGTAAATCAATACCTCCTGTAAATTATAAATATATAAATATATTTTCTACCAATAGTAGGATCTTACAATCCGTGCTACGATCCTCGAGTTCAAATTTTCAATCCTTTACCGATTCTGTGTAAACTCTCAAGTTAACATCGCATCCACCTCAAATGCCATAAACCACCGTCGGCCATCAACAACATTGTCTGCCCTCCTTCATTCAACAGCTTCATCATAATCTTCAACGCCTGAAACAAACAGCAACCTACAAGCAAATGTTTAAGCCCTTATTTCTTCCAAGCTTCCTTTTCTTTCTTCCTGAGGAGCTCAAGCAGTGTAGAGGAATTTTCCCCAAACTGGCCATCCTTAGTTGGCAAAACCCATCATTTCCACAGTTTGGGTCATGTTGACTTGTAGGCACAAATATTGAACTTCCCATAAAAGGACCCTGATCTGAATCTCTACCCATTACTCTATTTGAATCCCTTAACAAAAATTTCAGGATTTCCATAAGAACATAAACTTACTGCATCGGAGTTGCCAATGTCCCGAGCATCTAAAGCACCTTCATCCATTAATATTAGGATGTATAACATTGGCCTAAAACATTCAATTAAGCCACACGTTGATTCATCTAATATAAGTATAACCAGATTAGCCATTCCTGAATAGCGGCGCGGAGCGGCCGAACACTAAAGTGGAATAGCGGGATTGCGTATAGCTGGATGACCGCTCTATTTGATCATTTTTTTGGACATATTACATATAATAATTATGAAGATATATTTAATGTAAAATTAAACAAATAACTCACTTCATAAAATATTCATAAATCAAAGCACACATGACTCTTGAAGGGCATAAGCGACTATGAAGGAAAGTTAAGGTTGAGATTCAACTCAATTTGATTGAAAAACCCAAAATTATCCTTAAAACGTTGTAAATTTAAGAGGTAATTTCAGTTTTTTTAGAGGGGAAAAGGATAGCGGGCCAGAAACCACTCCGGACCGGGAGTAGCTCTGCTCCGCCATCCCGTTATTTACCCTATGGCAGCCGCTATAGTATTATGCACTGCTATGACTCTTCCCAAAGCGGCCGGCCTCTGCTCCGCTATAGCGGGATAGCGCCGGTATTGGCCGTTATTGACTACTATATAACTCAATTAGGAAACATTAGGTATTTTGGATCTATATGCGAAAAGAGCATCTAAGCATTTTAATGAGGCTTTTCCAATAAATATGAGGGATTGGGCAGCTCCATTCCATTAAGGTTCTCTGTTTTCTTGGTAGTTTTCTCTTTTTCTCTCGCATGCAGCATACTTTCTTAATATCAACAATATTTTTCTTTTCACAATAGTAGATCTCTTTTAAAAACACACATTCACTTAACATGAGTAACAATAGTAAATAAAAAAATGCTCATCTTTATTTGAAATTCCTAAAGTCTCAAGTTATCATCCAAAGACTCAAAATTATAAGGTCTTCAAATGTATACTAGATAAATTTAAACAAGAAATACACATGTGTTTACAAGGAGGTAGCATTTACAAAATAAGTAGCCCCTTCTCAACTTGCAAGACACAATGCACTTGAAGGGCCAAGACATGCAGTGGCGGATTTATATGGGGGCGAAGGGAGCCTTGGCACCCCTCGACTTCATATGGTCGAGTGGTAAAGATTGTCTTTTCTTTACATGAGGTTAGAAGTTCGACTCCTGATTCAACCAATTTTATATTATTTTTAAAAAAAGTATTGTTACCAAGAGTAAAAATGACATCGTTATATAAATTTAAATATAAAAAACCACCACATCAACTAACCAATTATGATAATTTTTAAAATTATTTATACACGTTAGTTTTTGGCACCTCTAAAAATTTTCCTCGAGATCCACCAGTGAAGACGTGTAAAGGCATAACTGAAAGAAATAAAATATGTACAGCATGCCATATGTGAATCACCTGAATTTGCAATTGTCGCTGTCTTGATGCCCATTCCTCTTCCATGGCTTGTTTATATAAATCAGTCTCCTTAAGCTTTTCTTTTTGATTAATTATATTCTTCTCATTTGAAGCGGTAGGATCAGCATCTTGAGCACGTAACTCAAACTCAGAACCATTAAAATGCCTTTTTTCAAAAGAGGCACCGTTAGAATTCCCTTCAGAAATATTGTCATTTTTACTCCTCGATGGAGATTCCTCATCGTCAACTTGCCTGTCATGTGCATTCAATGGAGATTCCTCATCGTCAACTTGCCTGTCATGTGCATTCAATGGAGATTCCTCATCGTCAACTTGCCTGTCATGTGCATTCAATGGAGATTCATCATCATCAACTTGCATGTCATGTGCATCTTGGTTGGAGCTCATAAACTTCTCTTTATCACCTAGTTCTTTCTCAAATCTTGAAGAACCTGTAACACCATTACATAAATCAGAGTTTTCAGAGTTGGGGCGGGCAGAAACTTTTTCTGTAGTTGTCTTTTCTCCATTTCGAGTAGCATCCTTAAATTCAGACTTTTCATCACCCCGTTCATTGTCTAACCCTGAAGGACCAGTAACACCATTAGAGATATTCGAGTTTTGAGAGTTGGGGCAGGCAGAAACTTTTTCTGTAGTTGACCTTTCTCCAGGTCGAGTAGCATCCTTAAATTCAGACTCTTCATCTCCCCGTTCATTGTCTAACCCTGAAGAACCAGTAACACCATTACAGAAATTGCAGTTTTTTGACTTGGGGCAGGGATAAACTTTTTCCCTGGTTGTTTTTTCTCCATGCCGAATATCATCCTTACAAGTAAAGGAAGATTGATTCTCTTTAACATTTTTACCACTGCCAGGACCATATAAAGGGTCTTTCCCATGCTTTTTAGACCTATTTCCCACTTCTATATCTATATTATTATAATTATTTTTCTGTAAGCCAGAAGAACTGGCTTGCTCATTAAATACACGGCACTTTCTCTCTGCCGAAACCTTTTCCCACTGTTCACGTTTAATGACCTCACAATCAGAACAATCACTATCACTTTCAAACTCATATAAACCATACAGATTTCTTTCAGTAGCCTTTGGAGTGAATACTTCCTTGCGCTTTTTCCCGTTACACACAGAAGCTTGATTACTTTTCTGCCTCTTTGAAACAGAATCTTTTTCAACGACATCACAATCATCAACATCTACAACTACAGAATGTTGCATGGAACTCGAAGCCGTATAAAACCATTTATTCGAAGACGCGTCACTATCCAACTCTCCAACACCATCAACAACAATTTCAGGATCACTTTCATCATCACTTTCATCATCCTCATCGCCGTCGTCGTCGTCGTCGTCATCATCATCATCATCATCATCATCATCATCATCATCAATGCTAATAACACTTTGAGGTGTCGATATCCTATCTCTACTCGGCCCACTTGACCCACGGAACTTTTCTTTAACAACGTCAGGACAATCTATGATTTCTACATCATCAAACTGATCACTATCTAAGTCAATGAAAACAACATCATCTAGACTCCCTTTTTCCTGACCAGTTTTCAACCGTTTCTTCCCCTTCTTCCCCGAACATGTTCGGGGCTGAAAGTGCTCTTTCGAGACACTTTTTCCCAGCATCTATACCTGCTTAGTATAGAAAAAATCACACATAATTAACAATTTAACAAGCATTAAAAAAAATCATCCAATACAACATCACCACAGAACATGCAACATGCATAAAACTTCAATCCTATCAAAATTGATTTCTATATCATGCTACTAACAATAACTGCTTCAAAATCAAAAAGAATAACCAAACCCAACAAAACCCTAATCAATAACATGAAGGTGAATTGAAAATATGAATCGAATAAAATAACAGCAATGATCGACAGTTATGGGAAATTAGGGGGAAATGATAACTGAAAAGGAAACCCTACCTCGGTAATCAGTGAGTCGGAATCGATTGAAAAGTAGAAGAAGCTCACAGAGGATTGTGAAATTGGAATTCAATTACATAAAATGGTGGAAAAAGAAAAACCTATGAATTTTGCTGCAGAGAAGAGTCAAACCCTGAACGCAGTGTCGTTTTGATTTTGTGTAATGAAATATTTCGGTTTTTCATCTTTAGCACACTACGCGAAAAAATCCAAAATTATCTTTTATCTTTTATAATCTATAAAAATAAAGAAAAGTTCCAACATGCGCGTTTAATGCGTAAGTGCAGAAAAACGGACAATGGGGACGTGGAGTCTTTTTTTAAACAAAAGTCTTTGGTGCGTTTCTGTGAGAGATTTAAATTAGGTAAAATATTTAATATTTTTTGGTTTATATTAGTCTCTTATTTTTTTCGTATCAATTTAATCTCTTAATTTTTTAAAATGTTTTATTTTATTCTTTTTTGTCTAACTAATGATGATTTTAGCGATTGATTTTTATGTTTTTTTATCGTTAATTAAATAAAAATGATTAAAATAAAACGCTTTGAAAGTTAAGGGACTAAGTTGACACGAAATAAATTAAAGGACAAATCTGAATCCAAAGATATAATTAAGTGGCCAAAATGGATATTTTGTCTTTAAATTACAATCTCAGGAATATTATTCTTAGGAATGTTGATCTCGGGAATTTTATTTTCATCAATTTGTTTGGTAAATGTTGAAAAGCTTTATCATATATGATTACTTCATCAGAAATAGATGTGGTAGAGATTATCTCTTCTTTCAATCTAGACACTTTACTTTTCAGAGCAATGTTTGATTTTTCTAAAGCAAATAGTTTTCATTTAAGTTAGAAATATTTTGCTCATCTATAGTAGTGTTCTCGGAAGTATCCACAAATCTCTTTTTCAAGATTTTGTGTTTACTTAGAAGAAGGTGATATCTTTTCATTAGTTCAGATAATCAATTTCAAGTTCATAACGAAATAAGAAAGAAAGTACCTCTTTGTCGTCATTAGAGTCTGACTCATAGTTAAGTGTCAGTTTGTCTTCTGATACTGCTTCTCTCTTGCCGGTCCTGGCCATGAATGCCATGTTTGCATGCTCTTCATCTTCTGATTCTGAATTATTCCATGTTGTCATGAGACCCTTCTTAGCTTTGTAGGCCTTCTTAGGCTTTTTGTCTTTCTTAAGCTTTAGACAATCATTTTTGTAAGGTCTAGGCTCTTTGCATTCAAGGCAAGTAACTTCTTTTCCAGAAGTATTCCTTTGACCAGAGGTGGATTCACCTCTTCCATATGTCCTTCGTTGACCTCTGAACTTTCTTTGTTTGTGCTTCTAGGTTTTACTTATTCTTCTGGATATTAGAGAGAGTTCATCATCATATGAATCTTCTTCAGATTCTTCTGATTCTTACATGGCTTGATAAACTTTGGTTTTCCCAGAAGTTGACTTTAAAGCAACTGATTTTACCCTTTTCTGAGGTTTGTCTTGTTCCAGCTCTATTTCATGACTTCTAAAAGGGCTAATCAGCTCTTCAAGAGAGGTGTTGTTCAGATCCTTTGCCAATTTTAAAGCAGTTACCATTGGTCTCTATTTTACAGGCAGACTTCTGATAATATTTTTAACATGATCTGCGGTGGAGTAACCTTTATTCAGAACCTTAAGTCCTACCACAAGAGTCTGAAATCTTGAAAACATCGTTTCCACATATTCGTCGTCTTCCATCTTTAAGGCCTTATATTTTTGAATAAAGGCCAGAGCCTATGTTTCTTTTACTTGTGTGTTGCCTTCATGTGTCATCTAAAGAGAATCAAAGATAGACTTTGCAGTCTCTCTATCTGTGATTTTCTCATATTCATTATATGAAATAGCACTTAGAAGAATGGTTCTTGCTTTGTAGTGATTTCTACATATTTTTCTTCTATGCTTCTGTCACTACACTTCTTGTAATCTTATGACTGTTATCATCTACTGGGTGAGCGCAGCCATCAACTACCAAGTCCCATAGGTCCAAGTCATATGTCAGAAAATAACTTTCTATTCTATCCTTCCAATAGTCAAATTTGTCCCCATCAAACATAGGAAGTTTTGAACTATAGTGATCTCTATCATTATCCCATTGGTTTTTCACACATACTAGATTGATACTGAACACTGTTAAGTGTTGATAAAAATTCAAACTTTTTATCTCCTCAGAACCAAAGCTCTGATGTCAACTGAAGGTGTGAAAAACACAAGAAATGAAGGGTTTGAATTGGGTTTTAAATCAAAAAAACTTTTCTATAAAAATACTTTTCCTTCACTCTTGATAATAACAATAAGTAAGAACGGGAAGTAAAGACAAGGTATGTTTATACTAGTTCACTTGAAAATTATCAAGCTAGTCTAGTCCACCCGTCAAGGTGATTTTACCTCACTCAATCAAGGATTTAATTCACTATAACCAAACTGATTACAATTTCCACAAGCTACCCATAAATGACTAACAACCTCTAAGACACACAAGTCATAGACTTCTTAAGGATACAGACCTATCGGTCCCTTAAAGAAAATCTTGCACAAGCTACCCGCAAGTGGCTAATAACCTTTAAGACAAACAAGTCTTAGACTTCTTAAGGATATAGAACGACCTGGTCCCTTAAGGAAAAATCAAACAACTGTTTGAATACAAGTTTTATTTACAAGAGTATTTCTTCTACACAAGCTAAATATGTAAACTATTTTAAGAACAATGACTAAAAAATATGAACAACACTTTGTGCGTAGATATTTCGTTGATTGGCTGCTCTCTCTCTCTCTCTCTCTCTATCTATCTATCTATCTATCTATCTATATATCTATCTATCTCTATCTCTATCTCTCTCTATCTCTCTCTTAGTCTTCAAGCCTTTATATAACCAATAAAACAATATATCCATTGAGGGGTACTCTTGGGATTTTCAGAAGCATTTGGCAGCTTGAGCAATAATGTGAGGGATAAGATCATGCAATGCGTTCGTCCTTTCATGGTAGTGGAATGAAACGTTGATTGTACCATGTACTTTTTGTACCATGTTAACATCATCTTCTTCCCTTCTGCACTTTAGAGGCTTCTATGAGCATGAGTTTAAAAGCGAGAACATAACATAAGGTCATCAGAATTTCAAGTCTTCAGAACTGTATCTTCAGAGTCTTCAGCACTTAGTTGTGAGAACCTTTTCTTGGATCCTTAGTTCTTTAGAACTTCAAGTCTTTAGAATCTTTATAACTTCTTTCTTTACAGTCTTAAGCACTTGGTCTTTAGAACCCTTATCTTTAAAACCTAGGATCTTTAGAAACTTGAGTCTTTAGCATATGGACTTGAGTAGAAACTTCTGTCTTCAGATCTTCTGATTGTTTCTTTAGAATCCATTTGTTGTACCTCAAAATTTCCCCTCCCATTTTCTTCAAGATATCTTTTCATGCTCCTAGGATTTTCAATTGCTCAAGATTACTAAAGGGTTTATCCGACAAACTCTTCTCCTAAGCAATTGACCTACAACTGGGATTTTGCTTTTCTCAAGGAAAATTGAGCTTATAATGCCTCAAGTGGATTTCATGATTTCTCATATGTCTCAAGGAATGATCATGCCAAGTTTTAAGCCTTGTATCACAAGTTTGTTCAGTCAATTTCTTAAATGACTCAAAATCAACTGTATTGG
This sequence comes from Vicia faba, assembly GCA_948472305.1. Taxonomy (NCBI): domain Eukaryota; kingdom Viridiplantae; phylum Streptophyta; class Magnoliopsida; order Fabales; family Fabaceae; genus Vicia; species Vicia faba. Next base: position 1,490,780,732 of record OX451735.1, on the reverse strand, counting down.
ACAAAAAGTCAATTGTGATCAACATACAGTCAAACCTCAAGATTTTTGGTCAACATCAAGATTTTGAAGTCATATTCATCACTTTATCAAGGGTTGATCAAGATTCATCAAGAAAACTCAAGATTCATCAAAAGTCAAAAGTTACTAAATTAGGGTTTTCTTAAGGAGAAGTCAACTGAACTTTGACAAAACATAAATTTCATATGCTTCATCAAATTTTTCTCAACCAAGGCTCACTTTGAAGGAAATTCAATTCTATACAACTTTATTTCTCTAAGCTCAAGTCCAATCATTTGAGATATATGGGCCAAAACATTATAGGTCATTTCAAAAGTCAACAAAAAGACACTTTTTGTCAAAGCAATTTACATCAAGATAAAATCTTCAAATGGAAAATGACCAGCATGGAGATTGTATAGGACATCTTGAGCTTTCCAATAAGTCCAATATCACTTTCATATGATAAAAATTAAGAGAGTTGTGATTGGTGCAAGTTGAGCAATTTTGAGAAAATGCATGAAATCTAAATTGATCAAACTTGAGTTTTTGGGCTAATGGGCTTATGTTTTAAGGTCCAAATGTGTTTTGTAACCAATAATGAACTTCTGAATCCATTCATACACCCCTTGGATTTTTATTCTATTTTTTTTATTTATTTAAAGTCAAAATTAAATTTGATAAAGTCAAGGCTTTCTTACAAAAGTCCAAGCCCACTTCCTTTTTACCTAATTTCCTCTCTATATATTCTCACTATTCAGACAAGACAAGGCACGGAAAACCCTTGCACAAGATTACCATTCCAAAATTCCAAAATTATCAAAAACTATGGCAAAATGAAAACCCTAGTTACAACCTTTTTCCAAGCAAGCCAATCATTCAAGCCCATTCCAGAAGCAGTGTAGGGTAAGAATGTATCAGTCTTGATGATCCAAAGAGCATGAAACAAGCATACACGCCTCGCCAGTTTTTCATTTTGCATTAAATTCATATTCTTGTTTTTATCACATTTTAATGCATACTAACCTTACTAATATGTTTCTGAGATGTCAATGTGCAGGATAGACCCCTCACATGGCCCCCATAATGTCTAAGTCGTAGGTTTCCATGTTTGCACTGTTTGACCTTATCTTCTTTGTAACTCTTTGTACCAGGAGAACTAGTCAAAACCAATACCTCCACTAAATTCGCAAGGCCCAAATTATGGGGGTAGGGTACCACTAAACCACTAACATTCCTTGTTTTTGCAGTCCAGGAAATAATGTTTATTTTATATTTAATTAGTTTCAGTGATATACTAGATGACTCAGCCACCCTAGTGGCAAGCGCGCGCATGATAAAGCATTCGTATACTAGGGCGTGGGTTCGATCTCTGCCTTTTGACATTTTATTTTTTCACATTTTCCAATTCTTACAGGTTCATTACATGTTGTGTTGATTCCATTCTCCTAACACATGCGCGCACCTGGCGCGGTGGCAAGGCATGTTGTTGAAAGGGAAAAGGGTGTGACTTCAACACCCACCCCTGATATTTTTTGTATTTCCTCTATTTTCTAACCTTATTTGTCATTTTTCCTTAACCCTTTTATTTTTGGTTAACCCTAATCTGTTTTTAACCTAATTTTTTTTACTAAACCATTAACCCTAGAAATTAACCTTTTTTTAAACCCTAATTTAATTAGGTTTAGGTTTAATTAACCCTTTTTTATCAACTAATTAATTAACTTTTTTTGATTAATTTTAAAACTAATTATATTTTTTAGGTTTTATTTAATTAGCCATCATCAAAAATATTTTTTTATTACATTCTTTTTTCTATTTTATTTTCCTTTTCTCTTATTCCTAGATAAATTGTATAGGATGTTTCCACGAATGTAATAGCGTAGCCTTACTTTTTTTCCCGCATTTTCACTATTATATAATTGCTCTGGGATGTAATAGTTTTAGGTTTCTTTTCTGTACCTCTATTATGTATTTGTCCCAAAGCATTGTAATAGCCTAGGTTTTACGTTTCTGCCTTTATATTCTGCTGGTACATTTTCTATATTACTGTTAGTAATTAGGGTTATGTGGCAAGAGTCAAACCAAACGCTAGAAAACCCTAAATTTCAAAGATAAACATAATCGAACTGAACACATTTGCACACTTGCACCTCTAGGGTAACCTCTCTTCGTTGCCTTCAGAATAAACGATCATGTCCCTCGAAAGTGGGGATACTTTAGCAAAGACCCTCGATTCAAAAGATCATAGTCCGTCGATGACCCTTTGACGTTGCCTTTCGATAAATGATCTAGTCCCTTACAAAATTGCTAAAGTATCCTTACAAGTTGCCATCGATGACCGAACGATGACCCTTTGCATGTCCCTTCGTATTCAACGATAGGGCTTCCTACTAACTAATGGTACAGATAACACTATCTAAAGGAGGAGTAAAAGTACAAGAATAACCTTGAGTGGGTAGAATATTGTTAATCGCTTGCTCACAGATATTTTCAAAAACAAAACATTATCACAATCAAACTTTTCAATAAATATTTTCAAACAAACGCTTTGTATACACTCTTGAGAACCGATACAAGGGTCATTACAAAGTTCGCCTTACATTGGAAAATTTTCAAAATATTTTCAAACACACACAAAAGTAAATTTTCAAAGTAAGTTAAGCGATTAAGAGCCCTTAGATAACTACAGATGAAAAGGGTGTTATAACACGGTGGGAGAATTGACTTAGTTGTTTTGTGCTTGATCGCAGATATGCGGATAACAAGAGTCGCCACCGACTTTTCTTTTATCCAATAAGGAAAGGCTGAAAAGAACAGGAAAGACCTTTAGAGATGTTTTCTGAGTTCGGGGGGTAGATTATGAAAAGGGAAGGTATTAGCACCCTTTTCATCCGTAGTTATCTACGGGCTCTTAGTTGTTTTCTAGATCACCTGCTTTTGTTTGAATGTGCTTGTGGTTTGAGTTTTGAAAGTATTTTGAAAAATCTATTTGTAACAGTTCTCGTTTCTATAAGAACGCGTACAAAGTGTTTGTTTTGAAAATAGTTCAAAGATGTATTTGTGGAGTGTGTTTTTTAAAAGTGTTATTGGAAAGATGTTTTTGTAATGATTCTCGTCTCTATAAGAACGTATACAAAAAGATTTTGTCTTTTGAAAAGGTTTTAATATGAAAGTGTTGGCGTGAAATGTTTGGTTGTGAGCAACTAGGAGCGAATCTACCTACTCAAAAGGTCTTTAGATGTTCTTTTCCTCCTCCTTTAAATGTTGTTATCTTACCATTGATTTGGTAAGAAGCCCCGTTGTTGGATGTGAAGGGACGGGCGTAGGACGTTTGTATAGTCATAGAAGGCAACCTTGGGACGTTTTAGAAATATCATAAGGGACTAGATCGTTTTATCAAAGGCAACATTGAGGGACATCGAGGGTCTACGATCTTTTATCGAGGGTTTTTGCTAAAACGCCCATATTCGAGGGACATGACTATTTTCCAATAGGCGAAAAAATGGGATTACCCTAAGGGTGCTAGTGTGCAAGTGTGTTTGATTTTCATGCATTTAGTCTTGATTAGGGTTATCTATTTATTGATTTTATGTCTTTCCATACGCACCCTAATTACTAGCATTTATATTTGAAAAGTGATAAATTGCGGAAATATAAAGTCCTACGCTATTACAATATTTAGGGATGGGGGTACAAATTTACAAATGGGGGGTTGCAAGAATTTAAATCCTAATTAATTATTACAACCATATTGAAATGTACAATGTAAGAAAAAAAAAGGACTTGTTTAGAAAATGATTTTTTGTCTTAATGAATTAAGAAAAAGAAATAAATTAATTAATAAAAAGAAAATATTTTTATGTCTTTTTTACATTAATAAAAAGGGTATTAATATTGAAAATGATAAAAAGGGAAATAATGAGAGATAGAATTAGCATGCTGCTGAAAGCAAAACAAAGGGGATCAGAAGTTCTGATGTCGGGCGCACTGTGGTTCAGCAAGAAACATCAAAGGAAATCAGAAGTTATGAGTTGGTACACTCTGAGGTCCTGCAAGAAACGTTAGAGAGATAACATAGAAGTTCTGGGTTGCTACGTGCTGAACTTCTGAGTGTTAGAATAGTGAGAAAGTCTTAGAAGTTCGGTGTATTAAAACAGTGAAGAGAACTCAGAAGTTCTGTGTTGTGCTAAAACTGTGAGTGAAAATCAGAAGTTCTGTGCTACATTTCAACTCTTCCCTCATATTAATCAGCACATCATCAATTTATTCAGTTCTTAACAAATAGCAAATCAGAAGGATAAAAGCACAACAATTTATAGAAGTTATAATCCTAATTATGAGCCTAGCCTTAATCAAGAAGTTCTGATCCACATTTTTTTCTACTTATGAAATGATATGGACAACATCAATACTATGATATTTACATATTTAACGATGTTCTGAATGAAAAGATGCAAAGTCAGAAAGACTTACCTTAAATCTGGAGCGTGTGCTTAGAACATGAACGGCTGCCTTCAGATGTTCTGGAGTCAGTAGGAACAACAGAAGAGAAAATGCTAAGTTCTTTGATTCAAAGGGAAGAACAAAGGTTTGGTTTTCTGTTTGGGAATTCTGGATTTTTATGAAGGTTTCACAGTTTTCTTTTCTCTCTTTTGACAATTCTCTCTCTCCAAAAGCCAGCCCATTGAACGTGTGATGGAGAAACTTATTTATAGACAGGTTTGTTATGGTTTTGGGGGGAAAACAAATGGGATTTAAACCTTTTTGGCATACTGTTCCATTTTGTTTTAAATACAATTTTCATATGCTAATTTGGTGCAATTATGGGGTTTGAGAAAAACGTAGGCGTGGACTGGATCAGTAGCACCTTGGAGTGTTGTGGAAGCTGGTGGCAGGACTGTGTTATAGCAGTCCAGCAGGTTGCTCAAACGAGGTTTTGGGATTTGGTGATGTTCTGATCGCAGAAGACCAGAGTGAGATTCGAAGAGTGAGGCTCTGATTGAAACACAACATAGCCTCTATATGCTGAAGGGTCACGTTCTGATTGAAGGACATAGTTTTCATACATTCTAATTGATGAGTCATGTTCTAAACCATGTTTGCAAATTCTTGTTGCACTTACGTGAAGGTTGTCTCAGAAGTTCTGAAGTATCATATTCTCTTAACACTTAAAAAAATTTCTAAATGTTTAGAAATTTGATTCTTCAAAGTAGTTTCTGACTTCTGATTTTTTTTATGAACCAATTTCATGCCTTGATGAATTATGATTCTTGAAACTTGATTTTGATCTAAAAGTCAAAGTTTGACTTTTCAGTGTGCAAATGACCATTTTGCCCTTGTGAATGACTTTTTTTGGAAAAATTGTAATTCAAGGCTTGAAATTGGATAAAAGCAAACCTGATGGTCCAGGATGATCCTTTAAGAAATGAGAGGGAAATTTTGGGGTACAACAGCTGCCCCTGTTCAATCCTCTTACGCTTTAAGAGTTAGATTGGCGAATCTGCCATTTGTGACTTGAAGGTGGAAGATGATTGAACACTAAAGTGTCCAGAAATTTGCACTCGATGATGTTGTGGTTGATTGTATAAGGAATGGGCTTATAGATGTCATTTGAATGAATGATGGAGATTTATCGGAGATGGGCTTGTAGATACCGTCTAAAGGTGACTGTTAACAGAAAATTGACTAGGTCTGAACTTGATTTCAACTGGAAAAGAATCATAATAAATATTTGGAGTGACTTATTTGAACCAGAAGTGTTCCTTTGGAAAGTATCAGGATAAACCGTTGAGGGGTTTAGACTAAACCAAAAGAGATCTTGAATATTCTTTAATTGGAAAGAATCGGAGTAAATCTTTGAGCGATTTATCTGAACCAGAGAAAGCGTCTCCGGGAAAGAATCAGAATAAACCGTTGAGAGATTTAAGCTGAACCGACAGGGATCTGGAGAAGAATTAGAATAACTCATTGAGAGATTAATCTGAACCAGAGGAAACATCTGCAAGAAAGAATCCGAATAAACCGTTGAGAAATTTAAGCTGAACCGGAAGGGATCTGGAGAAGAATCAGAATAAATCATTGAGAGATTTATCTGAACTAGAGAAGACGCCTGTGGGAAAGAATCAGAATAAACCGTTGAGAGATTTAAGTTGAACCGGCAAGGATCTGGAGAAGAATCAGAATAAATTATTAAGAGATTTATCTGAACTAGAGGAAACATCTGCGAGAAAGAATCAGAATAAACCCTTGAGAGATTTAATCTGAACTGGTAGGGATCTGGAGAAGAATCAAAATAAATCATTGAGAGATTTATTTGAACGAGAGGAAACATCTGTGGGAAATAATCAGAATAAACCGTTGAGAGATTTAAGCTGAACAGGTAGGGATCTAGAGAAGAATCAGAATAAATCATTAAGAGATTTATCTGAACCAGAGAAGACGTCTGCGGGAAAGAATCAGAATAAACCATTGAGAGATTTAAGCTGAACCGGTAGGGATCTGGAGAAGAATCAGAATAAATCATTGAGAGATTTATCTAAACCATAGGAAACATTTGCGGGAAAGAATCAGAATAAACTGTTGAGAGATTTAAGCTAAACCGGCAGGGATCTAGAGAAGAATCAGAATAAATCATTGAGAGATTTATCTGAACCAGAGGAAACATCTACAGGAAAGAATCAGAATAAACCGTTGAGAGATTTAAGCTGGACCGGCATGGATCTGGAGAAGAATCGGAATAAATCATTGAGAGATTTATCTAAACCAGAGGAAACATCTGCGGGAAAGAATCAGAATAAACCGTTGAGAGATTTAAGCTGAACCGATTGGGATCTAGAGAAGAATCAGAATAAATAATTGAGAGATTTATCTGAACCAGAGGAAACATCAAGGGGAAAGAATTAGAAAAAATCGTTGAGAGATTTAAGCTGAACTGGAAGGGATCTGGAGAAGAATCAGAATAAATCATTGAGAGATTTATCTGAACTAGAGAAGACGTCTGCGGGAAAGAATCAGAATAAACCGTTGAGAGATTTAAGCTAAACCATAAGGGATCTAGAGAAGAATCAGAATAAATTATTGAGAGATTTATCTAAAACAGAGGAAACATCTGCTACGTAGATGGTTGACCAATCCTTTCTTGGGAATTGATCTATATTTGACTTGATGAAAATTTTAACGATAATTTTCTGTTGATTGATCTATCCGAAAAAGATGAAAGGTTAGTTGTATGCAATGTTATAATGTATGAAATGTATGGTACAATGATGTTCTCAAAATAAATGAGATCATGTCGTGTGTATCTGGCAGCTGTATGAGGGAGTGTCAGAATTAAACTATGTTGTGATTGTATCTGAACGGAAAAAAAGTACTAAGTGAGTATCAGAATGGCATCCGTATTTGAAGTGTATCTGAACTGTATCTGAAAGCTGAATCTGAATGAGTATCAGAATGACATCCGTATCTGGAGCATATCTGAAATGTATCTGAAAGCTGAATCTGAATGAGTATCAGAATGACATCCATATCTGGAGTGTATCTGAACTGTATCTGAAAGTTGAATCTGAATGAGTATCAAAATAACATTCGTATCTGGAGCGTATCTGAATTGTATCTGAAAGCTGAATTTGAATGAGTATCAGAATGGCATTCGTATCTGGAGCGTATCTGAACAGTATCTGAAAGCTGAATCTGAATGAGTATTAGAATGGCATCTGTATCTGGAGCGTATCTGAACTATATCTGAAAGCTGAATCTGAATGAGTATCAGAATGATATCCGTATCTGGAGTGTATCTGAATTGTATCTGAAAGCTGAATCTGAATGAGTATCAGAATGGAGTCCATATCTGGAGCGCATCTGAACTGTATCTGAAAGTTGAATCCGAATGAGTATCAGAATGGCATCCGTATCTAGAGCGTATCTGAAATGTATCTAAAAGCTGAATCTGAATAAATATCAGAATGGCATCCGTATCTGGAGTGTATCTGAACTGTATCTGAAATCTGAATCTGAATGAGTATCAGAATGCCATCCGTATCTAGAGCGCATCTGAACTATATTTGAAAGCTGAATCTGAATGAGTATCAAAATGGCATCCGTATCTGGAGTGTATCTAAACTGTATATGAAAGATGAATCTGAATGAGTATCAGAATGGCATTCATATCTGGAGCGTATCCGAACTGTATCTGAATGTTGTATCAAATGTTTAGAATGTTTCCACTGAGGATTCCTCTTTTGTTGAGGAGAACTCCGCTGGGGAATATTGACTTTGCTTGAGAATACTCTGTTGGAGAGTGTTGATTCCTGCTTGGGGAAAAGAGATTAGGAGTCTCGGTTGTCCGTTGCTCTACCAGGAGTTATCTCTTGATGGACGAAGTTGAACTGATATCTGGTCAGGTCCAGACTTTACAGTAACTTGCTGGGGATTGTAGAGTAGTCTACTGGGGAAGAGGAGTTATGGTCCTTTGATTTGTAATAGTCGAAGAGGTAAACTCAAACTAGGGAATCATGCCATTTGGTTGGGGAAATAAACCTTGTTGCTGATCTGTTGGAGAGGCGGCGACTTCAGTGGAGAAAATCCTCGAGGACTTTTGAGGTCGACTTAGCTGGGGAAAAGGTTTTCAGAGATTGAAACTCTGGCTGGGAGTCGTCCTATGAGAAGGATCTCGGGAAGATTTGTCACTGCCCCTAGTAGCAGGTGATTGTGGCACTACCAGGAACTGTTTGATTGTAAGTAAACCTCTATCGGGATTTGCGTTCAATTCCCCACGTGATTTAGATGGAGACCTGCCCTTGGTTATTCAACAATTCTTTGAGTGATTTTTTGAATCTTGACTTGACTGCCCATATGTGTTGGGCAAAGGTCATGTCCTGCCCCTTTGATCATGAGAGATTTGTCATCGGAAGTATCTTCCCATTTGAAGTGATTTTATTCACCGAGAGAGCTTTCGTTCATCGGATATTCGTTATATGAATTTCTCTGTTGTCAAACAAATAGCCATATGCAAACAGCGATATTCAAATAATGCAAAGTTTATGCTTGTCTTGAAATTTTGAATATGCATTTTTAGCAAGAAATTTTGTAAGAAAATTCAACTCAGGATTTAGAGTAAAGCCTTACAAGAGTCAGGATACCTTTTGTAATAGTATGCTTTCGAACTAACCCATGCTTCAATTAGGAATTTTGAAGGGTTGTAATGTGGCTTGGTTCACGGTTTAAGAAACAAAGGATAAGCCTCAAAATGTGTTTGTACCCACCCATTCTCCGTGATGTTCTTCAGTCCTAAACTCAGCTAATTATGCGTTCGAACTCCAACTGAGTCTGGAATGACGTTTTGGTGATGGTTCAGACAAGTTTAGTTTATCGGAAGGCAGTCATTTTTTGCAACATTTTTCATGTTGTTGAGGATTTGTAGTGACCTCTTTTTTTGATTTGTCATCCTTGATTTTTGCCTGACTGTTCTTGTTTTGAGATTACGTCAACGGGATGCCCCGGTTTTTCTTAAGTCTTCTTTATAGGTTTTGACTTAGTGGGCTTTTCTCTTAAGAGCTAATGACTACCTATATGATAGGGAACCATCACTGTCTTTTGATTCCATAGGAATGTTTTTGATGTCATTCGTCGTATTACGAGATGAGAGTTTGCGGTTAAACGCACGTTTGAATCAACTGAGAGACTACCTTGCCCCAGGTTTTAGTTAAAGGTTCAAATTGTGCAAAAAAAAAACTTCTACTTCTTTGGATCGAAGGGGTTGACTAGGGATTATCTTCCTTATAACTCTAGTGTTTAGGATTTGAAATAAACGCTTGTACATCGTTAGTAAGGTCTGTCCAAAAGCATATTGTATGAGATTATGGCATTGTTTTTGTCATCCTCCCTCTAAAGGCTTGTAACTTTTAGCAAGAGTTAAATGTCATAAGGAGAGTAAAAAGCATAGTTTAAATGTAATTAAAGCGAATGGATTAATTCAAGACAAACATATGCAATGCAATAATGAAACAAAGTTTGACATTAATAGATAATTGTTTGAATAAAAAAGAAATTACAATTGAAAATTAAAATGAACATAAGCCTCTTTGTCTGAACTTGTCACTTCGGGTGGTGAGCCTTTGAGGGATGGCAGAAGAATTCCAGTATATCCATCTTGTGTAAACCCCAACGCTCCTTCTTCGATCAAGTTTTAAATCTTGTACTTCAGCGTCCAACAATTGCTTGTATCATGTCCAGGACTATCGGAATGATAGGCACACCTGGCATCAGGATTGTAGCTGGGAGAATAAGTTTTGGGATTTGGATGAGGTCTTATTGGTGTAATCAGATTCATCCTCAACACGTGTTGAAAAGCTTGAGACAGTGGTATACTGATGTTGGTAAACTGTCTTTTGGGCTCGCTTTGCCTTTGCCGATTTTCCGGTTGATGTTGACGAAGTCGTTGTTGAGCTCGTGACGTGGAAGCAAATTGGGAAGGTCTTCTCTCCCTTAAATCAGCTTCTTGTCTCATGGGAGGCTGAATGATGACTCGATCCCCAATTCTAGTTGTTTTCCCCATCTGGGTACATCCGTCTTGACAAAGCTTATTGATGAGGACTCTCAGCTCTTCTAGTCTCTGAGCCAAGTTTTGGATGAGAGCCATCTGGCCCACCAGTTGTCCCATCATCTGGACTTTCATTACGGCTATCTCGGTTTGTAACCTCTCCAACTAGTCATCTCTATCGTCCCCAAGATTTCCCATGACCATGCCCCTTGTGAGGAGCACCTTCACTTCTTCTAGTCCCTTGGATAGGTTAAATAACATCTCTTGAAGTTGAGCGTTTTGAGCCTGGATGTCCCTGATGGTCTGTTCTAGGGCCATCTCTACTGAAATAAACAGTAGGAATATGAGAAGACCTGTATGGGGGAAACCTGTCATGATATGATGCGTGATATGTGGATGTATGTTTTCAAGGACCTCGCGGGGTAAATGTTAGTAGTCACTTACATCTTTGATTGGATAACTTCGTATCGGGGAATGTCCTTCCACGAGAATTAAGCTCACCATGTCAAGTGGGTCATAGCCTTTGACTCAAGTTGTTGTACTTGATCTTTGACGGTGTTTAGTTAGAGGAAAATAAATCCTCTTGTACCTTGATAGATGTCTGGTTCAACGTGACCCTGTATTATAGGCCCTTGAGATCCTTGAAACGGTTAGTGATATTGTGTATGATGTTATGATGTTTATGATGTTATGTACAAGTAGATATATACAGACAAATCAAGTCCTTAGGTTTAGGCTTGCATGGAGTGTCATAGGTAAGTACCCTCTTGAAGTTTAGTTGGCTCAAACCTGTTCTAGCAATAGTAATCGGGTTCTAAGGGAGCTCAATATCACTGGTTTGTTTCCTCGGGCATTGTTTCAACGCAAGCCTCTTTAATGGCGACCGAAATATCCCAAAAAACCAAACCTCAATGAGTGTAGTATCGAGTATCTACCAACTTCGGACTGCACCAAAGCCGATCATCTCACTACGTCATAATGGACAAGTTGGTCAAGTAAAGGTTCTAGAAGTTAGTTAGTGCTTCATGACATCACTCAGCGGCCCCGTATTCTCCTTGACTACTCAAGGGCTACCAGTACCCACAAATATGTCACACTAACGTAGCTATTTCTTAGACCATGTCAGTATACCCCGCACAGTTTCCACAACATATTACTACTTACCTATAAGGTATCCCAAATTCGGGTAGAGTATTCAAACCCAAACAAAGAAACAAAATGTAAAGCATACAAGTCAAACAATGAAGGCAAGTAAATGTGATCTAACCCTAAGGTAACCCCACTTTAAAAATATCCCCAGCAGAGTCGCCAGTTCTATAACGCGGTGGGAGAACTGACTTGGTTGTTTTGCGTTTGATTGCAATTGTGCGAATAGCAAGAGACGCCGCCGACTTTTCTTTTATCCAATAAGGAAAGGCTGAAAAGAACAGGAAAGACCTTTAGAGATGTTTTATGAGTTCGGGGGGTAGATTATGAAAAGGGAAGGTATTATAACCCTTTTCATCCGTAGTTATCTACGGGCTCTTAGTTGCTTGCTAGATCACTTGCTTTTGTTTGAATGTGCTTGCGGTTTGAGTTTTGAAAGTATTTTGAAAAATGTCTTTGTAACAGTTCACGTTTCTATAAGAACGCGTACAAAGTATTTATTTTGAAAATAGTTCAAATATGTGTTTGTGGAGTGTGTTTTTTGAAAGTTTTCTTGGAAAGATGTTTTTGTAATAGTTCTCGTCTCTATAAGAACGTATACAAAAAGCTTTTGTCTTTTGAAATGGTTTTAATATGAAAGTGTTGGCGTGAAATGTTTGGTTGTGAGCAAGCGAGCAACTAGGAGCAAGTCTACCTACTCAAAAGGTCTTTAGATGTTCTTTTCCTCCTTCTTTAAATGTTGCTATCTTACCATTGATTTGGTAAGAAGCCCCATCGTTGGATATGAAGAGACGGGCGTGGGACGTTTGTATAGTCATAGAAGGCAACCTATGGGATATTTTAGCAATATCATAAGGGACTAGATCATTTTATCGAAGGCAACATCGAGAGACATCGAGGGACTACGATCTTTTATCGAGGGTTTTTGCTAAAACGCTCATATTCGAGGGACATGACTATTTTTTGATAGGAGACAAAATGGGATTACCCTAAGGGTGCTAGTGTGCAAGTGTGTTTGATTTTCATGCATTTAGTCTTGATTAGGGTTATCTATTTATTGATTTTATGTCTTGTCATACACACAATAATTACTAGCATTTATATTTGAAAAGCGATAAATTGCAGAAATATAAAGTCCTACGCTATTACAATATTTAGGGACGGGGGTACAAATTTACAAATGGGGGGTTGCAAGAATTTAAATCCTAATTAATTATTACAACCATATTGAAATGTACAATGCAAGAAAAAAAAGGACTTGTTTAGAAAATGGTTTTTCGTCTTAATGAATTAAGAAAAAGAAATAAATAAATTAATAAAAAGAAAATATTTTTATGTCTTTTTTATATTAATAAAAATGGTATTAATATTGAAAATGATAAAAAGGGAAATAATGGAAGATAGAATTAGCATGTTGCTGAAAGTAAAACAAAGGGGATCAGAAGTTCTGATGCCGGGCGTGCTGTGGTTCAGCAAGAAACATCATAGGAAATCAGAAGTTTTGAGTTGATACACTCTGAGGTCCTGCAAGAAACGTTAGAGAGAAAACACAAAAGTTCTGAGTTGATACACTCTAAGGTCCTGCAAGAAACGTTAGAGAGAAAACACAGAAGTTCTGGGTTGTTATGTGCTGAACTTTTGAGTGTTAGAACAATGAGAAAGTCATAGAAGTTCTGTGTATTAAAACAGTGAAAAGAACTCAGAAGTTCTGTGTTATGCTAAAACCGTGAGTGAAAATCAGAAGTTCTGTGCTACATTTTAACTCTTCCCTCATATTAATCAGCACATCAACAATTTATTCAGTTCTTAACAAACTGCAAATCAGAAGGATAAAAGCACAACAGTTTATAGAAGTTTTAATCCTAATTATGAGCCTAGCCTTAATCAAGAAGTTATGATCCATAGTTTTTTCTACTTATGCAATGATATGGACAACATCAATACTATGATATTTACATATTTAATTATGTTCTGAATGAAAAGATGCAAAGTCAGAAAGACTTACCTTGAATCTGGGGCATGTGCTTGGAACTTGAACTGCTGCCTTCAGATGTTCTGGAGTGAGTAGGAACAACAGAAGAGAAAATGCTAAGTTCTTTGATTCAAAGGGAAGAACAAAGGTTTGGTTTTCTATTTGGGAATTCTGGATTTTTATGAAGGTTTCACAGTTTTCTTTTCTCTCTTTTGACAATTATCTCTCTCCAAAAGCCAGCCCCTTGAATGTGTGATGGAGAAACTTATTTATAGATGGGTTTGTTTTGGTTTTGGGGTGAAAAACAAATAGGATTTAAACCTTTTTGGCATACTGTTCCATTTCTTTTTAAACACAGTTTTCGTATGCTAATTTGGTGCAATTATGGGGTTTGAGAAAAACGCAGGCGTGGACTGGATCAACAGCACCTTAGAGTATTATGGCAGCTGGTGGCAGGACTGTGCTATAGCAGTGCAACAGGTTGCTCAAACGAGGTTTTGGGATTTGGTGATGTTCTGATCGCAGAAGACCAGAGTGAGATTCGAAGAGTGAGGCTCTGATTGAAACACAAAACATAGCCTCCATATGCTGAAGGGTCACGTTCTGATTGAAGGACATAGTTTTCATACAGTCGAGTCATGTTCTGAACCATGTTTGCAAATTCTGGTTGCACTTGTGTGAAGGCTGGCCCAGAAGTTCTGAAGTATCATATTCTCTTAACACTTAGAAAATTTTCTAAATGATTAGAAATTTGATTCTTCAAAGTAGTTTTTGACTTCTGATTTTTTTGATGAACCAATTTCACGTGTTGATGAATTATGATTCTTGAAACTTGATTTTCATCTAAAAGTCAAAGTTTGACTTTTCAGTGTGCAAATGACCATTTTTCCCTTGTGAATGACTTTTTTGGAAAATTTGTAATTCAAGGCTTGAAATTGGATAGAAGAAAACCTGAGGGTCCAGGATGATCCTTTGAGAAATGAGAGGGGAAATTTTGGGGTACAACAGGTTCTAACATCTTCCATTTTCATAACCTACCCTCGAATTCAAAATCTATTGAGGTATTTCCTGTTCTTTTCACCCTTTCCTTATTAGATAAAATAAAAGTTGATGGTGACTCTGCTATCTGTAACATTTGCGATAAAATACAAAAACAAGTCAGTTCTCCCACCGTATTACAGAACTGGCGACTCTGCTAGGGAATCTACTTAAAAAGAGGGGTTACCTTATAGTCTTAGATCACTTTTTACTTGCTTTATTTGTCTGCTTTATTTGCTTTATCTTTGAGGGTTGCTCGGGTTTAAATTCTTGCAAAGATCCTACACTCGGATCTAGGGATACCTTAGGTAAGTAACAATAGATCATGGAAACTGTACGGCATAGACCGATATGGTTGAAGTGATGGCTACGTTAGTGTGACACTTTGGTTTGTACTAATGTTCCTTGAGTCAGCTTAGGATAACATTAGGATGCCGTGTGGTGTCATTAAGCATTAACTAACCTTTAGAACCTTAATTGACCCATCTTGGCCATTATAAGGTAGTGAGGTAGTCGGCTTTGGTGCAGTCCAAGGTTGGTTAATACTCAATGTGAAACTCATTGAGATTCGACTTTCAGGATATTTTGGTGACAAGTCAGTTGTTGGTCTAAAATAAACCTGCGAGAAAGATCGATGGTATGAGATTCCTGGAACCCGGTTACTATTTTAGGACAGGTTGAGCCAACTTAACTTCAATAGAAAAGGGTACTTACCTACGGACCCCATGCAAGCCTTTAAACCTAAGGCTCTTGTGTTATTTGCTTGTGTTTTCTATTTGTTTAAACATAAAATCAAGACATCATGACATCATACATAAAATTTTCACTAACCATTTCAAGGATCTTAGGGACCTTTGGTTCAGGTTTATCATGAATCGGACTTCTAGAAAGGGGTAAGAGGATTTATTTTCCTCTTACCAGATGTCGTTAAAGAGCAAAGTATATTCCCTTGAGTCAGAGGCTAGGACCCACTTGATATGGTGAGTTTGATTCTTACAGAAGGACGTTCAAAAGCAAAGAAGCGGAGTTCTTCAGACAAAGCTGCAGCCAGACTCAACTTTTGACATTTCATTTTTGTTTATCCCGCAAGATCCTTGAAAATATTGCATACGCATCTACATGTCATACACATCATATCACAATAGGTATTTCCTAAGACATGTTTTCTCATCTTCTTGCTGTTTATTTCAGTAAAAAGATGGCTCTCAAATAAACCGTCAAAGATCTCCAAGCCCAGAATGCTCAATTCCAACAAATGTTAATGGATTTAGCCAAGGGGCAGGAAGAGCTGAAGACCCTCGTCACCAAAGAGAGGAAGAAGAAGACTAGGAAACCAGTCGGTATTCTCAACATGGGAAGAAGGTTCAGAGGTCCTCCTAAGCGAGCTAAAGACTGTGATATCCCATCAAACAAAGACGACAACTAGGGTGAGGATGATAAGAGTGTGAAGGCTGAGAGATGAAGCAACCTTGTTTCTGTCCAATATTTTAATGAAGATGAAGAAGACTATTATGATGAACAATATCCTCCCGCTGATGAAAAGTAAAAACAGTTAGAAGATCGTCTCAATTCTATAGAGATCTAGAGAGTGCCTAGGTTGGATTTTGAAGAGCTGGGATTAGTCTCGGGAGTTGTTATTCCTCACAAATTCAAGGTCCCTACTTTTGGAAAATATGACTGTGCTTCATGTCCAAAACTTCATTTGAGATCTTATGTCTGGAAGATCCAACCCCATACTGCTGACAGAAAGTTGTGGGTACATTTCTTTCAAGAGAGTCTATCCGGGACACAGTTGGAATGATTCTATCAACTTGAAGGGACCAATATTCGTACTTAGGAAGACTTGGCTGCTGCTTTCTATAAACAGTACCAATACAATGCTGATCTTGCACTAACCCGTATGCAATTACAGAGTATGACCATGGGCTCTAACAAAGGCTTCAAAGAGTATGCCCAAAAATGGAGAGATCTCGCAGGAAGAGTTAAACCTCCCTTGTATGATAGGGAGTTGGTTGATATGTTTATGGGAACATTGATAGGACTTTTCTTTAATCATTTGATCGGAAGCTCTTCAGCCGGATTAATATTAACAGGGGAACCTATTAAAGGTGGAATAAGAAGTGGAAAAATACAGGTGGCTGCATCTTCAAGTACTTTGAAGAGGACGTTCAACAGGAACAAGGAAACTAATGTTGTGTATGCCCACAAGGCAATCATCATAGGTCAGACGCACCCAGGAGACAATTTACCAAGATCCACATGTCGTTGTCTCAGGAATTACAATACCTATTGAAAGCATAGTTGATAAAATTAAGGGATCCTCCTCAGAATCCCAACAACTCCTCTCCTCGGTACAATCCTAATGTAAGACGCGCCTATCATTCCAATAGTCCCGAGCATGACACAATAACTGTTGGGCTTTGAAGAACAAAATTAAAAATATGATTGACTCCAAATAAATTGAATTTGATCCTCCTGAGACCCCCAATGTGAATCTGCACCTCTATCTAAGCACAACAAAGGCATTAATGTTATTGATAATGTTTTGTATGTTTCAAATGTAAGTGACTTGACCACTCCCCTCCCGATTATTAAGAATAATCTGTTGCAAGCCGATTTATTTCCGTGTTACATTGAAAGATGCTATTGTTGCATAGCTCAACCCAATGGCTGCAAACTGCTGAAAGAAGGTATTTAGCGTATGATGGATAATCACATAATTCTAGTTGAGAAGACTCATTCTATTGAGAATTTATTTCAAGACTTGGAACTTGAAGAGGTATCTGTGATTTCTGGTACTTCTATAAAGATCACTTCCAAGGGTCCTGTAAAGATTATTGCCAAACCTAAAGTTGCTCCTCTGATCATTACCGCGCCCAAACCAATCCCATATTCCTCTGACAAGGCTATCCCTTGGAATTATGGGGCCGGAGTCTATTACCATGGCGTCAAGCAAGAACCATTGACTATTGAAAGTGAACATACTGAAGTTATTGATTCCAACATGGACAATATTGTTGGGACCAGTAAAGTTACTAGAAGTGGAAGGGTTTTCTCTTCAGAAATCTCTTCGAAGACTGTTGCTATGCCAGTTAGTGTTACTGCTACTGAGTCAGCCACTGAGACTCGTGGGAAAGAACAAATGACTGAGCCTGCCCAGACGGAGGCACCTAAAGAAGTTACAGCTGAAGATACCTCCTGGAAAGAAATGGAGGAAGTATTAAAAATCATCCAAAAAAGTGACTATAAGATTATTGAACATCTGGGACAGACTCCTTCTAAGATCTCCATGTTATCCATGTCATTGTGTTCTGAAGCCCATGCTCAGGCTTTGGTGAAGTTCTTAAAATCCGCTCATGTACCACAAGAAATCTTTGCTGATCAATTTGAAAATTATGTTGCTAGCCTGACTACTGATAATGGGCTAGGCTTTTTTGATGCTGATTAACTCCTGAAGGAAGGAACCATAACAAGGCCTTGTATGTCTCTATTGAATGCAGGGGCACTACCTTGGCTTATGTGTTGGTTGATACAGGTTCCTCATTAAATGTTATACTGAAGGATGCTCTAGATAGACTTGACTGTGAAGGGGTTATGCTGAAACCTAGTGACATTGTGGTTAGAGCCTTTGATGGTTTAAAGAGGATGGTGCATGAACAGGTGGATCTTCCAATCAAAGTAGGTTCATAGGTCTTAGACTACACCTTCTATATGATTGACATTCGTCTGGCCTATTCTTGTTTACTTGGACGACTTTGGATTCATGGGATAGGCGTTGTCACTTCTACATTACATCAAAAGTTAAAATATCCCGTGAAAGGAAATATTGTTACATTTTATGGTGAAGAAGAGTACATGGTGAGTAACTTGAACTCTTTCAAATATGTTGATATGGAAAGAGAATTCATCAAAACGCCCTGCCAGACTTTGAAGTTATTCCTCGGATAACTAAGGTTACTAGAGACGTTTCTGCTATTCCTAAGATTACCAAGGCTCCGCCCAAAATGGGTTCTCTGAAAGACGCCAGAGCTGTGCTAGAAGAAAGTGGTTATACTACTTGGGGTCAGTTTCCCGACATTCCTTACAAGCCCAATAAATTTGGTTTGGGTTTCACTGTAGAGACTCAGAGGGTTGTTCATTGTGCCCGTTCTAGAAGACCACCATTCCACGTCAGCAATAATTGATTCAACATTGTAGAAGATGCTGATAGTGACTATGACCTAGACAATTGGATTTTTCCCACCACCGACAATGGGCTCAGCAATTGGAAGATTGAAGACATTATACCATCTCCTTTAGTCAGGAGTAAATGTTATTTTCTATTTCTTTTTGCTTTCAAAGTTTTGGCTATGTAATTTTAAACAATAACTTTAAGCCTTGCGCCTTACCCGGGGCACGATGGTCTATTTGTTAGGGTTATCATATTTCATTCAATAAAACATTGGATGTTTGCATTCAAATTTTGTGCTCTTTATCTTTATTTTACTTTATTACTTTCAAAATAGTTATATGTTCTTACACACACCCACATAACAAATTGCAAATCCATATCCACTTTGGACCCCATTGATAACAATTCCGCTATTGCCAATTATGACTTCAAAAATATGATTTACCAAGCCGAGGATGAAGGTGATGAAGATTGTGAAGTACCTGGAGAGCTTGCTAGGCTGTTAATGCAAGAAGAAAGAGCCATACAACCGCATGAAGAGCCAGTCGAGGTTGTGAACTTGGGTACTAAAGAGGACAAGAAAGAAGTTAAGATAGGTGCCAACCTAGAAGACGTTGTCAAGAAGAGATTAATCCAGATGTTACATGACTATGTTTAGATCTTTGCTTGGTCGTACGAAGATATGCCATGGCTTGATACTGACATTGTGGTTCACCGTCTACCGATGAAGGAAGGTTTCCCTCCTATAAAACAGAAGGTTCGTCGTATGCGTCCCTAGATGTCCGAAAAGATCAAAGTTGAGGTTATAAAGCAGTTCAACGCAGGTTTCTTAACTGTTACATCCTATCCTCAGTGGGTTGCAAATATGGTCTCAATGCCAAAGAAGGATGGAAAAGTGCATATGTGTGTAGACTACAGGGATTTGAATAGGGCAAGACCCAAAGATGACTTCCCACTGCCATATATTGACGTTCTGGTTGATAACACCGCACGACACAAAGTATTTTCCTTCATGGATGGTATCTCTGGGTATAATCAAATCAAAATGGCATCCGAAGACATGGAGAAGACTCCTTTTGTTACATAGTGGGGCACTTTCTGTTACAAGGTTATGCCTTTCGGTTTGAAGAATGTTGGCGCAACATATCAGCATGCTATGGTAGCTTTGTTTCATGACATGATCCATCATGAGATAGAGGTTTACATCGACAACATAATAGCTAGGTCTCAGACTGAAGAAGAACATCTCGATCACCTGCACAAGCTATTTGAAAGGTTGAAGAAATACAAGTTCAGGTCGAATCCAAACAAGTGCACCTTTGGGGTAAGATCCGGTAAAGTCCTAGGTTTCGTCGTCAGTGGTAAAGGTATCAAAGTGGATCCTGCTAAGGTTAAAGCGATTCAAGAAATGCCAGCTCCCCATACTGAGAAGGAATTCAGAGGTTTCCTGGGACGATTGAACTATATTGCTAGATTTATTTCCCATTTGACCGCTACTTGTGAGCCAATCTTCAAGTTGCTAAAGAAAGATCAAGTAGTGAAGTGGAACGATGATTATCATATAGCCTTCGACAAAATCAAGTAGTACCTCCAGGAACCTCCAATTCTAATACCACCAGTGGAAGGAAGACCTTTGATCATGTGCCTAACAGTGTTAGAGAATTCAATGGGGGTGTGTGTTGGGGCAACATGACGAGTCTGGTCGAAAAAAGCATGCAATATACTACCTTAGCAAAAAGTTTATCGACTGTGAAACAAGATACTCACAGCTCGAGAAAACTTGATGCGCTTTAGCATGGGCTACTCGCCGACTAAGACAATATATGTTGACTCATACTACTTTGTTGATCTCTAAAATGGATCCTATAAAATACATATTCGAGAAACCCGCTCTCTCTGGAAGAATAGCAAGATGGAAAATGGTCTTGACAAAATACGACATTCAGTACACTACTTAGAAGGCATTCAAAGGAAGTATGCCGATATATCATTTGGCTTATCAAGCTATAAATGACTATCAGTATATGAATTTCGAGTTTCTATATGAGAATATCATGCTAGTTACAGATTATGAAGAACCTGGGCCGTATGAAGGACCAGAGCCAGAATCATGATGGACTATGGTTTTCGATTGAGATTCTAACGTGCTTGGTAATGGGATTGGTGTTGTGATTGTCTTTCCCAAAGGTTTCCATATGCCCTTCACCGCCAAATTATGCTTTGACTACCAATAACATGGTCGAATACGAAGCGTGCATCATGGGTATTAAAGCTGTTATCGTTATGAGAATCAAGTTCTTAGATGTATATGGGGACTTAGCCCTAGTGACCAGTCAAATTAAGGGAGAGCGGGACACGAAGCATCCAAATCTCATTCCTTATCGAAAGCATGTGTTAAATTTAATTTAGTACTTCAAGGAAATCACCTTTGAGCACATCCCACGAGAAGAGAATCAGTTGGAAGACGCATTGGCTACCATGTCATCTATGTTCAAAGTCAGATAGGATAACAAAGCTCTGCGAATTACTATTGAGAGAATAGAGGAACCGACACATTGCTACGAAGTTGATACTGATGGACTAGAGGAAAAACCTTGGTACCACGAAGTAAAAAGATACCTCGAGACTCAAGAGTACCCTGAAGGAGCATCTATTAATGATAAGAAATTTATATAGAGGTTCTCTGCCAAGTTCTTTCTGAGTAAATGAATTTTGTACAAGCACAATCATGATTCGACTCTGCTTCATTGTATAGACAAGAAGGAGGCTGAGAAGATTATGGAAGATATGCACGAAGGAGTCTTTGGTACTTACTCTAGTGGGCATATGATGGCTAAGAAAATTTTGAGAGCAAGTTATTATTGGTCGACCATAGAAACTGATTGTCATCACCATTTCAGGACCTGCCACAAATTCCAAATTTATGCTGACAAAGAACATGTGCCTCCAGTTCCTTTGAATGTCTTGGCTGCTCCTTGGCTGTTTGCAATGTGAGAATTGATATGATAAGAGAGATTAAGCATATTGCTTCCAATGGGCATCATTTCATCGTCGTCGCTATTGATTACTTCACGAAGTGGGTTGAAGCAGCCTTATTTGCCTTTGTTACCAAGAATGTTGTGGCCCGGTTCATTAAGCACAACCTTATCTGTCGGTATGGCATCCCTGAAAGGATTATCACGGACAATGGTACAAATCTCAACAATACTATGATCATAGAACTTTGCACGTAGTTCAATATTAAACACCAAAATTCTTCTCTGTATCGACTAAAGATGAATGGAGCAATGGAAACTGCCAACAAGAATATCAAGAAGATTTTGCAGAAGATAACATTGACATACAAAGATTGGCATGAGATGTTACCATTTTCTCTTCACGGTTATCGCACTTCAGTACGTACATCAACTGGAGCAACCTTGTTCTCTCTAGTCTACGGTATGGAGGTCGTCTTACCTGTCGAAGTCTAGATTCCTTCTCTAAGGATTATGAAAGAAGCAGATTTAGATGAAGACTAGTGGATTCAGACTCGACTGGACCAGATGAATTTGATTAACGAGAAAAGGCTTGTAGCTGTTTGTCATGGTCAGATGTATCAAAAACGCATGATCAAAGCCTTTAACAGGAAAGTCAAACATCGGGTATACCAGGCTGGAGATTTGGTAATAAAGCGTATTATCCTGCCACAAGGTGATCCCAGGGGCAAATGGACTACCACATACGAAGGGCCATTTGTGATCAAGAAGATATTTTCTGGTGGTGCTATGATACTTACCACCATGGATGGTGAAGATTTTCCGCACTCTGTGAACGCATACATAGTCAAAAAATACTACGCATAAGAGAGACCCGATAGGTTGATTTGTTTAGGCAAAAATAAGGGCATCCCGGTGAAACAAAAGGGTTCGGTCAAAAATTAGGGATATATATATATATATATATATATATATATATATATATATATATATATATATATATATATATAAATGTTTCGGTTGAGCAAGAGTCGCCACCGACTTTTTATTTTATCCTAAGGAAAGGTTAAAAAGCACAGCAAAAACCTTTGAGATGTTTTCTTGGGTTCGGGGAGTAGATTATAGAAATGGAAGGTATTAGCACCCTTTCTATCCATGGTTATCCATGGGCTCTTAGTTACTTGCTTAGATCAACTTGCCTTAATTTTCAATTGTTTGAAATGGTGCTTTGTGTGTGTGGGTTTGAAAATGTTTAAAAAGAAGCCAATGTGGTGGCAACCTTTGTAATGATCCATGTTGGGATGTATACAAAGGTGTATGTCTTTTGAAAAGGTTTTCAATGTTTTTGAAAGTTGTTTTTAAAAGTGTAGTGATGTGTGGTTTTGAAAATAGGCAAGTGTTTTGTTTTGCAAGTTTGATTCAAGTAACTAAGAGGTTGTCTACTCCTAAATTTCTCAAAGATTTCTCCTATGTTTTTAACTCATTTAACAATTTTGTTCCACCATTGCATTTGGTGGACAATCTTGTGTTAGGATGTGAAAGGGACGGGCGCGGGTCATCGTTTAGACCATAATTGCAATGGTGCCAAGTATCTTTGGGAAATGTTTTCTTGGAGGGACTTGATCATTTTTAGGCAACTTTCGAAAGCGTCATCGAGGGACTATGATCATTTGATTGTTTTGTTTTGACCAAAGAGACCTAACATGCAATATGGCCCATTATTGAAGGCAACAAGTGGAATACCCTAGGGGTGCAAGTGTGATTAGTGTTGTCCATTTTCATGCTTGATTATCTTGAATTTAGGTCAAACTATTTTTGGTTAATTGATTTGCATACAAACCCTAATTCTAGCATGGTATAATTAGAAAGCATTAAAGTGCGAAAAAATAAAGTTCCTAAGTTATTACAACATAATATATGGGAAGGGGGGGTACAAATGTTCAAATGGGGGTATTTTGACAAGGAATTTAAACCTAGACTATTACATCAAATTGGGAATTATACAAATTATTTAATATACAACAATTAAATAAAAATGGAATAACTATGCAAGATGCAAAAAATGTTTTTTATATGTATGAAAAAAAGTGTTTTTTATATGTCAAATAAACAAAATAAAAAGAATTAATTTTTGGAGTTTTTATGTATTTAGGGCAAAACCCTAATTTTGCAAATAAGAGGTATTAAATATTTAATATGTACAATATTTATTAGTTATGTACAAAAAATAAATAAAAAGAAGTATATTTTTCAAAAACATATTTTTAATGCTAAATATTAATAAAAATAAAAATGTATATATTTTGTATTTTTTAACCTAAATATACTAATATATATGTATGTATTTGTATTATTTATTAAATATATTGAATATGCACAAAATAATAATATTTAATATTTATAAAAAAAGTATATTTTGTATAAAATATTTTCAGAAGATAAAATAAAATAAAAATCAGAAAATAAATGTGTTTGCATTATTTTTTAGTATTTTGAATAAAAGTATATCTATATATTTATTTATGTACAAATACCCATTTAAACAAATAAATGCCTAATAAATACAAAAATGGTTTAAAAAATATTTTTTATATTTTTTATATTATGAGAAAAAATAAATAAGTCAGAACAAAAAAGAAAAGGTCAAAAAATCATGAAAATAAGCATAATGGGCCAAGGGGGTGTAAAAGTAAAAATGGGGTGTAAACAGAAATAACAAATCAGGCCCAGCCCACGTGGAGCTTCTTCAACCTCCAGCCATTCTTGTTTCAAAAACGCGCGCTTCTCAGGCTTGTTCAAACATCCCGATTCTTTGATTTTTAACAAAAACTTACAACATCAAAAATGTTAAGCATCAAACAACGAATCCATACATATCAAAAACTTGATCTAACTCTCAGAAATGAGAGAGAATTTCTTCTCCCCCAATTCCTGACCTAGTTTTTGTTCCATGTTCAGACATCAAATTCTCACAGTACACATAACATAAATGAAAACTAATTATATGGGCATGTTCAGGGCTATGAATGTGACATAATTTCTTCACAAACCTAAAGCTAACAATGCCTGGATAGAGAGATACAAGTTCATGAACTTACCTGTTCAGTTGGAATCGTATCTGGTGATGGAGGTGTTTTCAATGCAAGGTGATGATTGGTACAACTTCCTTGATGTCTATGGATGCTATTCCAAGCTTTAGTTTGCTTGGAGACCAAGAGAATCGTGCTATGGTACCTCAACTGCAAAATAGAAAAATGAAAATGGTGATGTTAGCTAGGGATGTTACAGGTCGTGTTTAGGGCTTGGAATAGTTTCAAGGGATGATGTGGGATGTGTTTGAAGTGGTTTTAGCAAGAATGCATTAATGGATTGAGTTATGGAACTCCTGCTACCGGTGTTGAACTCCTGCTTCTCTCCAAGCACATACATGTCTGCCCCATAGTGCCATGGGACAGCCTTGTCAGATTCATAGGGGAGAGGCCCCGGAACAGTAATGGTAATGGGTGCAACAAACATAATTTGGACTGGCTTCCTCGGGGGAGCCTTGGTAGGATTGTTGAAAATTGTGACGACAAATACTTCTTCAGCGGAAACAAACGGAACAACAGTTTTCTTGAACAAAATTTCTTTGCTATCCATCAGGCTTTGGATGCCTGATTTCAGCAGCGGACAACCGGTAGGGATAACAGCACACAGGAGGCAACCCTTGCTACAACCCGGAAATAAATCGGCTAGTAGTAGGTTCCTCTTAACAGTCAATAGAGGGGTAACAACATCATTCACCGAAACAGCATACGAATCTTCCTCGACGGCATTTACTCTATGATGGGGCATAGGAGCAATTACAACATTTGGCCTCTCAGGCGCCTCAAACTGAATTTCCTTCGCATCGATAAGCTCTTGAACCTTATTTCTCAGGGCCCAGCAATCATCAGTAGTATGCCCGGGGCTATCAGAATGATAAGCACAACGGGCATTTGGATTATACTTAGGAGATGCAGTATTCACGACCTTCGGAGCCTCTTTGATGGTCACCAAGTTGGTTGATAGCAGTTGCGGTAAGATTTGTGACAAGGTCATACTCAGCCGAGTGTATTGCCTCTTGGGCCTCTCACCCCTTTGTTGATTGTACTGCTGAGGAGCAGCAACAGGTTTTGAAATGACCAAGGCATTGACGGCCTGGTGGCGTTCTGGCTTAACTTGTCTTCTAGGACCATAGACGGCACTAGCTTCCTTCTTGAAAGGTTTCCTCTCGATACTTGCGGAAGCACCCTTCTGTATCTTTCCTGACCTGATGCCAGCTTCTATCCTTTCGCCCGCTAGGATCAAATCCGTAAACCCAGCGGAGGAATTACCAACCAGATGATTGAAGAATGGACCAGACAAGGTCCCTAGAAACATGTCAACCAGCTCACGGTCAGTCAATGGAGGCTGCACCCTGCCAGCCAAATCTCTCCATTTTTGCGCATATTCTTTGAACCCTTCGCCCGTTCCTAGAGACATACCCTGAAGTTGGGTAAGCGTAGGAGCGAGGTCAGAATTGTACTGATATTGTCTATAAAATGCGGTCGCCAAATCTTCCCAATGTCGGATACTGGTTCCATCTAGCTGATAGAACCACTCAAGTTGTGACCCCAAAAGGATATCTTGGAAGAAGTGGATCCAAAGGTTCTTATATGCCGTGTAAGGTTGGATCTTCCTTACGTACGACCTGAGATGCAGCTTTGGACAGGAAGCCCCATCATATTTGGCAAAGGCAGGCGCCTTGAACTTGTGTGGGATTACCACCCCAGAAGATAACCCTAAATCTCCGAAATCCAGCCCCGACATATTTTGAATCTCCATGGCACTCAAGCGGTCCTCTAATTGCTTGTATCTGTCAGCAGCGGGAGGGTATTATTCGTCATTGTAATCTGTCTCGTTGTCAGAGACTGCAGGACTAGGAGCTCCTCCCCCTTGGGGACTGTCTTTCTCTGCAGAGGAAGTAGTTGGATCAGCCTCGTTATGGAGTGTGTTCCCAAACCTGCGTCCAGTATTAAACAACGCAGTCCTCTTCTTCTTCTTCTTCTTTAGGAGCAGAGCCTTCAACTCTTGCTGACCTTGGGCCAGGCTCATGACCATTTCTTGAAACTGGGCACTCTGGGCCTGGAGGGCCTTGATTTCTTGCTCACTGGATGATTCTGGATTCATGATGACTGTTCAAAAATAAACAGCGAAGAAGATTAAGCAACCTGTAGAAAAAAAAGGGGTACCTGTTATGCACATGATGCATGAGATGCTATCTATGCAATGCATTCAAGGATTTTAGAAATTCACAATTGTTGCAGACAAAAAAGAACGCACGTCATATTAATAAGAAGAAATTTGTTAGTACATAAGTGCCCCATGGGCCAAATATTACAAAAACAACTTCTCAAGGTAAAAAGACGTTGAGCATCCTTTTTGGCGCAATGTAGGTGTTGAGGGCCTCTTGCTCATGGAGTCGGCGGGTGAGCTCTAGAACCTTCTTCTCGCTGGTGTAGAAGCTGGCTTCAAAAGTGTTCCGTTCCTCCTTGAGTTGGATCCAACTTTTCTGCATCTCCTCCCACGATGTAGGCATGTCAGGATGTAGGATGGTGTAGGGAACCTCTCCTTCCTTGACGGGCTCTTTAATCACAGGGAGAACATGAGGATAAGGCATCATTAGACTCTGGGCTCGGGCTCGTACCCACTTGAGATAAGGTTCAAGAGGGATGGAGTTCTTGTGCCCCAGTGTCTTGCTGTCAACCTTGTTGGGCCTCCCCCAAGCTATGATGAATCTTTGGCGAAGTCCTTGCGCATCATTGTCGAAGTCAAAAACTAGGTCAGGAATCAACATGTCGTGAGGGCCATCTCTTCGTGCATATCCAAATTGCCTCAAAGCTAGGCATGGGTTGTAGGTGATACCTCCTCTGATTCCAAGTAAAGGAACATTAGGAAACTCTCCACAACGATCGATGATGATGACATTTTCTCTGGACCGAGAACACCAATGTACATCAGAGTGAGTAAGAGTCATCAACCGTTGGGACCACCTTGAGCCTTGGTCATTCTTCAAGACAGATTGTGGAAGGTGCGAAATAAACCACCTTGCAAGGAGAGGAGTACAGCACATGAGAACACCCCTTTTTCTCATTGTTCGTGTGTAAAATGAGTGAAGGATGTCCCCAAGCAATGTTGGTATTGGATTTCTGGACAAGAAAATTTTGACGGCGTTGACCTCTACAAGCTGGTCAGGATTTGGGAACAAGACCAACCCATAGATAAGGAGTGCCACAATTTCTTCAAAGGCTTGTAGGTCCAATGAATTCCAACATTCTTGTGCTTTCTCAAACAAGAATTTTGCTAAGAAACCTTTGACACCGCTTCTAGTTTCCCAATGCCCCTTGATGTCAGAAGGCTGTAGATGTAATGCTCGAGCAACATCTTCCGGCTTTGGTTCCTTTTCCATACCGTTGAAAGGTAGTTGATTGAGGATAGGAATTCTCAGGAGTTGAGAAAATTCCTCCAAAGTGGGAACCAACTGGTAGTCGGGGAAAGTGAAACAGTGATGAAGAGGGTCAAAGAACTGGAATAGCACTTTCATCATATCCTCTTCGATGTTGGTGTTGACTAAGCTGAGCAGTCTACCATGTCTTTCACTGAAGGATGAGCTTTCCGGAATTCTTGAGGTGAGCTCCTTGAGTTGAGGAGAGATTCTCACAAGGTTAACTTGGATGGTTTTTCTGCGAGGAATTTCCATGACCTACAAAACAATAACAAAGATGAAGATCTAAACCCTTGAAGTGGTTAGTAAATGCATATGATGTTTTATGATGTCCATGATGTATGCACAAACATATGTACAAGCAATTCACACCAAACCCTAGTTTCAGGCTTGCATGGGGTTTCATAGGTAAGTACCCTCTTGAGTGTAGTTGGCTTAAAAACATGTCCTATAAATAGTAACCGGGTTCTAAGGAGCTCAATATCATTGGATTGTTTCCATTGTTCATTGTTTTGGTTTAGCCACTTAACTAGCGACCAAAATATTCCAAGAAAACAACCCTCAATGAGTGTAGTATCGAGTATCTACCAACCTCGGACTGCACCAAAGCCGGTCATCTCACTACCCCTAATAAAAGGCCAAGATGGTCAAGTAAGGTTCTAGGTCATTAGTGCTTAGTGACATCACTCAGCGGCCCCGTACTCTCCTTGATTGAACTCAAGGGTTACCGGTACTCACAAATATGTCGCACTAATATAGCTATTGCTTCGACCGTGTCGGTATACCCCGCACAGTTTCCACAATGTATTGCTATCTATGAATGTTTCCCAAAATCTGGGTGTAGGATTGCAAACCCAAACAAGAGAGCCAAAATATAAAGCAATCAAATCAAACAATTAGTCATGCAAGAGGGTGATCTAAGCCCTAAGGTTACTCCACTTTTAAAATAATCCCCAGCAGAGTCGCCAGTTCTGTGATACGGTGGGAGAACTGACTAGGGTTTTGCGTTTGTTTTCGCAAATGTTTCGGTTGAGCAAGAGTTGCCACCGACTTTTTATTTTATCCTAAGGAAAGGTTAAAAAGCACAGCAAAAACCTTTGAGATGTTTTCTTGGGTTCGGGGAGTAGATTATAGAAAGGGAAGGTATTAGCACCCTTTCTATCCATGGTTATCCATGGGCTCTTAGTTACTTGCTTAAATCAACTTGCCTTAATTTTCAATTGTTTGAAATGGTGCTTTATGTGTGTGGGTTTGAAAATGTTTGAAAAGAAGCCAATGTGGTGGCAACCTTTGTAATGATCCATGTTGGGATGTATACAAAGGTGTATGTCTTTTGAAAAGGTTTTCAATGTTTTTGAAAGTTGTTTTTGAAAGTGTAGTGATGTGTGGTTTTGAAAATAGGCAAGTGTTTTGTTTTGCAAGTTTGATTCAAGTAACTAAGAGGTTGTCTACTCCTAAATTTCTCAAAGATTTCTCCTATGTTTTTAACCCTTTTAACAATTCTGTTCCACCATTGCATTTGGTGGACAATCTTGTATTAGGATGTGAAAGGGACGGGAGCGGGTCATCGTTTAGACCATAATTGCAATGGTGCCAAGTATCTTTGGGCAAGGTTTTCTTGGAGGAACTTGATCATTTTTTAGGCAACTTTCAAAAGCGTCATCGAGGGACTATGATCATTTGATTGTTTTGTTTTGCCCAAAGAGACCTAACATGCAATATGGCCCATTATTGAAGGCAACAAGTGGAATACCCTAGGGGTGGAAGTGTGATTAGTGTTGTCCATTTTCATGCTTGATTATCTTGAATTTAGGTCAAACTATTTTTCGTTAATTGATTTGCATACAAACCCTAATTCTAGCATGGTATAATTAGAAAGCATTAAAGTGCGAAAAAATAAAGTTCCTAAGTTATTACAACACAATATATGGGAAGGGGGGTACAAATGTTCAAATGGGGGTATTTTGACAAGGAATTTAAACCTAGACTATTACATCAAATTGGGAATTATACAAATTATTTAATATACAACAATTAAATAAAAATGGAATAACTATGCAAGATGCAAATAATGTTTTTTATATGTATGAAAAAAAGTGTTTTTTATATGTCAAATAAACAAAATAAAAAGAATTAATTTTTGGAGTTTTTATGTATTTAGGGCAAAACCCTAATTTTGCAAATAAGAGGTATTAAATATTTAATATGTACAATATTTATTAGTTATGTACAAAAAATAAATAAAAAGAAGTATATTTGTCAAAAAGATATTTTTAATGCTAAATATAAATAAAAATAAAAATGTATATATTTTGTATTTTTTAACCTAAATATACTAATATATATGTATGTATTTGTATTATTTATTAAATATATTGAATATGCACAAAATAATAATATTTAATATTTATAAAAAAAGTATATTTTGTATAAAATATTTTCAGAAGATAAAATAAAATAAAAATCAGAAAATAAATGTGTTTGCATTATTTTTTAGTATTTTGAATAAAAGTATATCTATATATTTATTTATGTACAAATACCCATTTAAACAAATAAATGCCTAATAAATACAAAAATGGTTTAAAAAATATTTTTTATATTTTTTATATTATGAGAAAAAATAAATAAGTCAGAACAAAAAAGAAAAGGTCAAAAAATCATGAAAATAAGCATAATGGGCCAAGGGGGTGTAAAAGTAAAAATGGGGTGTAAACAGAAATAACAAATCAGGCCCAGCCCACGTGGAGCTTCTTCAACCTCCAGCCATTCTTGTTTCAAAAACGCGCGCTTCTCAGGCTTGTTCAAACATCCCGATTCTTTGATTTTTAACAAAAACTTACAACATCAAAAATGTTAAGCATCAAACAACGAATCCATACATATCAAAAACTTGATCTAACTCTCAGAAATGAGAGAGAATTTCTTCTCCCCCAATTCCTGACCTAGTTTTTGTTCCATGTTCAGACATCAAATTCTCACAGTACACATAACATAAATGAAAACTAATTATATGGGCATGTTCAGGGCTATGAATGTGACATAATTTCTTCACAAACCTAAAGCTAACAATGCCTGGATAGAGAGATACAAGTTCATGAACTTACCTGTTCAGTTGGAATCGTATCTGGTGATGGAGGTGTTTTCAATGCAAGGTGATGATTGGTACAACTTCCTTGATGTCTATGGATGCTATTCCAAGCTTTAGTTTGCTTGGAGACCAAGAGAATCGTGCTATGGTACCTCAACTGCAAAATAGAAAAATGAAAATGGTGATGTTAGCTAGGGATGTTACAGGTCGTGTTTAGGGCTTGGAATAGTTTCAAGGGATGATGTGGGATGTGTTTGAAGTGGTTTTAGCAAGAATGCATTAATGGATTGAGTTATGGAACTCCTGCTACCGGTGTTGAACTCCTGCTTCTCTCCAAGCACATACATGTCTGCCCCATAGTGCCATGGGACAGCCTTGTCAGATTCATAGGGGAGAGGCCCCGGAACAGTAATGGTAATGGGTGCAACAAACATAATTTGGACTGGCTTCCTCGGGGGAGCCTTGGTAGGATTGTTGAAAATTGTGACGACAAATACTTCTTCAGCGGAAACAAACGGAACAACAGTTTTCTTGAACAAAATTTCTTTGCTATCCATCAGGCTTTGGATGCCTGATTTCAGCAGCGGACAACCGGTAGGGATAACAGCACACAGGAGGCAACCCTTGCTACAACCCGGAAATAAATCGGCTAGTAGTAGGTTCCTCTTAACAGTCAATAGAGGGGTAACAACATCATTCACCGAAACAGCATACGAATCTTCCTCGACGGCATTTACTCTATGATGGGGCATAGGAGCAATTACAACATTTGGCCTCTCAGGCGCCTCAAACTGAATTTCCTTCGCATCGATAAGCTCTTGAACCTTATTTCTCAGGGCCCAGCAATCATCAGTAGTATGCCCGGGGCTATCAGAATGATAAGCACAACGGGCATTTGGATTATACTTAGGAGATGCAGTATTCACGACCTTCGGAGCCTCTTTGATGGTCACCAAGTTGGTTGATAGCAGTTGCGGTAAGATTTGTGACAAGGTCATACTCAGCCGAGTGTATTGCCTCTTGGGCCTCTCACCCCTTTGTTGATTGTACTGCTGAGGAGCAGCAACAGGTTTTGAAATGACCAAGGCATTGACGGCCTGGTGGCGTTCTGGCTTAACTTGTCTTCTAGGACCATAGACGGCACTAGCTTCCTTCTTGAAAGGTTTCCTCTCGATACTTGCGGAAGCACCCTTCTGTATCTTTCCTGACCTGATGCCAGCTTCTATCCTTTCGCCCGCTAGGATCAAATCCGTAAACCCAGCGGAGGAATTACCAACCAGATGATTGAAGAATGGACCAGACAAGGTCCCTAGAAACATGTCAACCAGCTCACGGTCAGTCAATGGAGGCTGCACCCTGCCAGCCAAATCTCTCCATTTTTGCGCATATTCTTTGAACCCTTCGCCCGTTCCTAGAGACATACCCTGAAGTTGGGTAAGCGTAGGAGCGAGGTCAGAATTGTACTGATATTGTCTATAAAATGCGGTCGCCAAATCTTCCCAATGTCGGATACTGGTTCCATCTAGCTGATAGAACCACTCAAGTTGTGACCCCAAAAGGATATCTTGGAAGAAGTGGATCCAAAGGTTCTTATATGCCGTGTAAGGTTGGATCTTCCTTACGTACGACCTGAGATGCAGCTTTGGACAGGAAGCCCCATCATATTTGGCAAAGGCAGGCGCCTTGAACTTGTGTGGGATTACCACCCCAGAAGATAACCCTAAATCTCCGAAATCCAGCCCCGACATATTTTGAATCTCCATGGCACTCAAGCGGTCCTCTAATTGCTTGTATCTGTCAGCAGCGGGAGGGTATTATTCGTCATTGTAATCTGTCTCGTTGTCAGAGACTGCAGGACTAGGAGCTCCTCCCCCTTGGGGACTGTCTTTCTCTGCAGAGGAAGTAGTTGGATCAGCCTCGTTATGGAGTGTGTTCCCAAACCTGCGTCCAGTATTAAACAACGCAGTCCTCTTCTTCTTCTTCTTCTTTAGGAGCAGAGCCTTCAACTCTTGCTGACCTTGGGCCAGGCTCATGACCATTTCTTGAAACTGGGCACTCTGGGCCTGGAGGGCCTTGATTTCTTGCTCACTGGATGATTCTGGATTCATGATGACTGTTCAAAAATAAACAGCGAAGAAGATTAAGCAACCTGTAGAAAAAAAAGGGGTACCTGTTATGCACATGATGCATGAGATGCTATCTATGCAATGCATTCAAGGATTTTAGAAATTCACAATTGTTGCAGACAAAAAAGAACGCACGTCATATTAATAAGAAGAAATTTGTTAGTACATAAGTGCCCCATGGGCCAAATATTACAAAAACAACTTCTCAAGGTAAAAAGACGTTGAGCATCCTTTTTGGCGCAATGTAGGTGTTGAGGGCCTCTTGCTCATGGAGTCGGCGGGTGAGCTCTAGAACCTTCTTCTCGCTGGTGTAGAAGCTGGCTTCAAAAGTGTTCCGTTCCTCCTTGAGTTGGATCCAACTTTTCTGCATCTCCTCCCACGATGTAGGCATGTCAGGATGTAGGATGGTGTAGGGAACCTCTCCTTCCTTGACGGGCTCTTTAATCACAGGGAGAACATGAGGATAAGGCATCATTAGACTCTGGGCTCGGGCTCGTACCCACTTGAGATAAGGTTCAAGAGGGATGGAGTTCTTGTGCCCCAGTGTCTTGCTGTCAACCTTGTTGGGCCTCCCCCAAGCTATGATGAATCTTTGGCGAAGTCCTTGCGCATCATTGTCGAAGTCAAAAACTAGGTCAGGAATCAACATGTCGTGAGGGCCATCTCTTCGTGCATATCCAAATTGCCTCAAAGCTAGGCATGGGTTGTAGGTGATACCTCCTCTGATTCCAAGTAAAGGAACATTAGGAAACTCTCCACAACGATCGATGATGATGACATTTTCTCTGGACCGAGAACACCAATGTACATCAGAGTGAGTAAGAGTCATCAACCGTTGGGACCACCTTGAGCCTTGGTCATTCTTCAAGACAGATTGTGGAAGGTGCGAAATAAACCACCTTGCAAGGAGAGGAGTACAGCACATGAGAACACCCCTTTTTCTCATTGTTCGTGTGTAAAATGAGTGAAGGATGTCCCCAAGCAATGTTGGTATTGGATTTCTGGACAAGAAAATTTTGACGGCGTTGACCTCTACAAGCTGGTCAGGATTTGGGAACAAGACCAACCCATAGATAAGGAGTGCCACAATTTCTTCAAAGGCTTGTAGGTCCAATGAATTCCAACATTCTTGTGCTTTCTCAAACAAGAATTTTGCTAAGAAACCTTTGACACCGCTTCTAGTTTCCCAATGCCCCTTGATGTCAGAAGGCTGTAGATGTAATGCTCGAGCAACATCTTCCGGCTTTGGTTCCTTTTCCATACCGTTGAAAGGTAGTTGATTGAGGATAGGAATTCTCAGGAGTTGAGAAAATTCCTCCAAAGTGGGAACCAACTGGTAGTCGGGGAAAGTGAAACAGTGATGAAGAGGGTCAAAGAACTGGAATAGCACTTTCATCATATCCTCTTCGATGTTGGTGTTGACTAAGCTGAGCAGTCTACCATGTCTTTCACTGAAGGATGAGCTTTCCGGAATTCTTGAGGTGAGCTCCTTGAGTTGAGGAGAGATTCTCACAAGGTTAACTTGGATGGTTTTTCTGCGAGGAATTTCCATGACCTACAAAACAATAACAAAGATGAAGATCTAAACCCTTGAAGTGGTTAGTAAATGCATATGATGTTTTATGATGTCCATGATGTATGCACAAACATATGTACAAGCAATTCACACCAAACCCTAGTTTCAGGCTTGCATGGGGTTTCATAGGTAAGTACCCTCTTGAGTGTAGTTGGCTTAAAAACATGTCCTATAAATAGTAACCGGGTTCTAAGGAGCTCAATATCATTGGATTGTTTCCATTGTTCATTGTTTTGGTTTAGCCACTTAACTAGCGACCAAAATATTCCAAGAAAACAACCCTCAATGAGTGTAGTATCGAGTATCTACCAACCTCGGACTGCACCAAAGCCGGTCATCTCACTACCCCTAATAAAAGGCCAAGATGGTCAAGTAAGGTTCTAGGTCATTAGTGCTTAGTGACATCACTCAGCGGCCCCGTACTCTCCTTGATTGAACTCAAGGGTTACCGGTACTCACAAATATGTCGCACTAATATAGCTATTGCTTCGACCGTGTCGGTATACCCCGCACAGTTTCCACAATGTATTGCTATCTATGAATGTTTCCCAAAATCTGGGTGTAGGATTGCAAACCCAAACAAGAGAGCCAAAATATAAAGCAATCAAATCAAACAATTAGTCATGCAAGAGGGTGATCTAAGCCCTAAGGTTACTCCACTTTTAAAATAATCCCCAGCAGAGTCGCCAGTTCTGTGATACGGTGGGAGAACTGACTAGGGTTTTGCGTTTGTTTTCGCAAATGTTTCGGTTGAGCAAGAGTTGCCACCGACTTTTTATTTTATCCTAAGGAAAGGTTAAAAAGCACAGCAAAAACCTTTGAGATGTTTTCTTGGGTTCGGGGAGTAGATTATAGAAAGGGAAGGTATTAGCACCCTTTCTATCCATGGTTATCCATGGGCTCTTAGTTACTTGCTTAAATCAACTTGCCTTAATTTTCAATTGTTTGAAATGGTGCTTTATGTGTGTGGGTTTGAAAATGTTTGAAAAGAAGCCAATGTGGTGGCAACCTTTGTAATGATCCATGTTGGGATGTATACAAAGGTGTATGTCTTTTGAAAAGGTTTTCAATGTTTTTGAAAGTTGTTTTTGAAAGTGTAGTGATGTGTGGTTTTGAAAATAGGCAAGTGTTTTGTTTTGCAAGTTTGATTCAAGTAACTAAGAGGTTGTCTACTCCTAAATTTCTCAAAGATTTCTCCTATGTTTTTAACCCTTTTAACAATTCTGTTCCACCATTGCATTTGGTGGACAATCTTGTATTAGGATGTGAAAGGGACGGGAGCGGGTCATCGTTTAGACCATAATTGCAATGGTGCCAAGTATCTTTGGGCAAGGTTTTCTTGGAGGAACTTGATCATTTTTTAGGCAACTTTCAAAAGCGTCATCGAGGGACTATGATCATTTGATTGTTTTGTTTTGCCCAAAGAGACCTAACATGCAATATGGCCCATTATTGAAGGCAACAAGTGGAATACCCTAGGGGTGGAAGTGTGATTAGTGTTGTCCATTTTCATGCTTGATTATCTTGAATTTAGGTCAAACTATTTTTCGTTAATTGATTTGCATACAAACCCTAATTCTAGCATGGTATAATTAGAAAGCATTAAAGTGCGAAAAAATAAAGTTCCTAAGTTATTACAACACAATATATGGGAAGGGGGGTACAAATGTTCAAATGGGGGTATTTTGACAAGGAATTTAAACCTAGACTATTACATCAAATTGGGAATTATACAAATTATTTAATATACAACAATTAAATAAAAATGGAATAACTATGCAAGATGCAAATAATGTTTTTTATATGTATGAAAAAAAGTGTTTTTTATATGTCAAATAAACAAAATAAAAAGAATTAATTTTTGGAGTTTTTATGTATTTAGGGCAAAACCCTAATTTTGCAAATAAGAGGTATTAAATATTTAATATGTACAATATTTATTAGTTATGTACAAAAAATAAATAAAAAGAAGTATATTTGTCAAAAAGATATTTTTAATGCTAAATATAAATAAAAATAAAAATGTATATATTTTGTATTTTTTAACCTAAATATACTAATATATATGTATGTATTTGTATTATTTATTAAATATATTGAATATGCACAAAATAATAATATTTAATATTTATAAAAAAAGTATATTTTGTATAAAATATTTTCAGAAGATAAAATAAAATAAAAATCAGAAAATAAATGTGTTTGCATTATTTTTTAGTATTTTGAATAAAAGTATATCTATATATTTATTTATGTACAAATACCCATTTAAACAAATAAATGCCTAATAAATACAAAAATGGTTTAAAAAATATTTTTTATATTTTTTATATTATGAGAAAAAATAAATAAGTCAGAACAAAAAAGAAAAGGTCAAAAAATCATGAAAATAAGCATAATGGGCCAAGGGGGTGTAAAAGTAAAAATGGGGTGTAAACAGAAATAACAAATCAGGCTCAGCCCACATGGAGCTTCTTCAACCTCCAGCCATTCTTGTTT
Source organism: Vicia faba (assembly GCA_948472305.1). NCBI lineage: Eukaryota > Viridiplantae > Streptophyta > Magnoliopsida > Fabales > Fabaceae > Vicia > Vicia faba. The sequence continues at coordinate 1,490,743,096 of OX451735.1, read as the reverse complement.
CAAAAACGCGCGCTTCTCAGGCTTGTTCTAACATCCCGATTCTTTGATTTTTAACAAAAACTTACAACATCAAAAATGTTAAGCATCAAACAACGAATCCATACATATCAAAAACTTGATCTAACTCTACGAAATGAGAGAGAATTTCTTCTCCCCCAGTTCCTGACCTAGTTTTTGTTCTATGTTCAGACATCAAATTCTCACAGTACACATAACATAAATGAAAACTAATTATATGGGCATGTTCAGGGCTATGAATGTGACATAATTTCTTCACAAACCTAAAGCTAACAATGCCTGGATAGAGAGATACGAGTTCATGAACTTACCTCTTCAGTTGGAATCGTATCTGGTGATGGAGGTGTTTTCAATGCAAGGTGATGATTGGTACAACTTCCTTGATGTCCAGGGATGCTATTCCAAGCTTTAGTTTGCTTGGAGACCAAGAGAATCGTTCTATGGTACCTCAACTGCAAAACAGAAAAATGAAAATGGTGATGTTAGCTAGGGATGTTACAGGTCGTGTTTAGGGCTTGGAATAGTTTCAAGGGATGATGTGGGATGTGTTTGAAGTGGTTTTAGCAAGAATGCATGAATGGATTGAGTTATGGAACTCAATCTGCAGCAGGTACCCTGTTTTGGCAGTTTGAGGGTGATTCTGTGTTTGAGAAGGCAATGGAGATGGTTGGCTCGTGTTTTAGCTTAGGTTTGATGATTAGAAAGTGTTTGATAACTTTGCTTAAGCTCTGGTTCACAGGAATGGGAGTTGTGTGTTGTTATGCTATGTTTCTTCAACTTTAAGAAACAAAGTGTCCACTTGTGTTTCTAGCTTGTACAAGCCCCCAATCTATGCTGCATACCTTGGCCTTGATCAGTGTAATTAGTTCATAAACTTGTGCCAAAAGGATCTGCCTTGTACTTGCTTGGATTTGCATTTGACATAAAGTTTAACTTTTCTAAAATGGACATTATGCTTTTTCTATTTTGGGACTAAACCTTTATGTAATGCTTTAACACATAAAATATGGTCTTGGCACAATGAGTTAGCATTAAATTTATGAGTGTAAATGGGATATAGGACCTGTAATCAAGAAATGCAAGCTGAGTTCAAAATTGCCTAAGTGTATGGACATGTAATTTGGTCATGAACAAAGTGAATTTTTCCCAACTTGCCAAATTCGATTCTCCCTAACCATGAGGTTGTTTGATGAGTTCTTGGACATTTTGGAAATCTTGGAATGTGTACTACAATCCATATTTGAAATGAAAATTGAAATTCCAAGTGGAAGCATGTGAAAAATGGTCTTGAAGTTAGGCAAAAATCCTGCCTAAAATGGTTCAAAATTTCTCTAAGTTAAGAATGGTTTGGTACCCTTGTTCCAAAAATTGTAACTTGAGCTAAAAGCTTCTTTTGAGGAAACTTTGTGAACCAAAATTGTATATTTTGCAATGGACTACAACTTTCATGTTTTGACTTTTGCTTGAATTTAAATGAATCTTGGTGAGAAAGTGGGACAAAGTTAGGAAAAAATTAGGGTTTTTCATAACTTAGAAAAATTCTAAGTTATGAAAAATCTTCATTTCAAACCCTAATTTGCAATTCTTGATTTCTTGATGAACAAGTTTCATGATTTGGCATGTTTTGATGAAAAATGAATCTTGACACTTGATTTTGACCAAAAAAGTCAAAGTTTGACTTTTCAGTATACAGTTAAAATTGATCAATTGACTGGGAAATTCAACTGGCAATCTTGTGCATTTGGGATCTTTTGAACTTGTTGAGTATGTCAAGAAAATTCCATGGGGTCCTTGAGTCCATATGTGAGCTTGGTTTGCCATTGGCTAGGTCAAATAGTCAAAAATTGCCTTTGTGTAGTCAAAACCCTAAAAATGACCATTTTGCCCTTTTGGTGATCTGATCAAATTTCTTGTGGAATTGTGATCCAAACTTGATCAAATGGTCCATGTGAGTTATGTGGGTCAATTTTCATGAGATTTGACTTTCAATTGGCCACAATTGACTTTTTCCCCAATACAGTTGATTTCTAGGTCAACTGTCCAATTGACTGGGCAAAATTTGGAATCAAGACTTAAAACTTGGTATGGATAAACTTGGGAGTCCAACATGAAGCATGAAAGTCATCTTAGGCATTTTAGGTCAAAATATCTTTGTGCAAACACAAACCCTAATTTGGGTCAACAGTGCAAGGAGAAGTCTTGAGCAGAGGAAACCCTAACTGGATCTTGCGCTCCAAGGGTCTTGTGATGAGAAAATGTTGAGGAAATGGGAGGGAAAATTTTGGGGTACAACAGTTGCCCCTGTTCAATCTTCTTGAACCTGAAGAGTTAGATTGGCAAGTTTGCCTTTCGTGACTCGAGGGTAAAAGGAGATTGGACACTAGAGTGCCCGGAAATTTGCACTCGCATGTTGGAGTATCAGCAAATGTGATGTCGGGAATGGGCTTATAGATGCCATTTGGAGAGATGGTGGATAGGGAGATGGGCTTATAGACGCCATCTGAAGGCGTGACAGAACCTTGTCGGGAATGGGCTTATAGATGCCATTTGGAAGTGTTGATCGCATAAGAGATTCCTCAGTGAGAACTTGTGTTCTTTGAGAAAGACAGATGTTTTCCTGGCTTGTTACAGGTGTTGATCTTCAATCTCATCATGCAGACATGCCCTGGCTAGATACAGGTGTCGAGTCTACAATCGGTTGCTCACAAATGTGCCCTGGCTGGATACAAGTATCGAATCTGGAATTAGTGTCTACAGATATGCCCTGGCTGGATACAGGAATCGAATCTTCAAACTCTTCAAACATGCCCTGGCTAGATACAGGAATCGAATCTGGAAATAGTTGTCAACAGATATGCCCTGGCTGGATACAGGAATCGAATCTGGAAATAGTCGTCAACAGATATGCCCTGGCTGGATACATGAATCGAATCTTCAAACTCTTCAGACGTGCCCTGGCTAGATACAGGAATCGAGTCTGGAAATAGTCGTCAACAGATATGCCCTGGCTGGATACAGGAATCGAATCTTCAAACTCTTCAGATGTGCCCTGGCTAGATACAGGAATCGAATCTGGAAACTGATCACTCACAGATGTGCCCTGGCTAGATACAGGAATCGAATCTGGAATTGTGACAGTTGAAAGTAGTTGTCTTTTGGGTTGTCTTTTTCCCTGAAAAGGCAAAACATCAGTTGTATGCAATGTCATGATGTATGAAATGCATGATGTCATGATGTTCAAAATGAGATAGTGTTGTATGCACTTTATCATGTATGTAAGCAAGATGTATGAAATGTGAAATGTTTATGAAGGTATTTTCGTCTAGGAAAATAAATCCTTGACGACCGGACGGGGAATTAAATCATGGGCTGACATTTGAAGAGTAGAGCTCTTTGCTTCCGCTAGGGATGATGGTTGCAAGAATACACCGGTAAGAGAAGATGACTCCGTTGGGGAATAAACTTGTTGGAGAGATTACTCTGAGGGGAATTACTCTGTGGGAAGAGATACTTCACTGAAGTTTTGACGAGAGCTTTACTGAGGATTTCAATGACGGACGGACTCCGTTGGAGATAATAATGATAAACTCCGCTGGGGATAACAAAGCTAAACTCCTCTGGGGATGACAATGATAAACTCCGCTGGGGAATGTGTTGATACGTTATGTTGGGGAACTTGATGAACTCCGCTGGGGATTGAAAGAACTTCGCCGAGGGCGATCTTCCGTGGCAATTAGCTGAGGATAACCCAGTTATAAGCCCTTGTGAGGAATAACTTTGAATAAAGCTCGAGAGAGACGTCCGTACTCTATAGGGGACGAGCTTCCAGAATCTACTGGGGATAAGCTTCAAGACCTGCTGGGGATATGAATTCCACTTTCCTGGGGAAACCTTCAGACTGTACTGGTAAATGGTTCCAATGGGGTGTCTGTATTCCGCCGGGGAACAATCTTAGATCAAGACTGCTGGGGATGCTCGCTGATGAATGCCTATACTCCGCTAGGGGAATGTTGATATCTTCTGGGGCTACCCAACTCCCTTTAGACTGACCGTAGACTAACTCTGCTGGAGGAGAGTAATGCTGACTTGCTAGGGGAACAGTGTGCCTATTATAGAGCTGATGATAGACTAAATCTTCCCTGTGAGGGTATTGCTGATTCTTGTCTTACTCTGTGGGGAGTTGAGGTAACTTGGTCACACTCTTCAGTTGAATCTACCTTGGTACCTTGGCGGACAGAGCAACTAGACTGCCTGGACAACTCTACATTGCCCCTGTTTCTGATGTCACCTGTAATTAGTCTTTTGTTTCATATGAATTAGAGATTTAATGTCAAATGCATATATCAGAAATGAACATTGGACGTTCTTTGCAAGACAAAACAGAAAAAGGAAAAACAAATGACAATTTGTTTGGAAAAGTGAACTTGTATTGATTTTGAAATTTGCCTGTAAATAGGCGTTTTTTGTACAAGAGGCCGACGTCCTAGTAAGAGAACGCCGCCGAATAACATAAAGTTTATACAATTTTGAAAAGGAAACAAAACAGCTATGTGCACAATATTTCCACTGGGTTCTGACTCTGCTATCGCCTTTATGTCTTCAAGCGTCTCATGATTTTGCTGCTTAGTTGAAGATGAAGCTGACTGATCGATGCTGAAGTCTGAGCCAGATAGTTGATGCCGAATTCTGGATGCAAGGTGATCCAATGAGACATAGTGTTACGCTTTATCCCAAACTTTTGCCTGGACCGCCCCTTCGGGTTTTTAGTCCACCGGGATACCCATTTTTGCCCAAGCCGCCTTTTCAGGTTTTCGACTTGCCGGGTGTACAGATTCTTTTTTCATTTCATCCCTTATTTTTGCCCGAACCCTTTTGGTTCGCCGGGAAGCCCTTGTTTTTGCCTAGGTATGTTAACCTAGCGGGTCTTTTATTCATGCGTAGTATCTTTTTACTATGTCTGCATTGGCGGGGTGAGGAAGGTCGTCACCATCCATGGTGGTCAGAATCATGGCTCCTCCTGAGAACACATGCTTAACCACAAATGGACCTTCGTATGTAGGGGTCCATTTGCCTCGGGGATCACTTTGAGGAAGGATGATGCACTTGATTACCAGGTCCCCAACTTGATACTCTTGTGGTCTGACTTTCTTGTTAAATGCCCTGATCATCCGTTTTTGATACGTCTGACCATGACAGATAACATTGAGTCTTTTTTCGTCAATTAGGTTTAATTGATCAAGTCGAGTTTGGATCCAGTCATCTTCACTCAAGTCTGCATCCTTCATTATTCGGAGAGAGGGTATCTGGACTTCAATTGGCAAGACTGCTTCCATGCCGTAGACCAAGGAAAAAGGAGTTGCCCCAGTTGACGTCCTTGCTGAGGTACGGTACCCATGAAGAGCAAACGGTAACATTTCATGCCAATCTTTGTAGGTCATTGTCATCTTCTGCACAATTTTCTTGATGTTTTTATTTTCCGCTTCGACAACTCCATTCATCTTCGGTCGGTAAGGGGAAGAGTTATGGTGCTGTATCTTGAATTGCTCGTAGAGCTCAGTGATCATCTTGTTGTTAAGATTGGTACCATTGTCTGTAATGATCCTTTCTGGGACGCCGTACCGACATATCAGGTTATGCCGAATGAAACGTGCCACGACGCTCTTGGTTACCGTGGCGTAGGAAGCTGCCTCAACCCACTTTGTGAAGTAATCAATCGCTACCAAGATGAAGCGATGTCCATTGGATGCCTTCGGTCGGATCTCACCGATCATATTAATGCCCCACATTGCAAAATGCCAAGGTGCCGTCAGAACGTTCAGAGGCACCGGAGGGATATGCACCTTATCAGCATAGATCTGGCATTTATGACAAGTTCGAGAATGTTGGTAACAGTCGGCTTCCATTGTGGACCAGAAGTATCCTGCCCGAAGGATTTTCTTTGCCATGGTATGTCCACTGGAATGTGTTCCGAATGTACCTTCGTGTAGTTCTACCATGATCTTCTCTGCTTCAGTTTTATCCACACAACGCAGTAGAGTTGAATCATGATTTTGTTTGTAGAGAATGCCGTTGCTGAGGAAGAATTTCACCGCGAACCTTCTCAGAAACTTCTTATCGTTGACAGACGCACCTTCAGGGTATTCCTGAGCTTCTAAGTATCTCTTTACCTCATGATACCAGGGTTTTTCAATTACCTCTTCGGCCTTAAGATCGCAACAGTATGCAGGTTCGTCCAACTTCCAGACAATAATCCGGGGAGCCTCATTGTCCCATTTGACTTTGAACATTGAAGACATCGTAGCTAGTGCGTCCGCTAACTGATTCTCCTCTCTTGGGAAGTGCTCAAAAGTTATCTCTTCAAAGTGGGGAAGCAAAGTCAACACATACTCCTTGTAAGGAATAAGATTTGGGTGTTTCGTATCCCACTCACCTTTGATCTGATTGATCACGAGAGCGGAATCTCCGAAGACACTCAGAAACTTGATCCTTAAGTCGATTGCAGCTTGAAGACCCATGATACATGCCTCATATTCTGCCATGTTGTTGGTGGAGTTGAAACACAGTCGGGCGGTGAGTGGAGTATGAGTTCCTTTGGGGGATATGATTACAACGCCGATTCCATTACCCAAAGCGTTCGAGGCTCCGTCAAAATGCATAGACCATCGGGATCCTTCCTCAGGTCCTTCATCCGGTCCAGGTACTTCACAATCAGTTACTACCATGATATCTTCGTCCGAAAATTCAAAGTTCAATGATTGGTAATCGTCCACAGGTTGGTGTGCCAAATGGTCTGCCAATACACTTCCCTTGATTACTTTTTGAGTTGTGTACTGGATGTCATATTCTGTCAAGATCATTTGCCATCTTGCTATTCTTCCAGACAGAGCAGGCTTTTCGAATATGTACTTGATGGGATCCATCTTTGAAATCAACAGAGTAGTGTGAGTCAACATATACTGTTTCAGCCGGCGAGCAGCCCATACCAGAGCGCAGCAAGTTTTTTCGAGCAGTGAGTACTGAGACTCACAGTCGGTAAACTTTTTGCTCAGGTAATAAATAGCGTGCTCTTTTCGGCCAGACTCGTCATGCTGCCCCAGCACACACCCCATTGAGTTGTCGAGTACTGTCAAGTATAATATTAGAGGTCTCCCTTCAACCGGAGGCATAAGAATGGGTGGTTCTTGGAGATACTCTTTTATCTTTTCGAAGGCAGCCTGACATTCATCGTTCCAACGTACTACTTGATCTTTCTTCAGTAATTTGAAGATTGGCTCATAGGTAGCAGTTAGATGTGAGATGAATCGGGCAATGTAATTCAGTCGTCCTAGAAAGCCTCTGACTTCTTTCTCTGTCTTGGGAGTCGGCATCTCTTGTATGGCTTTTACCTTGGCAGGGTCTACCTGAATACCTTTATCGCTTACAATGAAACCTAGCAATTTTCCAGACCTCACCCCAAAGGTGCATTTGTTTGGGTTCAACCTCAGCTGGTACAACTTTAGTCGGTCAAACAGCTTCCGCAGATGGTCAAGGTGTTCTTCCTCAGTTTGGGACCTTGCAATCATATCATCGACATACACTTCAATCTCATGGTGGATCATGTCATGAAATAAAGCAACCATGGCACGTTGATAGGTTGCCCCAGCATTTTTCAACCCGAATGGCATGACCTTGTAGCAGAAGGTGCCCCACTGAGTAACAAAGGTAGTCTTTTCCATATCTTCAGGAGCCATCTTGATCTGATTATACCCTGAAAAACCATCCATGAAGGAGAACACCTTGTGTTGAGCAGTATTGTCAACAAGAACGTCGATGTGAGGCAGAGGGAAATCATCCTTAGGGTTGGCCCTGTTCAAATCCCTGTAGTCGACACACATTCTGACTTTACCGTCATTCTTCGGCACTGGCACCACGTTGGCAACCCACTAAGGGTAAGAAATCACTGCTAGAAACCCGGTATCGAATTGCTTCATAACCTCAGCTTTGATCTTTTCGGACATCTCTGGACGCATACGGTGGACCTTTTGCTTTACCGGAGGGCAGTCTTCCTTGGTAGGCAGGTGATGAACCACAATGTCGGCATCCAAACCAGGCATGTCTTCGTAAGACCAAGCAAAGATCTCCATGTAATCATGTAACATCTGGATCAATCGTTGCTTCACGCTGAGCTCTAGATTGGCACCAATCTTGACTTCTTTTCTATCTGTCTCAGTACCCAGGTTCACTGTTTCCACCGGCTCTTCATGCGGCTGAATGGCCCTCTCTTCTTGGAGTAGCAGTCTTGCGAGTTCACCAGGCACTTCGCAATCATCTTCACCTTTGTCTTCGGCCAAGTTGATCGGATTTTCGAAGTCATAACTGGCAGTAGCAGAGCTGTTACCAGTGAGATCCAGAGTGGATTGGAACCTGTATAAGTGAGTGTGTGTAAATATAGCTGTTTTGCAATATATAACACAGAAAGAAAAAGAGCACAAGATTTGAAATGCAACAAACGTCTAATGTTTTGATTAATGATATATGGAAATGTCATACAAAAAGCCCTCACAAATGGAGCTACGATGCCCCGGGTAGGACACCGAGCCAATAAAAGTTTCAACATATTGTTTGTTACAAATTGAAAATAAAAGAGTTAATTACTGCGTGACAAATGTAATAGGTGTAAAATCCTTTTCCGTCCAGTTGCTTGGTCCGTTGTTGGTTGTTGGATAGATCCAACTGTCAAACTCTGCTTCCTCTACGTCCTCCTCGATAGCATTCACCCTTGGGTTGGTTATGAACACCAGAGCCTTTCTGATCCTTTCTTTGCGAACAACCCTCTGAGCCTCTGCAGTGAAGCCCAGCCCATACTTGTCGGTCTTTTGAGTGAAGTCAGGAAGTTGACCCCAGTTTGCGCATTTTCCTTTCTTGATTACAGCCCGGGCATCCTTCAAGGAAGCCATCTTCAGAGGAAAGTCCTCTTCAACCACTGTCTCAGCTGACGCCAATGTTGGAGGAACCTCCTCAAAATGTTGAAAGGGGGTTTCAATAAACTCCTCGTCCATCTCAATATACCGAAATGAATTCAAGTGACTAACCATGTATTCCTCCTCACCCTGCACAGTAACAATCTTCCCTTCGACAGGGTATTTGAGCTTTTGGTGTAGAGTGGATGTTACTGCCCCAACCTTGTGAATCCAGGGTCGACCCAACAAGTAGGAATAAGATGGACGAATATCCATTACGTAGAACGTTGAGTCGAAGACTTGGGAACCCACACGAATAGGAATGTCTACCTCACCATGCACCATCCTCTTAGAACCGTCGAAGGCTCTTCTAACAATGATGTTACTAGGTTTCAATTCCAGGCCCTCACAATCCAACCGATCTAAGGCCTTCTTGGGCAAAACATTCAGGGAAGAACCGGTGTCCACCAATACGTGTGCGAGAGTAGTGCCCCTGCATTCTATGGAAACATGCAGGGCATCATTGTGATTTTTTCCTTTGCCGGTAAGGTCAGCATCCGAGAACCCCAAACCATTGTCAACTGTCAAATTTGCCACACAGTCAGTGAATTGATCTGCAGAGGTCTCTTGCGGTACATGGGCCATTTTCAGAAATGAAATCAGGGCCTTGGCGTGGGCCTCCGAGCACAACAACAATGATAGCATAGAGATTTTGGAGGGGGTATGCCCCAGTTGTTCAACAACATTGAAGTCACTCTTTTTAATGATTTTAAGGATTTCCTCCATCTCTTGTTGGGAGGCTTCGACAGCAGTCTTTTTTGGTGCCTCCGTCCGGGCAGGCAAATCGGTAGCAACTTCTTTGCCCCGAGCATCAGAGGACTCGGCGGCAGTAGTAGACACAGGAACTTGATTTGAAACATGCACGCTTGCGGGTGTGATGATAAGAGGTTTTCGGATAACTGGCAGTGCAATGTCAGGCGAGAAAAGCCTGCCACTTCGAGTAATCTTGGCGGGACCAGTGATGTTACTGATACTGGTACCGATGTTGAACTCCTGCTTCACTCCAAGCACATACACATCTGCCCCATAGTGCCATGGGATAGCCTTGTCAGATTCATAGGGGAGAGGCCCCGGAACAGTAATGGTAAGGGGTGCAACAAACATAATTTGGACTGGCTTCCTCGGGGGAGCCTTGGTAGGATTGTTGAAAATTGTGATGACAGATACTTCTTCAGCGGAAACAAACGGAACAACAGTTTTCTTGAACAAAATTTCTTTGCTATCCATCAGGCTTTGGATGCCTGATTTCAGCAGCGGACAACCGGTAGGGATAACAGCACACAGGAGGCAACCCTTGCTACAACCCGAAAATAAACCGGCTAGTAGTAGGTTCCTCTTAACAGTCAATAGAGGGGTAGCAACATCATTCACCGAAACAGCATACAAATCTTCCTCGACGGCATTTACTCTATGATGGGGCATAGGAGCAGTTACAACATTTGGCCTCTCAGGCGCCTCAAACTGAATTTCCTTCGCATCGATAAGATCTTGAACCTTATTTCTCAGGGCCCAGCAATCATCAGTAGTATGCCCGGGGCTATCAGAATGATAAGCACAACGGGCATTTGGATTATACTTAGGAGATGCAGTATTCACGACCTTCGGAGCCTCTTTGATGGTCACCAAGTTGGTTGATAGCAGTTGCGGTAAGATTTGTGACAAGGTCATACTCAGCCGAGTGTATTGCCTCTTGGGCCTCTCACACCTTTGTTGATTGTACTGCTGAGGAGCAGCAACAGGTTTTGAAATGACCAAGGCATTGACGGCCTGGTGGCGTTCTGGCTTACCTTGTCTTCTAGGACCATAGACGGCACTAGCTTCCTTCTTGAAAGGTTTCCTCTCGGTACTTGCGGAAGCACCCTTCTGTATCTTTCCTGACCTGATGCCAGCTTCTATCCTTTCGCCCGTCAGGATCAAATCCGTAAACCCAGCGGAGGAATTACCAACCAAATGATTGAAGAATGGACCAGACAAGGTCCCTAGAAACATGTCAACCAGCTCACGGTCAGTCAATGGAGGCTGCACCCTGCCAGCCAAATCTCTCCATTTTTGCGCATATTCTTTGAACCCTTCGCCCATTCCTAGAGACATACCCTGAAGTTGGGTACGCGTAGGAGCGAGGTCAGAATTGTACTGATATTGTCTATAAAATGCGGTCGCCAAATCTTCCCAATGTCGGATACTGGTTCCATCTAGCTGATAGAACCACTCAAGTTGTGACCCCGAAAGGCTATCTTGGAAGAAGTGGATCCAAAGGTTCTTATCTGCCGTGTAAGGTTGGATCTTCCTTACGTACGACCTGAGATGCAGCTTTGGACAGGAAGCCCCATCATATTTGGCAAAGGCAGGCGCCTTGAACTTGTGTGGGATTACCACCCCAGAAGATAACCCTAAATCTCCGAAATCCAGCCCCGACACATTTTGAATCTCCATGGCACTCAAGCGGTCCTCTAATTGCTTGTATCTGTCAGCAGCGGGAGGGTATTGTTCGTCATTGTAATCTGTCTCGTTGTCAGAGACTGCAGGACTAGGAGCTCCTCCCCCTTGGGGACTATCTTTCTCTGCAGAGGAAGTAGTTGGATCAGCCTCGTTATGGAGTGTGTTCCCAAACCTGCGTCCAGTATTGAACAACGCAATCCTCTTCTTCTTCTTCTTCTTCTTCTTCTTCTTTAGGAGCAGAGCCTTCAACTCTTGCTGACCTTGGGCCAGGCTCATGACCATTTCTTGAAACTGGGCACTCTGGTCCTGGAGGGCCTTGATTTCTTGCTCACTGGATGATTCTGGATTCATGATGACTGTTTAAAAATAAACAGCGAAGAAGATTAAGCAACCTGTAGAAAAAAAAGGGGTACCTGTTATGCACATGATGCATGAGATGCTATCTATGCAATGCATTCAAGGATTTTATAAATTCACAATTGTTGCAGACAAAAAAGAATGCACGTCATATTAATAAGAAGAAATTTGTTAGTACATAAGTGCCCCATGGGCCAAATATTACAAAAACAACTTCTCAAGGTAAAAAGACGTTGCGCATCCTCTTTGGCGCAATGTAGGTGTTGAGGGCCTCTTGCTCATGGAGTCGGCGGGTGAGCTCTAGAACCTTCTTCTCGCTGGCGTAGAAGCTGGCTTCAAAAGTGTTCCGTTCCTCCTTGAGTTGGATCCAACTTTTCTGCATCTCCTCCCACGATGTAGGCATGTCAGGATGTAGGATGGTGTAGGGAACCTCTCCTTCCTTGATGGGCTCTTTAATCACAGGGAGAACATGAGGATAAGGCATCATTAGACTCTGGGCTCGGGCTCGTACCCACTTGAGATAAGGTTCAAGAGGGATGGAGTTCTTGTGCCCCAATGTCTTGCTGTCAACCTTGTTGGGCCTCCCCCAAGCTCTGATGAATCTTTGGCGAAGTCCTTGCGCATCGTTGTCGAAGTCAAAAACTAGGTCAGGAATCAACATGTCATGAGGGCCATCTCTTCGTGCATATCCAAATTGCCTCAAAGCTAGGCATGGGTTGTAGGTGATACCTCCTCTGATTCCAAGTAAAGGAACATTAGGAAACTCTCCACAAAGATCGATGATGATGACATTTTCTCTGGACCGAGAACACCAATGTACATCAGAGTGAGTAAGAGTCATCAACCGTTGGGACCACCTTGAGCCTTGGTCATTCTTCAAGACAGATTATGGAAGGTGCGAAATAAACCACCTTGCAAGGAGAGGAGTACAGCACATGAGAACACCCCTCTTTCTCATTGTTCGTGTGTAAAATGAGTGAAGGATATCCCCAAGCAATGTTGGTATTGGATTTCTGGACAAGAAAATTTTGACGGCGTTGACCTCTACAAGCTGGTCAGGATTTGGGAACAAGACCAACCCATAGATAAGGAGTGCCATAATTTCTTCAAAGGCTTGTAGGTCCAATGAATTCCAACATTCTTGTGCTTTCTCAAACAAGAATTTTGCTAAGAAACCTTTGACGCCGCTTCTAGTTTCCCAATGCCCCTTGATGTCAGAAGGCTGTAGATGTAATGCTCGAGCAACATCTTCCGGCTTTGGTTCCTTTTCCATACCGTTGAAAGGTAGTTGATTGAGGATAGGAATTCTCAGGAGTTGAGAAAATTCCTCCAAAGTGGGAACCAACTGGTAGTCGGGGAAAGTGAAACAGTGATGAAGAGGGTCAAAGAACTAGAATAGCACTTTCATCATATCCTCTTCGATGTTGGTGTTGACTAAGATGAGCAGTCTACCATGTCTTTCACTGAAGGATGAGCTTTCCGGAATTCTTGAGGTGAGCTCCTTGAGTTGAGGAGAGATTCTCACAAGGTTAACTTGGATGGTTTTTTTGCGAGGAATTTCCATGACCTACAAAACAAGAACAAAGATGAAGATGTAAACCCTTGAAGTGGTTAGTAAATGCATATGATGTTTTATGATGTTCATGATGTATGCACAAACATATGTACAAGCAATTCACACCAAACCCTAGTTTCAGGCTTGCATGGGGTTTCATAGGTAAGTACCCTCTTGAGTGTAGTTGGCTTAAAAACCTGTCCTATAAATAGTAACTGGGTTCTAAGGAGCTCAATATCATTGGATTGTTTCCATTGTTCATTGTTTTGGTTTAGCCACTTAACTAGCGACCAAAATATTCCAAGAAAACACCCCTCAATGAGTGTAGTATCGAGTATCTACCAACTTCAGACTGCACCAAAGCCGGTCATCTCACTACCCCTAATAAAAGGCCAAGATGGTCAAGTAAGGTTCTAGGTCATTAGTGCTTAGTGACATCACTCAGCGGCCCCGTACTCTCCTTGATTGAACTCAAGGGTTACCGGTACTCACAAATATGTCGCACTAATATAGCTATTGCTTCGACCGTGTCGGTATACCCTGCACAGTTTCCATAACGTATTGCTATCTATGAATGTTTCCCAAAATCCGGGTGTAGGATTGCAAACCCAAACAAGAGAGCCAAAATATAAAGCAATCAAATCAAACAATTAGTCATGCAAGAGGGTGATCTAAGCCCTAAGGTTACTCCACTTTTAAAATAATCCCCAGCAGAGTCGCCAGTTCTGTGATACGGTGGGAGAACTGACTAGGGTTTTGCGTTTGTTTTCGCAAATGTTTCAGTTGAGCAAGAGTCGCCACCGGCTTTTTATTTTATCCTAAGGAAAGGTTAAAAAGCACAGCAAAAACCTTTGAGATGTTTTCTTGGGTTCGGGGAGTAGATTATAGAAAGGGGAGGTATTAGCACCCTTTCTATCCATGGTTATCCATGGGCTCTTAGTTACTTGCTTAGATCAACTTGCCTTAATTTTCAATTGTTTGAAATGGTGCTTTGTGTGTGTGGGTTTGAAAATGTTTGAAAAGAAGCCAATGTGGTGGCAACCTTTGTAATGATCCATGTTGGGATGTATACAAAGGTGTATGTCTTTTGAAAAGGTTTTCAATGTTTTTGAAAGTTGTTTTTGAAAGTGTAGTGATGTGTGGTTTTGAAAATAGGCAAGTGTTTTGTTTTGCAAGTTTGATTCAAGTAACTAAGAGGTTGTTTACTCCTAAATTTCTCAAAGATTTCTCCTATGTTTTTAACCCTTTTAACAATTTTGTTCCACCATTGCATTTGATGGACAATCTTGTGTTAGGATGTGAAAGGGACGAGAGCGGGTCATCGTTTAGACCATAATTGCAATGGTGCCAAGTATCTTTGGGCAATGTTTTCTTGGAGGGACTTGATCATTTTTTAGGCAACTTTCGAAAGTGTCATCGAGGGACTATGATCATTTGATTGTTTTGTTTTGCCCAAAGAGACCTAACATGCAATATGGCTCATTATTGAAGGAACAAGTGGAATACCCTAGGGGTGCAAGTGTGATTAGTGTTGTCCATTTTCATGCTTGATTATCTTGAATTTAGGTCAAACTATTTTTGGTTAATTGATTTGCATACAAACCCTAATTCTAGCATGGTATAATTAGAAAGCATTAAAGTGCGAAAAAATAAAGTTTCTAAGTTATTACAACACAATATATGGGAAGGGGGGTACAAATGTTCAAATGGGGGTATTTTGACAAGGAATTTAAACCTAGACTATTACATCAAATTGGGAATTATACAAATTATTTAATATACAACAATTAAATAAAAATGGAATAACTATGCAAGATGCAAAAAATGTTTTTTATATGTATGAAAAAAAGTGTTTTTTATATGTCAAATAAACAAAATAAAAAGAATCAATTTTTGGAGTTTTTATGTATTTAGGGCAAAATCCTAATTTTGCAAATAAGAGGTATTAAATATTTAATATGTACAATATTTATTAGTTATGTACAAAAAATAAATAAAAAGAAGTATATTTGTCAAAAAGATATTTTTAATGCTAAATATTAATAAAAATAAAAATGTATATATTTTGTATTTTTTAACCTAAATATACTAATATATATGTATGTATTTGTATTATTTATTAAATATATTGAATATGCACAAAATAATAATATTTAATATTTATAAAAAAAATATATTTTGTATAAAATATTTTCAGAAGATAAAATAAAATAAAAATCAGAAAATAAATGTGTTTGCATTATTTTTTAGTATTTTGAATAAAAGTATATCTATATATTTATTTATGTACAAATACCCATTTAAACAAATAAATGCCTAATAAATACAAAAATGGTTTAAAAAATATTTTTTATATTTTTTATATTATGAGAAAAAATAAATAAGTCAGAACAAAAAAGAAAAGGTCAAAAAATCATGAAAATAAGCATAATGGGCCAAGGGGGTGTAAAAGTAAAAATGGGGTGTAAACAGAAATAACAAATCAGGCCCAGCCCACGTGGAGCTTCTTCAACCTTCAGCCATTCTTGTTTCAAAAACGCGCGCTTCTCAGGCTTGTTCAAACATCCCGATTCTTTGATTTTTAACAAAAACTTACAACATCAAAAATGTTAAGCATCAAACAACGAATCCATACATATCAAAAACTTGATCTAACTCTCAGAAATGAGAGAGAATTTCTTCTCCCCCAATTTCTGACCTAGTTTTTGTTCCATGTTCAGACATCAAATTCTCACAGTACACATAACATAAATGAAAACTAATTATATGGGCATGTTCAGGGCTATGAATGTGACATAATTTCTTCACAAACCTAAAGCTAACAATGCCTGGATAGAGAGATACGAGTTCATGAACTTACCTGTTCAGTTGGAATCGTATCTGGTGATGGAGGTGTTTTCAATGCAAGGTGATGATTGGTACAACTTCCTTGATGTCCAGGGATGCTATTCCAAGCTTTAGTTTGCTTGGAGACCAAGAGAATCGTGCTATGGTACCTCAACTGCAAAACAGAAAAATGAAAATGGTGATGTTAGCTAGGGATGTTACAGGTCATGTTTAGGGCTTGGAATAGTTTCAAGGGATGATGTGGGATGTGTTTGAAGTGGTTTTAGCAAGAATGCATGAACAGATTGAGTTATGGAACTCAATCTGCAGCAGGTACCCTGTTTTGGCAGTTTGAGGGTGATTCTGTGTTTGATAAGACAATGGAGATGGTTGGCTCGTGTTTTAGCTTAGGTTTGATGATTAGAAAGTGTTTGATAACTTTGCTTAAGCTCTGGTTCACAGGAATGGGAGTTGTGTGTTGTTATGATATGTTTCTTCAACTTTAAGCAACAAAGTGTCCACTTGTGTTTCTAGCTTGTACAGGCCCCCAATATATGCTGCATACCTTGGCCTTGATCAGTGTAATTAGTTCATAAACTTGTGCCAAAAGGATCTGCCTTGTACTTGCTTGGATTTGCATTTGACATAAAGTTTAACTTTTCTAAAATGGACATTATGCTTTTTCTATTTTGGGACTAAACCTTTATGTAATGCTTGAACACATAAAATATGGTCTTGGCAAAATGAGTTAGCATTAAATTTATGAGTGTAAATGGGATATAGGACCTGTAATCAAGAAATGCAAGCTGAGTTCAAAATTGCATAAGTGTATGGACATGTAATTTGGTCATGAACAAAGTGAATTTTTCCCAACTTGCCAAATTCGATTCTCCCTAACCATGAGGTTGTTTGATGAGTTCTTGGACATTTTGGAAAGCTTGGAATGTTTACTACAATCCATCTTTGAAATGCAAATTGAAATTACAAGTGGAAGCATGTGAAAAATGGTCTTGAAGTTAGGCAAAAATCCTGCCTAAAATGGTTCAAAATTTCTCTAAGTTAAGAATGGTTTGGTACCCTTGTTCCAAAAATTGTAACTTGAGCTACAAGCTTCTTTTGAGGAAACTTTGTGAATCAAAATTGTAGATTTTGCAATGGACTACAACTTTCATGTTTTGCCTTTTGCTTGAATCCAAATGAATCTTGGTGAGAAAGTGGGGCAAAGTTAGGAAAAAATTAGGGTTTTTCATAACTTAGAAAAATTCTAAGTTATGAAAAATCTTCATTTCAAACCCTAATTTGCAATTCTTGATTTCTTGATGAACAAGTTTCATGATTTGGCATGTTTTGATGAAAAATGAATCTTGACACTTGATTTTGACCAAAAAAGTCAAAGTTTGACTTTTCAGTATACAGTCAAAATTGATCAATTGACTGGGAAATTCAACTGGCAATCTTGTGCATTTGGGATCTTTTGAACTTGTTGAGTATGTCAAGACAATTCCATGGGGTCCTTGAGTCCATATGTGAGCTTGGTTTGCCATTGGATAGGTCAAATAGTCAAAAATTGCCTTTGTGCAGTCAAAACCCTAAAAATGACCATTTTGCCCTTTTGGTGATCTGATCAAATTTCTTGTGGAATTGTGATCCAAACTTGATCAAATGGTCCATGTGAGTTCATAATGTTGATGTGGGTCAATTTTCATGAGGTTTGACTGTCAATTGGCCACAGTTGACTTTTTCCCCAATACAGTTGATTTCTAGGTCAACTGTCCAATTGACTGGGCAAAATTTGGAATCAAGACTTAAAACTTGGTATGGATAAACTTGGGAGTCCAACATGAAGCATGAAAGTCATCTTAGGCATTTTAGGTCAAAATATCTTTGTGCAAACACAAACCCTAATTTGGGTCAACAATGCAAGGAGAAGTCTTGAGCAGAGGAAACCCTAACTGGATCTTGAGCTCCAAGGGTCTTGTGATGAGAAAATGTTTAGGAAATGGGAGGGAAAATTTTGGGGTACAACATATATATATATATATATATATATATATATATATATATATATATATATATATATATATATATATATATATATATATATATATATATATATATATATATATATATATATATATATATATATATATATATATATATATATATATATATATATATATATATATATATATATATATATATATATATATATTATACACCCAGAAAGTATAAAACCTAAAAAGGCGACTTAGGCAAAAAAGGGTATCCTGGTGGACTGAAAACCCGAAAGGGCGGTCCAGGAAAAAGTTAGGAATTAAAGTGTACGACTATGTCCCATTAGATCATATATTTATAACAAGCTTTATTATCAACGACAAGTTCAAATGGTACAGATAAATTCAGGCAACTTCTTCCGACAACGAGGGTTAAGATACTTGAAGACATTGGGGCAATAACAGAGATGAAATTCGATGAGATTGTTTCCACATAGCTTTTTCCTTGTTTTTATTTGTACTTTTCATCGTACGACGAGTTCCTCTTACTAGGATCTCTGTCTCTTTGTACAAAACTACCTGTATATAGGCAAACCTTTAATACAAATGCAATTCAAAATTCAAATTTGTTTTACTTTCCCTGTTTTGTTTGCAAAACCGTCAAATGACTAAATTGAATAAACATATGCATTTGAATATGATTACTGTTAGAAAATATATGCATACAAACAGGGATAAACATTTACTAAAGACTCTAGGAGTTGGGATAATATTCAAGTCGTCTATAAAATCCGATGGAGAAATCCCTGCAGAGCTACTTTCACAAGCTCATCCCCGACAGAGATATATTCCCCAGGAAGTCTAACATGCCTTTAGACAGAAATTGGGGCATCTTCCAACAGTTCACCTCCATATCCCTGAGGGATAACTTGACGTGATCATCTTCCCCAATAGGCCCCTTAGCAGATAATTAAGTTTGATCATTTCCCCAGCATACGGTGATAACTTCCTCAACACAATCTATGAAACTCCAATCCCTATAGGAGTTTATTTTCCTCAACACAGTTAACAGGAACTTAATTCTCTAGCAAATTTTATTTCTCCAACACCGTAAAATCCCTGATAGAATTCTCTTCTTCAACAAGGTTTATTTCCCTGACAGAGTTTATTTCTTTGATTATCGCAGTTCCCCGGAAGGATTCTCTTTCCCGGTCAGATGGCATGCAATCTTGGCCTCCCCAGAAGAGTTGACATCCACATCTGAAACTTGGTCATACGGCACATTAGAGGACTACCCATCTCTTTTATCCCCAATCAGGGTATATGTGAATCAGATTCTTCAAAGACAGAACGATCAATTTCCCTAGAACTCTTTCATCCCCAAGCAGAAGACGAACATCCCCAGTAGAGTATTCTCAAATAGAAAATGGGAATCCCCAGCAAAGACGTTCTAAACAAGATTGAAGATTCATATTCATCATCCCTAGCAACAGTCATGAATTTATTTTCCCCAGCCAAAGATGTTACAAGAATCTACCATACACTTCAATAACACATTGCATCCATATGTCATTTATAACAAATCATATCATATGCACACGAATCGCATATGGCACTCTTATTCATTTTGAGAACATCATTACACAAATGCATTACATACATCATGACTTTGCATAAAACCTGATCTTATTTTCTTTCAGGTTGGTTCACAAATAGATAAATATTGTCAACAAGTTGTCATCCTTCAGATACAATCCACCGATGATTCATTTTAATGATCATCTGGATATAATCAAGCATAAACTCACTCCAGTGCACACTCTAGGTACAGTTTAGATACGATCGAGACATAGATCTATTTTGATACTCATCTTCCAGATACCGCCCAGATACTATCAAGACGTAGATCCATTCTGATATTCATTCTGGTATATCTTAGATACAACCAAGCGAAGACTCATTCTAATTTAAATCCCATATACACTCAGATGAAGGCTCATTCTGATCCTCTCATAAATACAACCAGGCGCAGGTTTATTCTAATACAGATCTCAGATAGAGCCAGGTGTAAGCTCGTTCTAATACAGATCTCAGATACAGTCGGGTGAAGACTCATTCTGGTTCACCTATAGATACAGTCAAGACATAGACTCATTCTAGAACATCATTAAGATATAATAAAGACATAATATTCATTCTGAAACTCCCCAACGCATTTGTTAGATACAGTCATACACAAACTCATTTTAGTATACTTCTGAGATACAATCGAACAAAGACTCATTCTGATATTCCTATCAACAGTCACTTTGGATGGCATCTATAAGCCCATCTCTGATGACACTCTATCACCTCTTGAAATGGCATCTTTAAGCCCATTCAAGCAATATTACCGACCAACAGTGTTACTTCGTGCACAGGCGAGTGAAAATTTATGGGCACTTAGATGTTCAATCCACTTCCACCTTTAAATCACGAGTAACGCACATTCCAATCTAACTCTTCAGGTTTAAAAAGATTGAACAGGAGAAGCTATTGTACCTCAAAATTTTCCCTCCCATTTTATTCAAGATATCATCTCATGCTCCTAGGATCTTCAATGGCTCAAGATTACCCAAGGGTTGATAAGACAAACTCTTCTCCTAAGCAATTGACCTACAACTAGGGTTTTTTTTTCTCAAGTAAAATTGAGCTTATAATGCTTCAAGTGGATTTCATGATTTCTCATATGTATTAAGGAATGCTCATGCCAAGTTTCAATCCTTGCATCACAAGTTTGCTCAGTCAATTGCTCAAATGACTAAACATAACTTATATTGGACAAAAAGTCAACTGTGGTCAACATACAGTCAAACCTCCATATTTTTGGTCAACATTAATATTTTGAAGTCATATTCATCTTTTGATCAAGGATTGATCATAATTCATCAAGAAAACTCAAGATTCATCAAAAGTCAAAAGTTACTAAATTAGGGTTTTCTTATGGGCAATTTTGAGAAAATGCATGAAACTTAAATTGATAAAACTTGAGTTTTTGGGATAATGGGCTTATGTTTCAAGGTCTAAATGTGTTTTATAACTCATAATAAACCTCTGAATCCATTCATACACCCCTTGGATTTTTATTCTATTTTTATTTATTTATTTAAAGTCAAAATTAAATTAGATAAAGTTAGGGCTTTCTTACAAAAGTCCAAGCCCACTTCCTTTTGACCCAATTTCCTCTCTATATATTCTCAATATTCAGACAAGACAAGGCACAAAAAACCCTTGCACAAGATTACCATTCAAAAATTCCAAAATTATAAAAAACTAGGGAAAATCAAAAACCCTAGTTAAACCTCTTTCCAAGCAAGCCAATTATTCAAGCCCATTTCAGAAGCAGTGTAGGGTAAGAATGGATCAGTCTTGATGATCCAAAGAGCATGAAATAAGCATACATGCCTCCCCAGTTTTTTCGTTTTACATGAAGTTCATATTCTTGTTTTTATCATGTTTTGATGCATACTAACCTTACTAATATGTTTCTGAGATGTCAATGTATAGGATAGACCCCTCGCGTGGCCCCTATAAGGGCTAAATCATGTGTTTCCATGTTTGCATTGTTTGACCTTATCTTTTTCGTATCTCTCTGTACAAGGAGAATTAGCCAAAACCAATACTTTCATTGAATTTGCAAGACCAAAATTAGGGGGTAGGGTACCACTGAACCACTAACATTCCTTGTTTTTGCAGGTTGGAAAACACATTCTTCGAAGAAGACGACTGAAGCTAGGGATTCGGCACCTCTCCGGTCTAGGAAAAATGTTTGTTTTATATTTAATAAGTTTCAGTGATATACCAGATGACTCAGCCACCCCAGTAGCAAGTGCGTGCATGATAAAGCATTTGAATACCAGGGCGTGGGTTCGATCCTTGTCTTTTGACATTTTATTTTTTCATATTTTTCAATTCTTGCAAGTTAATTACATGTTGTGTTGATTCCATTCTCCTAACACAGGCGCGCGCCTGGCGCGGTGGCAAGGCATGTTGTTGAAAGGGCAAAGGGCGTGAGTTCAACACCCACTCCTGACATTTTTTATATTTCCTCTATTTTCTAACCTTGTTTGTCATTTTTTCTTAACCCTTTTATTTTTGGTTAACCCTAATATTTTTTTAATCTAATTTTTTTTACTAAACCATTAAACCTAGAAATAAACCTTTTTTAAAACCCTAATTAATTAGCGTTAGGTTTAATTAACATTTTTTTTATCAACTAATTAATTAACTTTTTTGGTTAATTTTAAAAAATTAGATTTTTTAGGTTTTATTTAATTAGTCATCATCAAAACTATTTTTCTTTTTTACATTATTTTTTCTATTTTATTTTCCTTTTCTCTTATTCCTAGATAAATTGTATATGATGTTTCCGCGAATGTAATAGCGTAGCCTTACTTTTTCCCCGCGCATTTTCACTATTATGTAATTGCTCCGGGATGTAATGGTCTTAG
Source organism: Vicia faba (assembly GCA_948472305.1). Classification (NCBI taxonomy): domain Eukaryota; kingdom Viridiplantae; phylum Streptophyta; class Magnoliopsida; order Fabales; family Fabaceae; genus Vicia; species Vicia faba. The sequence continues at coordinate 1,490,720,418 of OX451735.1, read as the reverse complement.
GTTTCTTTTCTGCACCTCTATTATGTATATGTCCCAAAGCATTTTAATAGCCTAGGTTTTATGTAAGTCTCAGAGTGCCTAAGAGGGGGGGGGGGGTGAATTAGGTCTTATAAAATTTATTCGATTTTATGAGAATGCTTGGTAGTAATTTTTGGTTAAGTGTTTGAAGGTTTTGTTTATATCTTTATCTTTTCCTGATTATGGTGATGAAAGCGATAAATGCGGAAAAGTAAAGAACACGGTGATATATCCTGGTTCCCCTCACAATCCGAGAGTACTCCAGTCCCCTTTCCAACACGAAAGAGATTTCACTATAGTTAGAATGATTGTACAGCCTATGCTTACTATCTAACCTATAGGGTGATCAAAGGTTCTTAACACCTTTAAGACCAAACAAACACTAATGTGAATGAAGAACAATCCTCTTCAAATCACAACACTTACTTCCAACAATCCTGGATAGTAAGGGAAAATCTTTAAGTAATACAATGATTAATTTTGAAGTATATGGAGAGCTTTATCAATCTTCAATTGATCTTCTTCTTCAAGATAGAAACAATTCTCAACAATGTATATAAATGTTCACAATGTATGAATGAAACTTGAAATGATAATGAAAGTGTATATGGCAAGTTTCACAAAATTATGAACACATGAAAGTATAATTTCAAATGTGAGTAAATGAGAAAATTATTAATGAAGAAGGATATTTGTTAATTTGAAAATTGAAGTATTGAACATTTAAAAATGTTATGGTGTTCTTGTTTTGAAAAACTGAAAAATCTGTATTTTATAAAGTTGTAAGAACCTCTTCATTCATGCCAATTCATATGAAAAGTTGCAATGCATTCATGAAAAGATACCACTTGAAAAATGTTCAAAAAACAAAGTAAAAACTGCATTGGTTCGCTAGGAACCGGTTCCGACACTGACAGAACCCGGTTCTTAGTGAACGTTATAAGATGGAATTCAAATTTATCACGCAGGAACCGGTTCCCCTATTGGTACAACCCGGTTCCTGGTACAAAAACCAGGGACATGTTTTTTGAGAAAAGCTGGAACCCGGTTCCCTGTTAGGGAGGAACCGGTTCCTAAAGGTTTATTTTCAAAAATACATTTTGAAAGATATTTCAAACAAAGTTTTTCTTGATGTTAAAGTTATGGAATATGTATATGTTGATGAATGCATATTGTGAACATCTATATTCAAGATTTAAAGAATTATTTATACCATTTTGACATTTGATGATTTCTTCAATAATTCTTCAATAATCTTCAAGACTTTTATATGATGTTGATAAGCTTTTTGCACATCCTTTGAAAGTTGATGTCCAAGTTGTCTTCATCAAAACACATGCTTTAAATATGACTTGAGAAGCTTGCAATTACATTCTCCCCCTTTTTGATGATGACAACTAAGTCTTGAAAACGATTTCTTGAGATGTTCATGTTGTTTTGTGTAGCGAACATGTTGAGAAAATGCAAGGCTGCCCCTAAATTGTATGCTCCCCCTAAGTCCATGATTCTTTGAGTTTTGGAGAGAGTTTGATATTTATTTGGGCCTGCAATTTCTTGAAACAAAACAACATACATGCATACTCTTCTCCCCCTTTGTTAACATAAAAAAGGATGGGGCAAAAGAGTGAAATAGATACATATAAAAATTAAGACAAGTATCTTAAGAGAAACATTAGATATCACCTTCATCCAAAATACCAAGTTCTCTTCGGATTTTGAAGAAAGGTTCTCGAGCAAGCGGTTTAGTGAAGATATCCGCGAGTTGGTTATGAGTATCCACAAAAGTGACTTCGACATCTCCTTTAAGTACATGATCACGGAGAAAATGATGTCGAATATCTATATGTTTGGTTCTTGAATGCATGACCGGATTCTTTGTAATATTGATGGCACTTGTATTGTCGCATCGAAGAGGAATGCATCCGAGATCAAGTCCGTAATCACGGAGTTGTTGCTTGAGCCAAAGAATTTGTGCACAACAACTACCTGCTGCTATGTATTCTGCTTCGGCCGTGCTAAGAGCAACACATGCTTGCTTTTTACAAGCCCATGATACTAATGCATTTCCAATAATGTGACAAGTACCACTTGTGCTTTTACGATCAGTTTTACAACCTGCATAATCCGCGTCAGAATAACCAATTAAAGTGCAAGTACTACCTTTTGGATACCATAGGCCGACATTGATTGTTCCTTTAAGATACTTCATGATCCTTTTAACTGTCATGAGGTGTGATTCCTTTGGATTTGCTTGAAAGCGAGCGCAAAGGCAAACACTAAACATGATGTCAGGACGGCTTGCCGTCAAGTACAATAAAGAACCAATCATACCTTTGTACTTTGTAATATCAATTGAAGTGCCGGATTCATCTTGATCAACATATGTACCGGAGCCTATTGGAGTATTCATTGCTTTACAATTGTCCATATCAAACTTTTTCAATAATTATTTGCAATACTTAGATTGATTGACGAAGATTCCATCTTCTAGTTGCTTGATTTGTAGTCCAAGAAAGTAGTTCATCTTTCCCATCATAGACATCTCGAATTCTCCTTGCATCATCGATGAGAATTCCTCACACATTTCTTTGTTAGTCGATCCAAAAATGATATCATCAACATAGACTTGAACCAATAAAGTGTTACTTTGGATTCTCTTAATGAACAAGGTTTTATCAACCTTACCCTTTTCGAAACCTTTTTCACACAAAAAATTGCTAAGTCTATCATACCATGCTCTTGGTGCTTGCTTTAAGCCATAAAGAGCCTTTCTCAACTTAAAGACATGTGAAGGATGTTTGAAGTCTTCAAATCCCGGGGGTTGTTTGACATAGACTTCTTCATTGATGTATCCATTCAAGAATGCGCTTTTGACGTCCATTTGAAAAAGCTGAAAATTTAATGAACAAGCATAAGCAAGTAAAAGACGTATAGCTTCTAACCTTGCAACCGGAGCAAATGTTTCTTCAAAGTCGATTCCTTCCTCTTGATTGTAACCTTGGGCAACCAACCTTGCTTTGTTTCGAACAATTAGACCATTCTCATCAAGTTTGTTCTTAAACACCCATCGGGTACCTATGATGTGTTTACCACTTGGTCTAGGAACAAGTTCCCAAACTTGATTTCTCTCAAATTGATTTAATTCTTCTTGCATAGCAATAATCCATTGATCATCTCCTAAGGATTCATCAACTTTGGTAGGTTCAATTTGAGAAACAAACGCCATGTTTAAGCAAGCATCTTTTAGATTCAATCTTGTTGATACTCCTTGGCTAATGTCACCAATAATTTTGTCAATAGGATGGTCTCTATGAGTTCTCCATTCTTTTGGTAGATCATTGGTGTTTGAATCTTGTTGTACAATGTTTTCTTGATTTTCCGGTGATTTCTTAATTTGATCAATTGAAAGATCTTCCGGGGGTAAATCTATAGGATCATCATCATCACAAACAACTACTTCCTCCTTGGAGGGGTTAGTTTCATCAAAAGATACATGCATAGATTCTTCAATAGTTAAAGTTCTTTTATTATAAATTCTATATGCTTTACTAGAAAGCGAATAACCAAGAAAAATACCTTCGTCGGATTTCTCGTCAAACTTACCGAGATTATCCTTGTCATTGTTAAGAACAAAGCACTTGCATCCAAAAATGTGAAAGTGAGCAATATTTGGCTTTCTTCCCTTGAAGAGTTCATATGGAGTCTTCTTTATTATAGGTCTAATGATAACTCGATTTCCAACATAACATGCCGTACTAACCGAATCTACCCAAAAATATTTAGGAAGATTTGCATCACTAAGCATTATTCTTGCGAGTTCCACTAGAAACCTATTCTTTCTTTCAACTACTCCATTTTGTTGTGGAGTTCTAGGTGCTGAAAAATTATGAGAGATACCATGTTCTTCACAAAATTCTTCAAAATGAGCATTTTGGAATTCTCCACCATGATCACTTCTTATGGATACAATCTTTAGTGATTTTTCATTTTGGATTTGCTTAGCATACTTCTTAAAGGCTTTGAAAGCATCACTTTTCTACACAAGAAACAAAGTCCAAGAATATCTAGAAAAATCATCAATAATGACTAAAGCGTATACATTACCTCCGAAGCTTTTTGTTCTTGATGGACCAAAGAGATCCATGTGTAACAATTGTAGTGGTCTTGTAGTAGACCCCACATTCTTAGATTTGAAAGTTGTTTTGGTCTGTTTGCCCTTTTGGCATGCATTACATAATTTGTCTTTGATGAACTTCATCTTTGGTAGACCAATAACTAAGTCATGCTTAACCAATTTGTTCAAGTGCTCCATGTGAATGTGAGCGATCCTCTTGTGCCATAACCAAGCGTCATTGTTGTTTACCATAAGACATTGTACCTTCAGAGACAAATCATCTAAAGTAATCATAAAAATATTTTTAGTTCTTATACCTTTGAGTTTTACCTCATTGGTTGCCTCATCCATAATGAGACATTCATCTTTGTTGAATTTGATCTTGAACCCTCTATCGCAAAGTTGACTTATGCTAAGAAGATTGTGCTTTAATCCTTCAACATAGAGAACATCCTCAATTTGAATGGATGGAAGTGTGCCAACTATTCCAACGCCAAGAATCTTTCCTTTGGTGTTGTCTCCATAGGTGACATACCCTTTGGCTTTATGTACTAGATATGAAAATTGGTGTACATCTCCTGTCATATGCTTTGAACATCCACTATCAAGATACCAAACATTTGATGTGGATTTCAAGCATACCTACACAAACAAATTATTCTTTGTTAGGTACCCAAGTTGCCTTGGGTCCTTCATAGTTAGTTCCCTTTTTCACCCACACATAATGCCCACTTGCTATACTAAAGTTTCTAACATAGCAAGCATTAGGTGTATGGCCTTTAATACCACAATAAAAACAAGTAGGTTCAAAGTTACTTCTATATCTAGAAGGATAAGATTTCTTCTTAGGAAATGTTTTCTTTTTCGATACATTAGCCTTTTTCTTTTGATGATTATGAACAACTTGCTTCTTTTCTACTTTCTTGGGATTGGGACTATTACTAGACTTTACAAAAACAGTGGGATTGTTACTTGGTTTCTTAGAATTCACATAACCAAGACCCCTTTTATCATTAGGATAGCGTTGTTGGCTTAATAATCCTTCCAATCCTATTTGTCCTTTTTCATATCATTCAATGACTCTTTTCAATTGAACAATTTGAAAGACATTTGATTCACACTTGGAGCATGCAAAGTTTTCTTTTTCTTTAATAAAATTCTGTTTTTGAAGTTCAAAATCTTTAGTCATGGTGTCAATTTTTTCTAAACAACTTAGAAGTTCTTTTTCTTGATTTGACACCTTTTTGTATAAACTTTTGCATTCTCTCAAGAGTTCATCAATAGCATCTTGAACATCATCATCAAAAAGATTAAATTCATTACTAACCTCTTCTTCATTGTCGGAGTGATGTGAAGCCATTAATGCTAGATTTGCACATTCCTCGCTTTCCGAATCGGATGAAGAACTTATCTCATTATCTTCCCATGCAACATAAGCCTTTTTGTTCTTGAACTACTTTTTGCCTTTGAATCCATTTTTCTTGGAGAGTTTTGGACAATCCGGCTTTATGTGACCTTGCTTTCCACATTCATAACATGTGACATCTTGTGTTGATGTGAAGGCTTCTTTATCTTTATGATTATAAAATTTCTTTCTCTTGACAAAGTTAGCATTATGAAGATTATTTTTATGACCAAAATATTTTCCTAACCTTTTTACAAGAAGCAAGAAGTTTTCATCTTCCTCCGATGTATCTTTATCTTGACTTTCCTTTGAATCAACTTTCAAGGCAATGCCTTTGGGTTTCTTCTCTAAATTTTCATGTTTTTCAAGTCTACCGAGTTCCGTTTCATATTCTTGAAGTTTGCCAAATAATGTAGCGGAAGTCATTGCGGAGAGACTCTTCTTTTCCGAGATTGCCGTTACCTTTGGTTGCCATTCCCTAGTCAATGATCTAAGGATTTTCAAGTTGAGTTCATCATTTGTCAAGGTTTTACCAAGAGCATTTAAGTGATTTGTCAAATGCACAAATCTCTTTTGTAAGTCAAGAATGGATTCTCCGGGATGCATTCGAAATAGTTCATATTCTTGACTCAAGGTATTTAGCCTTGATCTTTTTACTTCAATCGTTCCTTCATGAGTTTGAACAAGGGTATCCCATATTTCTTTTGCTGTCTTGCAGTTCGAGACACGGAAAAATTCGTCCATACTGAGTTCACCTTGAAGAAGGTTTATTTCCTTTTTGTCATAGAGAACTTTCTTTTTATCATCGTCGTCCCATGCAGTTTTGGGCTTTACAGAACCAATGCCATTGATAACAGATATCGGGATAAATGGACCATTTTCAACAGCATCCCATACTTCCTCTCCTTGTGCTTCTAAATGCGCCTTCATGCGTATTTTCCAGAAGTCAAAATATTCACCACAGAATAGAGGAGGCTTGTTGTTACTACCACCATCTCTGAAGACTGGTTGATGATTTGCGGAAGCCATTCTGGATCTTTAGGAACAAGTTACCTATAACTTGCTCTGATGCTAATTGTAAGTCTCAGAGTGCCTAAGATGGGGGGGTGAATTAGGTCTTATAAAACTTATTCGATTTTATGAGAATGCTTGGTAGTAATTTTTGGTTAAGTGTTTGAAGGTTTTGTTTATATCTTTATCTTTTCCTGATTATGGTGATGAAAGCGATAAATGCGGAAAAGTAAAGAACACGGTGATATATCCTGGTTCCCCTCACAATCTGAGAGTACTCCAGTCCCCTTTCCAACATGAAAGAGATTTCACTATAGTTAGAATGATTGTACAGCCTATGCTTACTATCTAACCTATAGGGTGATCAAAGGTTCTTAACACCTTTAAGACCAAACAAACACTAATGTGAATGAAGAACAATCCTCTTCAAATCACAACACTTACTTCCAACAATCCTGGATAGTAAGGGAAAATCTTTAAGTAATACAATGATTAATTTTGAAGTATATGGAGAGCTTTATCAATCTTCAATTGATCTTCTTCTTCAAGATAGAAACAATTCTCAACAATGTATATAAATGTTCACAATGTATGAATGAAACTTGAAATGATAATGAAAGTGTATATGGCAAGTTTCACAAAATTATGAACACATGAAAGTATAATTTCAAATGTGAGTAAATGAGAAAATTGTTAATGAAGAAGGATATTTGTTAATTTGAAAATTGAAGTATTGAACATTTAAAAATGTTATGGTGTTCTTGTTTTGAAAAACTGAAAAATCTGCATTTTATAAAGTTGTAAGAACCTCTTCATTCATGCCAATTCATATGAAAAGTTGCAATGCATTCATGAAAAGATACCACTTGAAAAATGTTCAAAAAACAAAGTAAAAGCTGCATTGGTTCGTTAGGAACCGGTTCCGACACTGACAGAACCCGGTTCTTAGTGAACGTTATAAGATGGAAATCAAATTTATCACGCAGGAACCGGTTCCCCTATTGGTACAACCCGGTTCCTGGTACAAAAACCAGGGACATGTTTTTTGAGAAAAGCTGGAACCCGGTTCCCTGTTAGGGAGGAACCGGTTCCTAAAGGTTTATTTTCAAAAATACATTTTGAAAGATATTTCAAACAAAGTTTTTCTTGATGTTAAAGTTATGGAATATGTATATGTTGATGAATGCATATTGTGAACATCTATATTCAAGATTTAAAGAATTATTTATACCATTTTGACATTTGATGATTTCTTCAATAATTCTTCAATAATCTTCAAGACTTTTATATGATGTTGATAAGCTTTTTGCACATCCTTTGAAAGTTGATGTCCAAGTTGTCTTCATCAAAACACATGCTTTAAATATGACTTGAGAAGCTTGCAATTACATTTTACGTTTTCGCCTTTATATTCTACTACTACATTTGCTATATTACTGTTAGTAATTAGGGTTGTATGTAAAGACTAAAACTAAACACTAGAAAACCCTAACTTTCAAAGATAAACATAATCGAACTGAACACATTTACAAACTTACACCTCTAGGGTAACCTCTCTTTGTTGCCTCTGGAATAAATGGTCATGTCCCTCGAAAGTGGGGATGCTTTAACAAAGACCCTCGATTCAAAAGATCATAGTCCCTCAATGACCTTTCAACGTTTCCTTTCTATAAATGATTTAGTCCCTTACGAAATTGCTAAAGTATCCTTACAAGTTTCCTTTGATGACCGAACAATGACTTTTCGCCTGTCCCTTCGCATCCAACGACAAGTATTCCAACTAACTAATGGTATGAATAACACTATCTAAAGGAGGAGGAAAAGTACAAGAACGACCTTGAGTGGGTAGAATATTGTTAATCACTTGCTCACAAGTCTTTTCAAAAACAAAACATTCTCATAATCACACTTTTCAATAAATATTTTCAAATAAATGCTTTGTATACACTCTTGAGGACCGATACAAGGGTCATTACAAAGTTCGTCTTACATTGACAAATTTAAAAAATATTTTTAGACACACACAAAAGCAAAAATTCAAAGTGAGCTAAGCGATTAAGAGCCTGTAGATAACTACGGATGAAAAGGGTGCTAACACCTTCCCTTTTCATAAGCTACCCCCTGAACTCAAAATCTATCGAGGCCTTTCATGTTCTTTTCACCCTTTCCTTATTGGATAAAATAAAATTCGGCGGAGATTGTTTCTATCCGCAACATTTGCGATAAAACTCAAAAACAAGTCAGTTCTCCCACTGTATTACACTGTTGTCTTCGGAAACATGAGTCTTCAGCATCTGGACTTAAGTAACAACTTTTGTCTTCAGATCTTATGACTAGTTTCTTTAGACAAACATCTGATCTTACACTTCAGAGTCTTTTGGAGTATCTTGCTACTGTTAAATAGAACTTGTGTAGTGTAGAAGCGGAACTAAGTCTCTTCTAATGTCTTGTGTAACACCCCTTCTAAAATACCCCGAATAATATTAATTATATCAATGATTAAAGACATATTCCATCAGAGTTAACACGGAACAAGGGATGTCACAATTATGAAATAAATAAAACTTCCAATAAAACAGTAGTCATGCTACACTGAGGGTCATTATTCAAATAATTCAATCAAATTAAGACCATGTCTTACACAACGGAAAAATACCATAACCAAAACGGAATAAACCAAAACATAATTATTCCCAATGAAATTCAAAGAAACAATTGAATAATAATTAATTCCTCAACTAAACGTTCCCCAGTGTTACAACCTATCAGAGCACGACACTGACACGTGGACTTAAAGTAACATAGCTCTAGAGCCATCCTCACCAACTCCTGAGCTGCTAACTTTAATCTGAAATTGTTAAAGTAAGGGTGAGATTTCTCATAATTAACATGCATTATAAGCTTCTCAATCAACATTATATCACAAGCATATTATTTCACCCATTTTAGCATAAATTCAGGTTCAACACGCAGTTCCAATCATACAAGTCATTATGCACAAATCAATAATCAACCAAAGAATTGTAACACTGGAAGACATCCTAACATGTTACAATTCCATGCAAACACAAATGCAGACACAATGCATGTGGTACCAACACGTGACCAAGTCACCCAACACTGATCCATCATCAACCGAATACAACAACCATCAATTCATCCATAAACACCCGGACACGAATCCATCCTAACCACCCATCATCACCCGGGTATCGGTTAACGGCAATACAAGTCAAATTCCACACAATGGGAATTAACTTCACCAAAACAATGCATATGCACGCACATCACTAGCATGCAACATCAAATCAGTCTATGAAATACATCAATTTATCATAATTGAACCAAAACCAAAAACATGATATCTCAATGATCATGCACACCATCATTAGCAACATAAACATGCCTTTCATTCACACAATACTAATACATCCATCCATCACAGGTTCACTGCTACATACACACCCATGTGCGTTAGCCAATAATCACTTATTCCGGGATTTGACTCATTTTCAAAATAATTTCAGGTTTTAGGAAATCTTTTCATTTTATAAAATAGAGCATTAAATTTAAGAAATAACGTCCAAAACGGCACTCAAAACGGACTTACGGTTTGAAAGTTATGAATTTTCAAAGTTTAATATTTTTCAAAAAGTTACAGCAGAACCCGGTTCCTACAAATGCAGGAACCGGTTCCTGCGAAGTTCAAAAATCACGCTTCTGGAAAAATGTATGGGAACCGGGTTCCTACCTATACAGGAACCAGTTCCTACGTGCATTTTTGCCAGTTTTTATAAATTCACACAGTGGAACCCGGTTCCTCCCCACTGGGAACCGGTTCCCACGACCTGCAGAGTCAAATTCTGCACTTTTGACAACATTTATTCATTCTAAACCAATTCCAAACATACCCATAAGAATTGCAACATGAGAAACACCAAAACACATCCATTTTGCACCATTATAACATCAAACAACATTATTTCATCATTCCTTTTTATCATCTGACACCCTAATGGTTTTCAACCTACAATTCGACGCAATAGGGACAATTCTACGGAACCCTAGAATTCCAAACCGGGATTCCCTAACATACTATGATCCATACTATTGAATATCTAAACCGATAATACGAATTAACTAATCGAAATCACCTCTTACCTTGTGGGTTCTTCGAATTCTGACGCTTCCGGTTTTCTCCTTCTTTTTCCTCTTCTCAAATGCACGTATGATGAATATTCCAAAATAACTCTCTTTCTCTTCTTTTTCCTTTTAATACTCCTTTTATTATTCCAATAAAATAATTAAATTAGTAATTAGTAAGAGTAGAGTATTTTACCCCTCACACCCTCTAATCACTCTTCACACCATCAATACTTCTTTCCTTTAATTAATTAAATTAATTCCAATAATCCAAAAATACCAATAATTAAATTTCCAAATTAAATTAATAATTAAAAATTCTAATTATTTAATAATCAGATTATTTGGGGTGTCACAACTCTCCCCAACTAAAAGAGTTTTCGTCCTTGAAAACATACCTTAGACGAACAGTTCGGGATACGAGTCCTTCATCTGACTCTCCAGCTCCCAAGTAACATTTCCATCTGCTGGTCCTCCCCAAGCCACTCTTACCAACACGATATCCTTGCCTCGCAACTGTTTCAACTTCCGATCCTCAATTCTCTCAGGTACCGCTTCCACAGTCAAATTCTCTCGTACCTGTATATCGTCTACCCGAATCTCATGAGACAGATCAGCAATGTACTTCCTTAGCTGAGATACATGAAAAACATCATGCAAATTTGCAAGTGACGACAGCAAAGCAATCTGATAAGCAACTTTCCCAACTCTCTTGGTAATCTGAAATGGACCAATAAAACATGGAGTCAACTTCTTTGACTTCAAAGCTCGACCAATACCAGTCATCAAAGTAACTCGCATAAAAACATGTTCTCCTTCGCTAAACTCAAGATCTTTCCTCCTCTTATCGTGATAACTTTTCTGACGACTCTGAGAAGTCCTCATCTTCTCCTGAATCATCTTAATCTTTTCCGAAGTCTGTTGGACAATTTCCGGTCCAATCACAACACTCTCTCCAGATTCATACCAACACAACGGTGTCCGACACCTCCTACCATACAATGCCTCAAACGGAGCCATACCAATGCTCAAATGAAAACTATTGTTGTAGGTAAACTCAATCAATGATAGATAACTATCCCAAGCTCCACCTTTCTCCAACACACAAGCTCTTAACAAATCTTCCAACGACTGAATCGTTCTCTCCGTCTGACCATCTGTCTGTGGATGATAAGCGGAACTCAAACGTAACTTAGTACCCAAAGCTTCTTGCAATCCCGTCCAGAATTTAGATGTAAACCTCGGATCTCGATCCGACACAATACTAGAAGGAATACCGTGCAAACTCACAATCTTCTCAACATACAATTCTGCCAACCTTTCCATCGGATAGTCCATTCTTATCAGAATAAAGTGAGCAGATTTCATCAACCGATCAACAATAACCCAGATAGAATCACAATTCTTCGATGTCCTTGGCAAACCAGACACAAAATCCATAGAGATTCCATCCCATTTCTATTCCGGAACAAACAACGGTTCCATCAATCCTGACGGTTTCTGATGCTCAATCTTCGACTTCTGACAAACCAAACAAGCATACACAAACTCAACAATTTCCTTTTTCATTCCCGGCCACCAAAACAACTTCTTCAAATCATGGTACATTTTAGTAGCACCAGGATGAATACTCAATCCACTACGATGTCCTTCTTCCAAAATACTCTTCCTAATCTCTGCAACATTCGGAACACACACCCTATTACCAAAACTCATAACACCATTCTCATCAATCCGGAACTCGCCTCCTTGACCTTGGTTGATCAATGTCAATTTATCAACTAACCCAACATCGGACTTCTGTCCATTCCGAATTTCTTCCAGAATATCACTAGTCAGTTTCAACATACCCAATTTCACACTATTCGGAGTAGTTTCACATACCAAACTTAAATCTCTGAACTGCTCAACCAAATCTAACTCACAGACCATTAACATCGACATATGCAAGGACTTCCTACTCAAGGCATCCGCAACAACGTTTGCCTTACCAGGATGGTAATTCAAACCGAATTCATAATCCTTTAGAAATTCTAACCATCTCCTCTGCCTCATATTCAACTCTTTCTGATCAAAGAGATACCTCAGACTTTTGTGATCACTGAACACCTCAAACCGAGAACCATATAAATAATGCCTCCACAACTTCAAAACAAACACAACAGCTGCCAACTCCAAATCATGAGTCAAATAATTCCTTTCATGTACTTTCAATTGTCTCGAAGCATAAGCCACCACCTGCTTATCTTGCATCAACACACCACCTAATCCCATTAATGATGCATCACAATACACAACAAAAGACTTAGTCGGATTTGGAAAAATCAAGATCGGAGCACTTGTCAACCTCCTCTTCAGCTCTTGAAATCCTTTCTCACATTCAACATCCCAAACAAACATCTGACCCTTCCTGGTCAACTTGGTCAACGGTAACGCTAATTTGGAAAATCCTTCTATAAACTTCCTGTAATAACCTGCAAGACCCAGAAAACTACGGATCTCAGAAGCATTCTTCAGCGCTTCCCACTGAGATACTGCTTCTACCTTCGTAGGATCCACATCAATTCCATTCTTGGAAATTACATGGCCAAGAAAACTTACTTCACTTAACCAGAATTCACACTTGGACAACTTCTCATAAAGCTTCTTCTCTTTCAACAATTCCAACACAACTCTGAGATGTTCTGCATGCTCTTTATCGATCTTCGAATAAATTAGAATATCATAAATGAACACCACCACAAACTTATCAAGATACGGATGAAATATCCTGTTCATATACTCCATGAAAACACCAGGTGCATTAGTAACTACAAACGGCATAACATAATACTCGTAATTTCCATACCTCGTTCTAAATGCAGTTTTCTGAATATCTTCCAACTTCACACGAATCTGATGATATCCAGATCTCAGATCAATCTTACTAAATACACAAGCTCCAACTAGTTGATCCATCAAATCATCGATCCTCGGCAAAGGATACCGATTCTTGATTGTAACTTTATTCAACTGTCTGTAATCAACACATAATCTCATTGAACCTTCTTTCTTCTTAACCAACAACACCGGAGCACCCCACAGCGAAACACTCAGACGAATAAACTTCTTCTCAAGTAACTCCTCCAACTATTTCTTTAACTCCGCTAATTCAGATGCCGACATACGGTAAGACGCCATCGACACCGGACTAGTTCCAGGAATCAAATCTATAGTAAATTCTACCTCCCTCTCAGGTGGCAATTCATTAACGTCTTCCAGAAACACCTTTGGAAATTCATTCACCACTGGCAATCCATCACTCTTTGCTTTTCCCTCCGCTTCTATTGCAGAATACAACATAAATACCACCGCACCATCTTTCACAGCTAGGTTCATCTGTTTAACCGACATAGTCACATCTTCGACACCAACCTCTTCAGGAAAAATAACCGTCTTCGCAAAACAGTTGATATGAACCTGGTTGAATTCCAACCAATTCATTCCAAGGATGATATCAAGTTGTTCTAACGGTAGGCACACTAAATCCATACCGAAACCCCTACCAAAAATCACAATAGGACAGTTCCTACAAACATACAAAGTAGTCACTGAACCCGACGCAAGAGTATCAATAACCATACTTCCATCTGTTGTACCCCAAAATTTTCCCTCCCATATTCTTCAAGATTTGGCAAGATCAAGCTTCAAAATCTCTCAAGGGTTGCACAGTCCAATTGCCTCCTAACACAGTCAAAATTAGGGTTTTGGCTCTTGCAAAGAAATTGAGGTTTCCAAGGGTCCAATCAAGTCCCATATGCCTATATACATTGTCAAGCATCCATATGTCAAGTTTCAAGACTCACAGCATCAAATTGCACAATCAAAAACCCTAATTGCTCCACAGTCAACTGCAGGGGCAAAATGGTCATTTGACAGTCAAAAGTCAAATTTTTTGGTCAACATCTCATTTTGAAGCCACAATCATCATTTGATCAATTCTTGATCATGATTCCACAAGCATGGCTCAAAAAGTCTCAAGATGCAAAAGTTTCTATTTTTGGACAGTTGAAAAGTCAACTGCAAATTGACCAAGGCATAACTTCCTCATGGTTTATCAGAAAAATCCCATCCAAAGCTCATTTTGAAGAGGATGACATTTCCTACAACTAATCTTCACATTCAAAGTCCAAGAAATGCTCTCACAAAAAGTTATCAATTTCAACATTATAGGTCATTTTCAAAAGTCAACAAAAAGGCACTTTAAGTCAAAGACCATAAATTGAGATTGGTAAATCAAAATGACATGGGAGCAAAGACATTGGTTAGAGGATTTCAAGACCTTTCCAAAATGTCCAAGAACATGATCATAGCTTCAAAATTGAGCAAGATATGCATTGGAGAAGTTGGGAAATTTTTGGGAATTTTGAAAAGTCAACTTTGCCTAAAACACTTCAAATTTGCTAATGGGCCTCAAATTCTTCCTTGAATCATTACCCAAAGCCTATGCACGACCCATTGTGCTTAAAAGGATTTATTTTCTTATTTTTAATTAATTAATTGAATTTTTATTCTTATTAATTCATTTAATTAGTTTTAATTGTAGAAAAATATCAAATAATGGTTGTCAAATCTTTTTATGCAGTAAATATACTCCACACATGCTAAGGATTTCATGCATCAATCAACAAGACAAGATCTTCCATAATTGGCAAAGTTTCCATGGAAAAAGATTGAAAAAAGATATGATTAGCAATCAAAGATTCAAGTCATCAATTCATGGATTCATGGGCTTTCTTTTGACCTAATTTGCTTCACATACTTATGCAAGAGTGAACCCTAAAGCCACATACACGAAAAAGCTGCTGAGAATCCATAACCAATTTGCAAAAAATAGAGAAAAAGCTTGAAACTGATTTCATAGTTGCAGGATAATTCAAGGCCTAAAGTCTATTCCAACACCTTGCTGACATTGCCAGGAAGCTTTTGCAATCAAGAACCAGTCCAAACACGCAAAGAATCAGAAGATACAAGTGACACGGTTTGCTATATTTTCTAAATTCGTATATCATCATTCATCCACTTTTAACAATTTTTTTGGATTGATTCATGCTCATAGGGACCTTCTGAAGCTGTTGGTACCATTCAATTGAATTATAGCCCCCTGGATCGAAATCCACCATGGATAAAATCTAGGGTTCATAAGCTTGAAAATTGGGTTTTTCTACAGGAGGAAAAATTGGATTAAGCCATGACCATGGTTGAATTCGTCAAGGCCAGACGAACTCAACCAACTACTCGCGCTCAATTTATGTAATGCATAGGGCTAATCGCTATTTCTAGGACTTTCAGTTTGTGGGGGTTTAAAACCCCCGCTACTTGTTTTATATTTTGCAGAAAGAACGAAGAAGAAGCATGCGTGGCAAGGTGTGAAAGGAGCATTCAAACTGCGCACGTATTTTTTGTTTCATATCATTAACTTTTGTTTTATTATATAATATTTGTTTTCCATTGTATATACAAACGCGCGCAATAGCTCAATTGGCAAGAGACGTGGATGGCAGGTACAGGGACCTGGGTTCGATTCCCAGGTCCCCCATATAATTTGTTCTATTTTTTCATAAAACATTCACATGCAGCGTATTCTCCAACGTCTCACCATACAGCCTCACGCATAGCTTGCCAAGTGGCTTTGATAATCAATCTGAAGGCCACAGAATGAGATCCAGGGTGCACCCTAGTCAACCAGCGTATACACGATCTGGAAAGTCAAACGAGCTCTATGCTTCAATGGGCCAAAATTACTTCAGTTTACCTCCACATGGGCCTGATACCCCCCTTGGTTTGCACCTTTTTAATTTTATTTTCTTTACTAATTATAATTCTTTTTAATTATTTTTATTAATTCACCATTAATTAATTTTTATAATAAAAAATCAGAAACCAAAAAAATGTTTTATATTTAATTATTATTAATTTCACCACTAACCTATTTTTTTGTAAATAAATAATTAACAATTAACTTAGTTAATTTAGGTTTTAAACTTTAATCTCTTTCTTAATAAATAAAAAATATCTAGAATTAGGTTTTTTTGACATTTTCATCTTTTTCTTAATTAAATTATTTTCCTCATTATTTATTATTATTATTAATTACTATTTATTCTTGTAAATAAACATGTAAATTAATTAACTAGTAAATTAGGTTAACTTTAATATTTTCTTAAATAATTAAAATAACTTAGAATTAGGGTTTCTCTTGATTTTAATTTTCTTTATTTTCATAAATACCAAAAACATAAAAAAACACTTTTTTCTTTAATTAAATAATTAATTGGACTCTAATTTAATTTAATTTAATTTCAAGCAAAGGGTCAAAACCCTCGGACGTCCTAATTTTAATTCTTTCGCACGTATTATTTTTTCTTATTGATTATTATGTAACTGCTTTCCGGATGTAATAGTAATTAGGTATTTATTTACTTTCCGCATATTTTATCAAATCGGGTCTTTGTATTTTGGCGATGTATAGACCCGCGCCTTGTAATAGCGTAGCTTTTACCTTTCCGTCTTTTAAATTTCCGCACTCCTAACTGCTAAACTTGCATGAAAGAATGTATGTAATTAAAAACAACGCGTAGCTCACAATTCCATGATCAAAGATAACTGTTAAACTGAAAAAAACACACAAATACACACACCACTTCTAGGGTACGCCTCACTCGTTGCCTTCGAAACGTGGTCGTCAAGTATAGGACGTTTTAGCGGTCCTTATGTCCATGATCCAGTTGCCTCGAAACAGTTGCCTCGAAACGGTTGCCTCGGATTAAAAAAGGATCAAGGACATAAGGGTAGCTTCTAAGGTGTCCTACTGTTGCTTCGGTGACCACATTGTCCCTACAATCGAATTGACCCGAACACCTCTAACGGTGGTGCTACCTATCTCTCAATGGTGGGATGGAACTACCTTAAGGACATTTACATAGCCTGATTCCTTACGGTAGGTAGATGACTCATGGATACTTGCTCTCTAAAAAACAAAACAAAATCTTTTCACACTGACACTTTCAAAAAGCTTTTAAAACAATTTTTCAAACACTCTTGAGGACTGATACAAGAGTTATTCAGAAATCTTTCAAAGAAACTTTTTCAAACCCACTCACACTTTGAAAAGCAAACATTTTGAAAACATAAGAGCAAGTATCTAAGAGCCCATGGATAACCATGGATAGAAAGGGTGCTAACACCTTCCCTTTCTATAAATCTACTTCCCGAACCGAGAAACTATCTCATAAGGAATTTTGCTGTGCTTTTGTCCTGTCCATGTTGGAGAAAATAAAAGACGGTGGCGACTCTTGCTTCCGCGACATTTCGCGAACCAGCGTTAAACAGTCAGTTCTAAATCCACCGATCACAGAACTGGCGACTCTGCTGGGGACTGTTGTAAAAGTGAGGTGTACCTTAGGACTAAGATCACTTGTGTTTTCAATTGTCTGAATTGTTTGCTTTATTATTGTGGGTACTGTCTTGGGAGTTCTATAGATCCTAACCCGGATCTGGGGGATACCTTCTTAGAAAGTAGCAACAAGACTGTGAGGGAACTGTGCGGGGTATACCGACACGGTTGAAGCAGTCTGCTACGTTGATGTGGCACTTTGGTGAGTACTGGTAACCCTTGAGTCAAGTCAAGGAGAGTACGGGGCCGCCGCGTGGTGTCGTGAAGCATCAACTGACCTTAGGAACCTTAATTGAACCATCCTGGTCTCTTTAGGGTAGTGAGATAACTGACTTTGGTGCAGTCCGAAGTTGGTTGATACTCGATACTACACTCAGTTGAGGGTTGTTTTCTTAGAATATTTCAGTCGCCAGTTCAGTGGCTAAATCGAAACGATGAACACAGAAAACAATCCAATGATATTGAGATCCTTAGAACCCGGTTACTTCTGATAGGACAGGTTTTGAGCCCACCAACTTCAAGAGGGTAATACCTAGACCCCATGCTGGCCTGAACTCTAAGGGCTGTGGTGTGACTTGTGTGCTTTACCATGTTTGCTTTTGTGAATATTTGTGGTGTGTCCTTATCATAGCATCATAACATCATACAACATCATATGCATTGACTAACCATTTCAGGGGTTCGAATTTTCATCTTTGTTCTTGTTTTGTAGGACATGGAAACTATCCGCAGAAAGACAATTCAGGTTAACCTTGTAAGGGTCCCTCCTCAGCTTAAGGAACTTATATCTAGGATTCCCGAGAGTTCTTCTTTCAGTGAGAAACATGGAAGACTCATCAGCTTGGTCAACACCAACATTGAGGAAGATATGATAAAGGTCCTTTTCCAGTTCTTTGACCCTCTGCACCACTGTTTTACTTTCCTGGATTATCAACTGGTGCCTACATTGGAAGAGTTCTCCCGGCTTCTGAAGATCCCTATCCTTAGTCAACTACCCTACAACGGTACGGAAAGGGAACCCCAACTTGAAGAGATTGCTAAAGCATTACGCCTACAACCATCTGACATCAAGGGACATTGGGAAGTTAGAAGTGGTATCAAAGGGTTCTTGGCCAGGTTTCTGTTTGAGAAGGCCCAAGAATGTTGGAATTCCCTGGACCTACAAGATTTTGAAGAAGTTGTGGCTCTCCTTGTCTATGGATTGGTGTTGTTCCCGAATCCTGATCAGCTTATAGATATCAATGCTGTCAAGATCTTCATGTCCAGGAATCCTATACCTACGCTGCTTGGGGACATCCTTCACTCATGTTACACTCGAACCATGAGGAAAAGAGGTGTTCTTATGTGCTGCACTCCTCTCCTAGGAAGGTGATTTATTTCGCACCTTCCACAATCAGTTTTGAAGAACGAGCGGGGTTTGAGATGGTCACAGCGATTGATGACCCTTACGCATGCTGATATACATTGGTGTTCTCGGTCCAGAGAAGACGTCACTATCATTGATCGTTGCGGGGAGTTTCCTAATATTCCTTTACTTGGAATCAGAGGAGGTATTACTTACAACCCCTGTCTGGCCTTGAGACAGTTTGGATATGCTCGGAGGGATGGCCCTCATGACATGGTAATTCCTGACATAGTTTTTGACTTCGACAACGATGCACAAGGACTTCGCCAGAGATTTATCAGAGCTTGGAGGATGCCCAACAGGGTAGACAGCAAGACACTGGGGCACAGGAACTCCATCCCGTTGGAACCTTATCTCAAGTGGGTACGAGCCCACTCCCAGAAGCTAGTGATGCCATATCCTCATGTTCTCCCTGTGATCAAAGAGCCAGTTTTGGAAGGAGAGGTGTCCTACACCATTCAACATCCTGACATGCCTACATCCTGGGAAGAAATGCAGAAGAGCTGGATCCAGCTTAAGGAAGAACAGAATTCTCTTGAAGCCAGTCTACATGCTAGTGAGAAGAAGGTCTTGGAACTCACCCGCCTACTGCACGAGGAAAAGACTCTCAACACTTACATAGCTCCAAAGAGGATGCACAGTGTCTTTTGGGATTGATTTACTTTGTAATGTTTGCCCATGAGGCCTTGATGTACTGAACAATCATTTCTTAATGATAACGTGTGTTCCTTTTTGTCTACAACAAATTTGAACTTTCGAACCCTTGAATGCATTGCATAAACAGCATATCATGCATCATGTGCATAGCAGGTACTCTTTTTTTACAGGTGGTTTAATCTTCTTCGCTGTTTATTTCAGCTCGCCATCATGAATCCTGAATCATCTACTGAGAAGTCCATCAAGGCCCTCCAGGCTCAAAACGCCCAGTTCCAAGAGCTGATCATGAGTTTAGCCCAAGGGCAAGAAGAATTGAAGGCTCTGCTGGTCAAGAAGAAGAAGAAGAGAACTGTACTATTCAACACTGGCCGGAGGTTTGGTAACACACTGCAGAATGAGGTTGATCAAGCTGGTTCGTCTGTGGGAAAAGGCAGTCCCCAAGGGGGAAGGGTTCCTAGTCCGGTGGTCTCTGACAACGAGACTGATTTCAATGAGGAGCAATATCCTCCAGCTGAAGACAAGTACAAGCAGTTAGAGGATCGCCTGAATGCCATGGAAATTCAACAGGTGCCTGGGTTGGATTTTGGAGACCTGGATCTATCTTCTGGTGTAGTGATTCCCCACAAGTTCAAAGCACCATCTTTCGCAAAGTATGACGGGGCGTCCTGCCCTAAGCTACATCTCAGATCTTATGTGCGGAAGATCCAGCCGTATACCGTGGACAAGAACTTATGGATCCATTTCTTCCAGGAGACTCTTTCAGGGACTCATCTCGAATGGTTCTATCAGCTGGATGGAACCAAGGTTCGTAACTGGGAGGACTTGGCTACTGCTTTCTATAAGCAGTATCAGTATAATGCCGACCTCGCTCCTACACGTACCCAACTCCAGGGTATGTCGCTAGGATCGGGAGAAGGTTTTAAAGAGTATGCGCAGGAGTGGAGGGACCTGGCTGGCAGGGTGCAGCCGCCGTTAACCAACCGTGAACTAGTGGACATGTTCTTGGGGACCCTATCCGGGCCGTTCTTCAATCATCTCATTGGCAATTCGTCTACAGGGTTTACAGATCTCATTCTGACTGGGGAAAGGATAGAAGCTGGTATGAAATCAGGAAAGATACAGAAAGGTGCATCCTCAAGTTCTGAGAAAAAGACTTTTAAAAAGGAAGCCAGTGCTGTGTATGGGCCTAGGAGGCAAAACAAACCAGAACACCGCCAAGCTGTCAACGCGGTGGTAATTGCAAAGCTTGCTGCCGCTCCTCGGCAACCTAACCAACTAAGGGGTGAGAGACCCAGAAGAGAATATACTCGGCTTAGTATGACCTTGTCACAGATCTTGCCGCAACTGCTATTGACCAACTTGGTAACCGTCAGAGAAGCTCCAAAGGTGGTAAACACAACCTCTCCGAAGTATAATCCCAATGCCCGCTGTGCTTATCACTCTGATATCCCGGGGCATTCTACTGATGATTGCTGGGCCCTAAGAAATAAGGTTCAGGACCTTATCGATGCGAAAGAAATACAGTTTGAGGCGCCCGAAAGGCCCAACGTTGTGACTGCTCCTATGCCCCAACATGGAGTGAACGCTATTGAGGAAGACCTGTATGCAGTTTCTGTGGATGATGTTGCTACCCCTTTATTGACTGTTAAGAGGAACCTGCTGCTAGCCGGTTTATTTCCGGGTTGTAGCAAGGGTTGCCTTCTGTGTGCTGTTTCCCCTACTGGTTGTCCGTTGCTGAAGTCAGGCATCCAAAGCCTGATGGATAGCAAAGAGATCTTATTCAAGAAGACCGCTGTTCCTATTGTTCCTACTGCAGAAGTATCTGTTGTCACCATTTTCAACAATTCCACCAAGGCTCCCCCGAGGAAGCCAGTCAAAATCATGTCTGTTGCACCTATTATCATTACTGTTCCGGGGCCCCTCCCCTATAAATCTGACAAGGCTGTCCCATGGCATTATGGGGCAGATATGTATGTACTTGGAGTGAAGCAGGAGTTCAACACCAGTACCGGTATCAGTAACATCACCGGTCCCACTAAAGTTACTCGCAGTGGCAGGCTCTTCTCGCCTGACATTGTGCCACCAATTATTCGAAGACCTCTTATCATAACGCCTACAAATGCGCCTGTTCCCCCTATTGATCAAGTTCCTACCCCTGCTGTCGAGTCATCTGACACTCGGGGAAAAGGGATTGCTGATGTGCCTGCCCGGATGGAGGCACCAAGGACTGTTAATGTTGAAGCGTCGCAGTGAGAGATGGAAGAAATCCTTAAGATCATCAAGAAGAGTGACTTCAACGTCGTTGAGCAGCTGGGGCATACCCCTTCTAAGATCTCTATGCTATCATTATTGTTGTGCTCAGAGGCCCATGCCAAGGCCCTGATTTCATTTCTGAAGACGGCTCATGTGCCACAAGAGATGTCTGCCGATCAATTTACTGACTGTGTGGCCAATTTGACCGCTGACAATGGTTTGGGTTTCTCGGATGCTGATCTGACCGCGAAGGGAAAGAACCACAATGATGCCCTGCATGTCTCCATTGAATGCAGGGGCACTACTCTTGCACACGTGTTGGTAGACACCAGTTCTTCACTGAATGTATTGCCCAAGAAGGCCTTAGACAGGTTGGATTATGAGGGTCTGGAGTTGAAGCCTAGTAACATCGTCGTCCGAGCTTTTGACGGGTCGAAGAGGATGGTACATGGTGAGGTAGATATTCCGATTCGTGTTGGTTCTCAAGTCTTTGATTCAACGTTCTATGTGATGGACATTCGTCCATCATATTCTTGTTTGCTGGGTCAACCTTGGATTCACAAGGCTGGGGCTGTAACATCCACTCTACACCAGAAGCTCAAGTACCCTGTCAGAGGGAAGATTGTTACAGTGCAGGGGGAGGAGGAATACATGGTTAGTCATCTGAACTCATTTCGGTATATAGAGATGGATGGGGAGTTCATTGAGACCCCCTTTCAACATTTTAAAGAGGTGCCTCCAACATTGGCGTCAGCAGAGACAGTAATTGAAGAAGACTTTCCTTTGAAGATGGCTTCCTTGAAGGACGCCCGGGCTATAATTGAAAAAGGTGAATGTGCAAACTGGGGCAGGCTCTTTGATTTTACTCCTAAGACTGACAAGTTTGGGCTGGGTTTCACTGCAGAGACTCAGAAGGCTGTACGCAAAGCAAGGATCAGAAGACCTCCCGTGATCATCACCAACCCGGGAGTGAATGCTATTGAAGGCGATGCGGAGGAATCAGAGTTTGATAGCTGGATCTACCTGACGATTGACAGTGGACTGAACAATTGGACTGCAAAAGACCACATACCTGTTACTTTTGTTACTCAGTAATGAATTCCTTTGTTTCTTAAATTTGTAATAAACAATAAATTGAAACTTTATGGCCCGGTGTCTTACCCGGGGCACCGTTGGCTTCATTTGTGAGGGCTTATTACTTGTCATTTCCATATATCATGAATAAAGACATTGGACGTTTTTCGCATTTCAAATCTTGTGCTCCCTTTCTTTCTTTCTTTATATATTGCAAAACCTGTATTTACACATACTCACCCATACAGGTTTCAATCCACTCTGGATCTCACTGGTAACGACTCTGCTACTGCCAGTTATGACTTCAAAAATCCGATCAACTTAGCCGAAGACGAAGGTGAAGATGATTGTGAAGTTCCTGGTGAGCTTGCAAGACTGCTACTCCAGGAAGAGAGGGCCATTCAGCCACATGAAGAGCCAGTGGAAACGGTAAATCTGGGTACCGAGACAGATAGAAAGGAAGTTAAGATTGGTGCCAACCTGGAGCTCAGCGTAAAACAACGGGTGATTCAGATGTTGCATGATTATGTGGAGATCTTTGCCTGGTCCTATGAACACATGCCTGGGTTGGATACTGACATTGTGGTCCATCACCTGCCTACCAAGGAAGATTGCCCTCCGGTTAAACAAAAGGTCCGCCGTATGCGTCCAGAGATGTCCGAGAAGATCAAGGCTGAGGTTATGAAACAATTCGATGCCGGGTTTCTAGCAGTGACTTCTTACCCTCAGTGGGTTGCCAACGTGGTTCCGGTGCCGAAGAAAGATGGTTAGGTCAGAATGTGTGTTGACTACAGGGATTTGAACAGGGCCAGCCCTAAGGATGATTTCCCTCTGCCTCACATCGACGTTCTGGTTGACAATACTGCTCAGCATAAGGTGTTCTCCTTCATGGACGGCTTTTCAGGTTATAATCAGATCAAGATGGCTCCTGAAGATATGGAAAAGACTACCTTTGTTACTCAGTGGGGCACCTTCTGCTACAAGGTCATGCCATTCGGGTTGAAAAATGCTGGGGCAACCTATCAACGTGCCATGGTTGCTTTATTTCATGACATGATCCATCATGAGATTGAAGTGTATGTCGACGACATGATTGCAAGGTCCCAAACTGAGGAGGAACACCTTGACCATCTATAGAAGCTGTTTGACCGACTGAAATTATACAAGCTGAGGTTAAACCCAAACAAGTGCACCTTTGGGGTAAGATCTGGAAAGTTGCTAGGCTTCGTCGTGAGCGACAAGGGTATTCAAGTGGACCCTGCCAAGGTTAAAGCCATACAAGAGATGCCAGTTCCCAAGACAGAGAAAGAAGTCAGAGGCTTTCTAGGATGTCTGAATTACATTGCCCGATTCATCTCGCATCTAACTGCTACTTGTGAACCAATCTTCAAGCTGCTGAAGAAAGATCAAGTAGTACGTTGGAACGATGAATGTCAGGCTGCTTTCGACAGAATCAAAGAGTATCTCCAAGAACCAGCCATCCTTATGCCACCGGTTGAAGGGATACCTCTAATACTATACCTGACAGTACTTGACAGCTCAATGGGGTGTGTGCTGGGGCAGCATGACGAGTCTGGCCGAAAAGAGCACGCCATTTATTACCTTAGCAAAAATTTTACCGACTGTGAGACCCGATACTCACTGCTCGAGAAAACTTGTTGCGCTTTGGTATGGGCTGCTCGCCGGCTGAGACAGTATATGCTGACTCACACTACTCTGTTGATATCAAAGATGGATCCAATAAAGTACATATTCAAAAAGCCTGCTCTGCCTAGAAGAATAGCAAGATGGCAAATGATCTTGACAGAATACGACATCCAGTACACGACTCAGAAAGCTATCAAAGGAAGTGTATTGGCAGACCACTTGGCACATCAGGCAGTGGACGACTACCAATCTATGAACTTTGAATTTCCTGACGAGAGCATCATGGTAGTGACTGATTGTGAAGTACCTGGACCGGATGAAGGACCTGAGGAAGGATCCCGATGGTCCATGCACTTTGACGGAGCCTCTAACGCTTTGGGTAACGGTATCGACGCTGTGATCATATCCCCTCAAGGCACTCATACTCCACTCACTGCCCGACTATGTTTCAACTGCACCAACAACATGTCGGAGTATGAGGCATGCATCATGGGTCTCCAAGCTGCGATTGACTTAAGGATCAAGTTTCTGAGTGTCTTCGGAGATTCCGCGCTCGTGATCAATCAGATCAAAGGTGAGTGGGATACGAAACACCCAAACCTTATTCCTTACAAAGAGTGTGTGTTGACATTGATCCCTCATTTCACAGAGATAACTTTTGAACACTTCTCAAGAGAGGAGAATCAGTTGGCGGACGCGCTGGCTACGATGTCTTCTATGTTCAGAGTCAAATGGGACAATGAGGCTCCCCGGATCATCATCTGGAAACTAGACGAACCTGCATATTGCTGTGAGCTCGAGGCTGAAGAGGTAGCTAAAAAACCTTGGTATCATGAGGTGAAGAGGTATCTGGAAGCTCAAGAATACCCTGAAGGTGCATCCATCAATGACAAGAAGTTTCTGAGAAGGTTTGCAGCAAAGTTCTTCCTCAGCAACGACGTTTTATACAAGCGAAACCATGATTCAACCTTGCTGCGTTGTGTGGATAAAATTGAAGCGGAAAGAATCATGGCAGAACTGCATGAAGGTACCTTCGGAACACATTCCAGTGGACACACCATGGCAAAGAAAATCCTTCGGGCAGAATATTTCTGGTCCACAATGGAAGCTGATTGTTACCAACATTCTAGGACATGTCATAAGTGCCAGATTTATGCAGATAAGGTGCACATTCCTCCAGTCCCTTTGAATGTCTTGACAGCGCCTTGGCCTTTTGCAATGTGGGGCATTGATATGATCGGCGAGATTAAACCTACGGCTTCCAACGGGCATCACTTCATCCTGGTGGCGATCGATTACTTTACAAAGTGGGTTGAAGCAGCTTCCTACGCCACCGTAACCAAGAACGTCGTGGCACGGTTCATTCGACACAACCTGATCTGTCGATATGGTGTACCAGAGAGGATCATTACAGACAATGGTACCAATCTTAATAATAAGATGATCACTGAGCTCTGCGAGCAATTCAAGATACAACACCACAACTCTTCCCCTACCGGCCGAAGATGAACGGGGCTGTAGAAGCAGCAAATAAGAATATCAAAAAGATTGTGTAGAAGATGACAGTGACTTATAAAGATTGGCACGAGATGTTATCGTTTGCTCTGCATGGGTACCGTACCTCAACAAGGACGTCAACCGGGGCAACTCCCTTTTCCTTGGTCTACGGCATGGAGGCAGTCTTGCCGATTGAAGTCCAGATACCCTCTCTCCGGATAATGAAGGATGCAGGCTTGAGCGAAGATGACTAGATCCAGACACGACTTGATCAGTTAAATCTAATTGACGAAAAGAGACTCACTGCTATTTGTCATGGTCAAACGTACCAAAAACGGATGATCAGGGCATTTAACAAGAAAGTCAGACCACAAGAGTATCAAGTTGGAGACCTGGTAATCAAGCGCATCATTCTTCCTCAAAGTGATCCCAGGGGCAAATGGACCCCTACATATGAAGGCCCATTTATGGTTAAACATGTCTTCTCAGGAGGAGCCATGATTCTAACCACCATGGATGGTGACGACCTTCCTCACCCCGCCAATGCAGACATAGTAAAAAGATACTACGTATGATAAAAGACCCGGTAGGTTGACATACCTAGGCAAAAATAAGGGCTTCCCGGCGAACCAAAAGGGTTCGGGCAAAATGAGGGATGAAATGGAAAAAATCTGTACACCCGGTAAGTCGAAAACCTGAAAAGGAGACTTGGGCAAAAATGGGTATCCCGGTGGACTGAAAACCCGAAAGGGCGGTCCAGGAAAAAGTTAGGGATTAAAGCGTAATACTATGTCTCATTGGATCACCCCGCATCCAGAATCCGGTATCAACATCAGGTTCAGACGGCATCGATCAATCAGCTTCATCTTCAACTGAGCAGCCAAGTGATGAGATGCTCGAAGATATAAAGACGATAGCAGAGTTGGAACCCAGTGGGATTATTCTTTCACATAGCTGTTTTGTTTTCCCTTTTCACAAAATTGTATAAACTCTGGTGTTCGGCGGCGTTCTCTTACTAGGACGTCAGCCTCTTGTACATAAACGCCTATTTACAGGCAAATTCAAAAATCAATACAAATTCACTTTTCAGACTAATTGCCAATTGTTTTTTCCTTTTTCTGTTTTGTTTTGAAAAGAACGTCCAATGTTCAATTGTGATATATGAATTTGACACTAATTGCTAACTCATAAATATTTGCATACGAAACAAAGGATTAATTACAAGTAATATCAGAAACAGGGGCAATAATGAGTTATCTAAGCAATCTAATTGCTCTGTCCACCAAGGTACCAAGGTAAGTTCGGCTGAAGAATGTAACCCAGATACCTTCACTCCCTGCAAGAGTAAAATGAGACTCAACAATTCTCTCCCAAGCAGTTGGTCTCCCATCAACCCTAACAAGGCACCGTATCTACAGCAAGTCAGCAACACTCTCCCCGAGCAGAGTTATCCTCATTCAACCTTAAGGAAGGTGGATTATCCCCAGCAGATCTCAACATTCCTCAACGGAGTCCACGGAAATTCTTAACAAGCATCCTCGGCAATCTTAATCTAAGATTGTTCCCCGGCGGTATACCGGACATCCAGGGGAGCCATTCCCCAGTCCAATCTGAAAAGATTCCCCAGGAAAGTCGAATCAATCTCCCCAGTAGGTTCAGGAAGCTTATCCCCAGTAGATTCTGGAAGCTTCTCCCATGCAGAGCACGAACGCTCCCCCGGCTTTATTCAAAGGTTATTCCCCACCAGAGCTTATAACTGGGTTATCCTCAGCCATTTGCCACGGAAAGATCGTCCCTAGCGAAGTCTTCCTGTCCCCAGTGGAGTTCATCAATTCCTTCAACATAACACATCAATGGTATCCCCCGCGGAGTTATCATCAACCTCAGCGAAGTACCTCTCTTTCCCCACAGAGTCCACTCCCTGCAGAGTAATCTATCCGCCAAGTTTATTCCCCAACGGAGTCATCTTCTCCTACCGGTTTATGCTTGCAACCATCACTCCCCAGCGGAAACGAAGAAGCTATACTCTTCAACATCAGCCCAGGATTTGACTTCCCGACATTCGTCAAGGACTTATTTTCCTAAGACAAAAAAAAAATACATCCATAAACATCACATCTTCATACATTATAGCATGCACATACGCATCATGAACATACAATCTCATTTATTCTCTGAACATCATGACATCACGCATCTCAGACATCATGACATCGCATACAACTAACGTTTTGCCTTTTTAGGACGAAGGTCAGTACAAAGATGATTACTATCAACTGTCGCAACTAAAGATCTGATTCCTGTATCTTGCCAGGGTGTATCTGTTGACGACTAATTCCAGACTCGATTCCTGTATCCTGCCAGGGCACGTCTGAAGAGTTTGAAGATCCGATTCCTGTATCTTGCCAGGGTGTATCTGTTGACGACTAATTCCAGACTCGATTCCTGTATCCCGCCAGGGCACGTCTGAAGAGTTTGAAGATCCGATTCCTGTATCTTGCCAGGGTGTATCTGTTGACGACTAATTCCAGACCCGATTCCTATATCTTGCCAGGGCACGTCTGAAGAGTTTGAAGATCCGATTCCTGTATCTTGCCAGGGTGTATCTGTTGACGACTAATTCCAGACTCGATTCCTGTATCCTGCCAGGGCACGTCTGAAGAGTTCGAAGATCCGATTCCTGTATCTTTCCAGGGTGTATCTGTTGACGACTAATTCCAGACTCGATTCCTGTATCCTGCCAGGGCACGTCTGAAGAGTTTGAAGATCCGATTCCTGTATCTCGCCAGGGTGTATCTGTTGACGACTAATTCCAGACTCGATTCCTGTATCCTGCCAGGGCACGTCTGAAGAGTTTGAAGATCCGATTCCTGTATCTTGCTAGGGTGTATCTGTTGACGACTAATTCCAGACTCGATTCCTGTATCCTGCCAGGGCACGTCTGAAGAGTTTGAAGATCCGATTCCTGTATCTTGCCAGGGTGTATCTGTTGACGACTAATTCCAGACTCGATTCCTGTATCCTTCCAGGGCATGTCTGAAGAGTTTGAAGATCCGATTCCTATATCTTGCCAGGGTGTATTTGTTGACGACTAATTCCAGACTCGATTCCTGTATCCTGCCAGGGCACGTCTGAAGAGTTTGAAGATTCGATTCCTGTATCCAGCCAGGGCACATCTACATAAAGAGTTTGAAGATCAACCCCTGTAACAGGCTAGGTAATTATCTTTCTTTCTCAGGTACGCAAGTTTCTCGCTAAGGAATCTCTTACACGATCGACACCTAGATGGCATCTGTAAGCCCATCCACATACCAACAGTCTCCAAATGGCATCTATAAGCCCATTCCCCACAAGGTTCTATCACATCTCCAGGTGGCATCTATAAGCCCATCCTCCTATCCATCTCTCCAAATGGCATCTGTAAGCCCATTCCCTACATCACACTGCTAATACTCTACTATGCGAGTGCAAATTTCTGGGCACTCTATTGTTCAATCATCTTCCACCTTCGGATTACGAAAGGCACGCCAGCCAATCTACATCCTCAGGTCTAAGAAGATTGAACAGGGGCAACTGTTGTACCCCAAAATTTTCCCTCCCTTATTCTTCAAGATTTTGCAAGATCAAGCTTCAAAATCTCTCAAGGGTTGCACAGTCCAATTGCCTCCTAACACAGTCAAAATTAGGGTTTTGGCTCTTGCAAAGAAATTGAGGTTTCCAAGGGTCCAATCAAGTCCCATATGCCTATATACATTCTCAAGCATCCATATGTCAAGTTTCAAGACTCACAGCATCAAATTGCACAGTCAAAAACCCTAATTGCTCCACAGTCAACTGCAGGGGCAAAATGGTCATTTGACAGTCAAAAGTCAAAATTTTTGGTAAACATCTCATTTTGAAGCCACAATCATCATTTGATCAATTCTTGATCATGATTCCACAAGCATGGCTCAAAAAGTCTCAAGATGCAAAAGTTTCTATTTTTGGACAGCTGAAAAGTCAACTGCAAATTGACCAAGGCATAACTTCCTCATGGTTTATCAGAAAAATCCCATCCAAAGCTCATTTTGAAGAGGATGACATTTCCTACAACTAATCTTCACATTCAAAGTCCAAGAAATGCTCTCACAAAAAGTTATCAATTTCAACATTATAGGTCATTTTCAAAAGTCAACAAAAAGGCACTTTAAGTCAAAGACCATAACTTGAGATTGGTAAATTAAAATGACATGGGACCAAAGACATTGGTTAGAGGATTTCAAGACCTTTCCAAAATGTCCAAGAACATGATCATAGCTTCAAAATTGAGCAATATATGCATTGGAGAAGTTGGGAAATTTTTGGGAATTTTGAAAAGTCAACTTTGCCTAAAACACTTCAAATTTGCTAATGGGCCTCAAATTCTTTCTTGAATCATTACCCAAAGCCTATGCACGACCCATTGTGCTTAAAAGGATTTATTTTCTTATTTTTAATTAATTAATTGAATTTTTATTCTTATTAATTCATTTAATTAGTTTTAATTGTAGAAAAATATCAAATAATGGTTGTCAAATCTTTTTATGCAGTAAATATACTCCACACATGCTAAGGATTTCATGCATCAACCAACAAGACAAGATCTTCCATAATTGGCAAAGTTTCCATGGAAAAAGATTGAAAAAAGATATGATTAACAATCAAAGATTCAAGTCATCAATTCATGGATTCATGGGCTTTCTTTTGACCTAATTTGCTTCACATACTTATGCAAGAGTGAACCCTAAAGCCACATACACGAAAAAGCTGCTGAGAATCCATAACCAATTTGCAAAAAATGGAGAAAAAGCTTGAAACTGATTTCATAGTTGCAGGATAATTCAAGGCCTAAAGTCTATTCCAACACCTTGCTGACATTGCTAGGAAGCTTTTGCAATCAAGAACCAGTCCAAACACGCAAAGAATCAGAAGATACAAGTGACACGGTTTGCTATATTTTCTAAATTCTTATATCATCATTCATGCGCTTTTAACAATTTTTTTGGATCGATTCATGCTCATAGGGACCTTCTGAAGCTGTTGGTACCATTCAATTGAATTATAGCCCCCTGAATCGAAATCCACCATGGATAAAATCTAGGGTTCATAAGCTTGAAAATTGGGTTTTTCTACAGGAGGAAAAATTGGATTAAGCCATGACCATGGTTGAATTCGTCAAGGCCAGACGAATTCGACTAACTACTCGCGCTCAATTTATGTAATGCATATGGCTAATCGTTATTTCTAGGACTTTCAGTTTGTGGGGGTTTAAAACCCCCGCTACTTGTTTTATATTTTGCAGGAAGAACGAAGAAGAAGCATGCGTGGCAAGGTGTGATAGGAGCATTCAAACTGCACGCGTATTTTTTGTTTCATATCATTAACTTTTGTTTTATTATATAATATTTGTTTTCCATTGTATATACAAACGCGCGCAATAGCTCAATTGGCAAGAGACGTAGCTGGCAGGTACAGGGACCTGGGTTCGATTCCCAGGTCCCCCATATAATTTGTTCTATTTTTTCATAAAACGTTCACATGCAGCGTATTCTCCAACGTCTCACCATACAGCCTCACGCATAGCTTGCCAAGTGGCTTTGATAATCAATCTGAAGGCCACAGAATGAGATCCAGGGTGCACCCTAGTCAACCAGCGTATACACGATCTGGAAAGTCAAACGAGCTCTATGCTTCAATGGGCCAAAATTACTTCAGTTTACCTCCACATGGGCCTGATACCCCCCTTGGTTTGCATCTTTTTAATTTTATTTTCTTTACTAATTATAATTCTTTTTAATTCTTTTTAATTATTTTTATTAATTCACCATTAATTAATTTTTATAATAAAAAATCAGAAACCAAAAAAATGTTTTATATTTAATTATTATTAATTTCACCACTAACCTATTTTTTTGTAAATAAATAATTAACAATTAACTTAGTTAATTTAGGTTTTAAACTTTAATCTTTTTCTTAATAAATAAAAAATATCTAGAATTAGGTTTTTTGACATTTTCATCTTTTTCTTAATTAAATTATTTTCCTCATTATTTATTATTATTATTAATTACTATTTATTCTTGTAAATAAACATGTAAATTAATTAACTAGTAAATTAGGTTAACTTTAATATTTTCTTAAATAATTAAAATAACTTCGAATTAGGGTTTCTCTTGATTTTAATTTTCTTTATTTTCATAAATACCAAAAACATAAAAAAACACTTTTTTCTTTAATTAAATAATTAATTGGACTCTAATTTAATTTAATTTCAAGCAAAGGGTCAAAACCCTCGGACGTCCTAATTTTAATTCTTTCGCACGCATTATTTTTTCTTATTGATTATTATGTAACTGCTTTCCGGATGTAATAGTAATTAGGTATTTATTTACTTTCCGCATCTTTTATCAAATCGGGTCTTTGTATTTTGGCGATGTATAGACCCGCGCCTTGTAATAGCGTAGCTTTTACCTTTCCGTCTTTTAAATTTCTGCACTCCTAACTGCTAAACTTGCATGAAAGAATGTATGTAATTAAAAACAACGCGTAGCTCACAATGCCATGATCAAAGATAACTGTTAAACTGAAAACAACACACAAATACACACACCACTTCTAGGGTACGCCTCACTCGTTGCCTTCGAAACGTGGTCGTCAAGTATAGGACGTTTTAGCGGTCCTTATGTCCATGATCCAGTTGCCTCGAAACAGTTGCCTCGAAACAGTTGCCTCGAAACGGTTGCCTCGGATTAAAAAAGGATCAAGGACATAAGGGTAGCTTCTAAGGTGTCCTACTGTTGCTTCGGTGACCACATTGTCCCTACAATCGAATTGACCCGAACACCTCCAACGGTGGTGCTACCTATCTCTCAATGGTGGGATGGAACTACCTTAAGAACATTTACACAGCCTAATTCCTTAGGGTAGGTAGATGACTCATGGATACTTGCTCTCTAAAAAACAAAACAAAATCTTTTCACACTGACACTTTCAAAAAGCTTTCAAAACAATTTTTCAAACACTCTTGAGGACTGATACAAGAGTTATTCAGAAATCTTTCAAAGAAACTTTTTCAAACCCACTCACACTTTGAAAAGCAAACATTTTGAAAACATAAGAGCAAGTATCTAAGAGCCCATGGATAACCATGGATAGAAAGGGTGCTAACACCTTCTCTTTCTATATCTCATAAGGAATTTTGCTGTGCTTTTGTCCTGTCCATGTTGGAGAAAATAAAAGACGGTGACGACTCTTGCTTCCGCGACATTTCGTGAACCAGCGTTAAACAGTCAGTTCTAAATCCATCGATCACAGAACTGGCGACTCTGCTGGGGACTGTTGTAAAAGTGAGGTGTACCTTAGGACTAAGATCACTTGTGTTTTCAATTGTCTGAATTGTTTGCTTTATTATTGTGGGTACTGTCTTGGGAGTTCTATAGATCCTAACCCGGATCTGGGGGATACCTTCTTAGAAAGTAGCAACAAGACTGTGAGGGAACTGTGCGGGGTATACCGACACGGTTGAAGCAGTCTGCTACGTTGATGTGGCACTTTGGTGAGTACCGGTAACCCTTGAGTCAAGTCAAGGAGAGTACGGGGCCGCCGCATGGTGTCGTGAAGCATCAACTGACCTTAGGAACCTTAATTGAACCATCCTGGCCTCTTTAGGGTAGTGAGATAACTGACTTTGGTGCAGTCTGAAGTTGGTTGATACTCGATACTACACTCAGTTGAGGGTTGTTTTCTTGGAATATTTCAGTCGCCAGTTCAGTGGCTAAATCGAAACGATGAACACAGAAAACAATCCAATGATATTGAGATCCTTAGAACCCGGTTACTTCTGATAGGACAGGTTTTGAGCCCACCAACTTCAAGAGGGTAATACCTAGACCCCATGCTGGCCTGAACTCTAAGGGCTGTGGTGTGACTTGTGTGCTTTACCATGTTTGCTTTTGTGAATATTTGTGGTGTGTCCTTATCATAGCATCATAACATCATACAACATCATATGCATTGACTAACCATTTCAGGGGTTCGAATTTTCATCTTTGTTCTTGTTTTGTAGGACATGGAAACTATCCGCAGAAAGACAATTCAGTTTAACCTTGTAAGGGTCCCTCCTCAGCTTAAGGAACTTATATCCAGGATTCCCGAGAGTTCTTCTTTCAGTGAGAAACATGGAAGACTCATCAGCTTGGTCAACACCAACATTGAGGAAGATATGATAAAGGTCCTTTTCCAGTTCTTTGACCCTCTGCACCACTGTTTTACTTTCCTGGATTATCAACTGGTGCCTACATTGGAAGAGTTCTCCCGGCTTTTGAAGATCCCTATCCTTAGTCAACTACCCTACAACGGTACGGAAAGGGAACCCCAACTTGAAGAGATTGCTAAATCATTACGCCTACAACCATCTGACATCAAGGGAAATTGGGAAGTTAGAAGTGGTATCAAAGGGTTCTTGGCCAGGTTTCTGTTTGAGAAGGCCCAAGAATGTTGGAATTCCCTGGACCTACAAGCTTTTGAAGAAGTTGTGGCTCTCCTTGTCTATGGATTGGTGTTGTTCCCGAATCCCGATCAACTTATAGATATCAATGCTGTCAAGATCTTCATGTCCAGGAATCCTATACCTACGCTGCTTGGGGACATCCTTCACTCATGTTACACTCGAACCATGAGGAAAAGAGGTGTTCTTATGTGCTGCACTCCTCTCCTAGGAAGGTGGTTTATTTCGCACCTTCCACAATCAGTTTTGAAGAACGAGCGGGGTTTGAGATGGTCACAGCGATTGATGACCCTTACACATGCTGATATACATTGGTGTTCTCGGTCCAGAGAAGACGTCACTATCATTGATCGTTGCGGGGAGTTTCCTAATGTTCCTTTACTTGGAATCAGAGGAGGTATTACTTACAACCCCTGTCTGGCCTTGAGACAGTTTGGATATGCTCGGAGGGATGGCCCTCATGACATGGTAATTCCTGACATAGTTTTTGACTTCGACGGCCCGCACTCCTAACTGCTAAACTTGCATGAAAGAATGTATGTAATTAAAAACAACGCGTAGCTCACAATGCCATGATCAAAGATAACTGTTAAAATGAAAACAACACACAAATACACACACCACTTCTAGGGTACGCCTCACTCGTTGCCTTCGAAACGTGGTCGTCAAGTATAGGACATTTTAGCGGTCCTTATGTCCATGATCCAGTTGCCTCGAAACAGTTGCCTCGAAACAGTTGCCTCGGATTAAAAAAGGATCAAGGACATAA
The DNA here is from genome assembly GCA_948472305.1 of Vicia faba. NCBI lineage: Eukaryota > Viridiplantae > Streptophyta > Magnoliopsida > Fabales > Fabaceae > Vicia > Vicia faba. Next base: position 1,490,684,466 of record OX451735.1, on the reverse strand, counting down.
GGGTATCTTCTAAGGTGTCCTACTGTTGCTTCGGTGACCACATTGTCCCTACAATCGAATTGACCCGAACACCTCCAACGGTGGTGCTACCTATCTCTCAATGGTGGGATGGAACTACCTTAAGGACATTTACACAGCCTAATTCCTTAGGGTAGGTAGATGACTCATGGATACTTGCTCTCTAAAAAACAAAACAAAATCTTTTCACACTGACACTTTCAAAAAGATTTCAAAACAATTTTTCAAACACTCTTGAGGACTGATACAAGAGTTATTCAGAAATCTTTCAAAGAAACTTTTTCAAACCCACTCATACTTTGAAAAGCAAACATTTTGAAAACATAAGAGCAAGTATCTAAGAGCCCATGGATAACCATGGATAGAAAGGGTGCTAACACCTTCCCTTTCTATAAATCTACTTCCCGAACCGAGAAACTATCTCATAAGGAATTTTGCTGTGCTTTTGTCCTATCCATGTTGGAGAAAATAAAAGACGGTGGCGACTCTTGCTTCCGTGAAATTTTGCGAACCAGCGTTAAACAGCCAGTTCTAAATCCACCGATCACACCATCCATATTAGAAATTTCCAAATTCAATCTTTTAGCACAATCCAAAGCAATAAAAGAATGCGTAGCTCCAGTATCAATAATCGCAATCAAAGGTATGTCATTAATAAAACATGTACCTTTAATCAGCCGATCATCTGGCTTAGTCTCTGACCCAGACAATGCAAACACTTTACCACCAGCTTGCTCCTTCTTAGGTTTTGTACACTGAGGACGAGTATAACCTTCTTCACCACAGTTGTAACAAGTCACCACTCTTACTCTGCAATCATTGGCCACATGGCCGAGTTTCCCACACTTGAAACACTTCTTATCATTACTTTTGCAATCTACCATACGGTGTCCTGTCTCACCACACTTGTAGCACTTAATGGAAGAACTAGAATCTCCTCCACCAAACTTCTTCCAACCACCGGGTCTCTGATTACTTCTATCATAAGGCTTACCACGATCCATCTGTTGCTTACCCTTCCTATCAACATACCCTCGAGCATTCGACTTAGTGCTAGTAAGATCCTCCTCTAAAATCCTACTACAGTCAACCAGATCAGGAAATCTTCGGATACGCTGATACCGAAAACCCTGCTTAATCTCATCACGAAGACCATTCTCAAACTTGATACATTTGGAAAATTCTCCATCTGCATCGTTAGTATAATGAGCATAATACTTTGCTAACTCAGTAAACTTCGAAGCATACTCACTGACAGTCTTGTTACCCTGCTTGAGTTCCATAAACTCAATCTCCTTCTTACCTCTGATGTCCTCAGGAAAGTACCTCCTCAGAAAATCCCTCCTGAACACAACCCAAGTCAACGCAATACCATCTTCTTCCATTTCAGTTCTGGTAGCAACCCACCAGTCATCAGCTTCCTCTGCTAACATGTGAGTTCCGTATCTCACCTTCAGCCCTTCAGCACAGTCAATTACTCTGAAGATCCTCTCGATCTCCTTCAACCACTTCTGAGCACCTTCGGGATCATGTGCACCCTTGAACAACGGAGGATTATTCCTCTGAAAATTCCCCAATTGCCGATCAGCACCAATCACAGCTCCCTGCTGGTTCCCTCCGAGTACTCCAGCCAACATTCCCAATGCTTCAGTAATAACATCGTCTTTTCTTCCGTTACCTCTTCCGGCCATTGTTCTGTAACATTACAAAACAACCTCATCAGCACACAAGTATCGACAGTGTCATCTTACACTAGTCGCATACAAAAGGGATAATGACACAAGACAAGACCGACTATGCTCTGATACCACTATTGTAACACCCCTTCTAAAATACCCCGAATAATATTAATTATATCAATATTAAAGACATATTCCATCAGAGTTAACACGGAACAAGGGATGTCACAATTATGAAATAAATAAAACTTCCAATAAAACAGTAGTCATGCTACACTGAGGGTCATTATTCAAATAATTCAATCAAATTAAGACCATGTCTTACACAGCGGAAAAATACCATAACCAAAACGGAATAAACCAAAACATAATTATTCCCAATGAAATTCAAAGAAACAATTGAATAATAACTAATTCCTCAACTAAACGTTCCCCAGTGTTACAACCTATTAGAGCACGACACTGACACGCGAACTTAAAGTAACATAGCTCTAGAGCCATCCTCACCAACTCCTGAGCTGCTAACTTTAATCTGAAATTGTTAAAGTCAGGGTGAGATTTCTCATAATTAACATGCATTATAAGCTTCTCAATCAACATTATATCACAAGCATATTATTTCATCCATTTTAGCATAAATTCTGGTTCAACACGCAGTTCCAATCATACAAGTCATTATGCACAAATAAATAATCAACCAAAGAATTGTAACACTGGAAGACATCCTAACATGTTACAATTCCATGCAAACACAAATGCAGACACAATGCATGTGGTACCAACACGTGACCAAGTCACCCAACACTGATCCATCATCAACCGGATACATCAACCATCAATTCGTCCATAAACACCCGGACACGAATCCAGCCTAACCACCCATCATCACCGGGTATCGGTTAACGGCAATACAAGTCAAATTCCACACAATGAGAATTAACTTCACCAAAACAATGCATATGCACGCACATCACTAGCATGCAACATCAAATCAGTCTATGAAATACATCAATTTATCATAACTGAACCAAAACCAAAAACATGATATCTCAACGATCATGCACACCATCATTAGCAACATAAACATGCCTTTCATTCACACAATACTAATACATCCATCCATCACAGGTTCACTGCTACATACACACCCATGTGCATTAGCCAATAATCACTTATTCCGGGATTTGAATCATTTTCAAAATAATTTCAGGTTTTAGGAAATCTTTTCATTTTATAAAATAGAGCATTAAATTTAAGAAATAACGTCCAAAACGGCACTCAAAACGGACTTACAGTTTGAAAGTTATGAATTTTCAAAGTTTAATATTTTTCAAAAAGTTACAGCAGAACCCGGTTCCTACATATGCAGGAACCGGTTCCTGCGAAGTTCAAAAATCACGCTTCTGGAAAAATGTATGGGAACCCGGTTCCTACCTATACAGGAACCGGTTCCTACGTGCATTTTTTCCAGTTTTTATAAATTCACACAGTGGAACCCGGTTCCTCCCCACTGGGAACCGGTTCCCACGACCTGCAGAGTCAAATTCTGCACTTTTGACAGCATTTATTCATTCTAAACCAATTCCAAACATACCCATACGAATTACAACATGAGAAACACCAAAACACATCCATTTTGCACCATTATAACATCAAACAACATTATTTCATCATTCCTTTTTATCATCTGACACCCTAATGGTTTTCAACCTACAATTCGACGCAATAGGGACAATTCTACGGAACCCTAGAATTCCAAACCGGGATTCCCTAACATACTATAATCCATACTATTGAATATCTAAACCGATAATACGAATTAACTAATCGAAATCACCCCTTACCTTGTGGGTTCTTCGAATTCTGATGCTTCCGGTTTTCTCCTTCTTTTTCCTCTTCTCAAATGCACGTATGATGAATATTCCAAAATAACTCTCTTTCTCTTCTTTTTCCTTTTAATACTCCTTTTATTATTCCAAAAAAATAATTAAATTAGTAATTAGTAAGAGTAGAGTATTTTACCCCTCACACCCTATAATCACTCTTCACACCACCAATACTTCATTCCTTTAATTAATTAAATTAATTCCAATAATCCAAAAATACCAATAATTAAATTTCCAAATTAAATTAATAATTAAAAATTCTAATTATTTAATAATCGAATTATTTGGGGTGTCATAACTCTCCCCAACTAAAAGAGTTTTCGTCCTCGAAAACATACCTTAGACGAACAGTTTGGGATACGAGTCCTTCATCTGACTCTCCAGCTCCCAAGTGACATTTCCATCTGCTGGTCCTCCCCAAGCCACTCTTACCAACGCGATCTCCTTTCCTCGCAACTGTTTCAACTTCCGATCCTCAATTCTCGCAGGTACTGCTTCCACAGTCAAATTCTCTCGTACCTGTATATCGTCTACCCGAATCTCATGAGACGGATCAGCAATGTACTTCCTTAGCTGAGATACATGAAAAACATCATGCAAATTTGCAAGTGATGGCGGCAAAGCAATCTGATAAGCAACTTTCCCAACTCTCTTGGTAATCTGAAACGGACCAATAAAATGTGGAGTCAACTTCTTTGACTTCAAAGCTCGACCAATACCAGTCATCGGAGTAACTCGCATAAAAACATGTTCTCCTTCGCTAAACTCAAGATCTTTCCTCCTCTTATCGTGATAACTTTTCTGACGACTCTGAGAAGTTCTCATCTTCTCCTGAATCATCTTAATCTTTTCCGAAGTCTGTTGGACAATTTCCAGTCCAATCACAGCACTCTCTCCAGATTCATACCAACATAACGGTGTCCGACACCTCCTACCATACAATTCCTCAAACGGAGCCATACCAATGCTCGAATGAAAACTATTGTTGTAGGTAAACTCAATCAATGGTAGATAACTATCTCAAGCTCCACCTTTCTCCAACACACAAGCTCTTAACAAATCTTCCAACGACTGAATCGTTCTCTCCGTCTGACCATCTGTCTGTGGATGATAAGCGGAACTCAAACGCAACTTAGTACCCAAAGCTTCTTGCAATCCCATTCAGAATTTAGATGTAAACCTCGGATCTCGATCCGACACAATACTAGAAGGAATACCGTGCAAACTCACAATCTTCTCAACATACAATTCTGCCAACCTTTCCATCGGATAATCCATTCTTATCGGAATAAAGTGAGCAGATTTCGTCAACCGATCAACAATAACCCAGATAGAATCACAATTCTTCGATGTCCTTGGCAAACCAGACACAAAATCCATAGAGATTCCATCCCATTTCCATTCCGGAATAAACAACGGTTCCATCAATCCTGACGGTTTCTGATGCTCAATCTTCAACTTCTGACAAACCAAACAAGCATACACAAACTCAACAATTTCCTTTTTCATTCCCGGCCACCAAAACAACTTCTTCAAATCATGGTACATTTTAGTAGCACCAGGATGAATACTCAATCCACTACGATGTCCTTCTTCCAAAATACTCTTCCTAATCTCTGCAACATCCGGAACACACACCCTATTACCAAAACTCATAACACCATTCTCATCAATCCGGAACTCGCCTCCTTGACCTTGGTTGATCAATGTAAATTTATCAACTAACCCAACATCAGACTTCTGTCCATTCCGAATTTCTTCCAGAATATCACTAGTCAGTTTCAACATACCCAATTTCACACTATTCGGAGTAGTTTCACATACCAAACTTAAATCTCTGAACTGCTCAACCAAATCTAACTCACAGACCATTAACATCGACATATGCAAGGACTTCCTACTCAAGGAATCCGCAACAACGTTTGCCTTACCAGGATGGTAATTCAAACCGAATTCATAATTCTTTAGAAATTCTAACCATCTCCTCTGCCTCATATTCAACTCTTTCTGATCAAATAGATACCTCCGACTTTTGTGATCACTGAACACCTCAAACCGAGAACCATATAAATAATGCCTCCACAACTTCAAAACAAACACAACAGCTGCCAACTCCAAATCATGAGTCGGATAATTCCTTTCATGTACTTTCAATTGTCTCGAAGCATAAGCCACCACCTGCTTATCTTGCATCAACACACCACCTAATCCCATTAATGATGCGTCACAATACACAACAAAAGACTTAGTCGGATTTGGCAAAATCAAGATCAGAGCACTTGTCAACCTCCTCTTCAGCTCTTGAAATCCTTTCTCACATTCAACATCCCAAACAAACATCTGACCCTTCCTGGTCAACTTAGTCAACGGTAACGCTAATTTGGAAAATCCTTCTATAAACTTCCTGTAAAAACCTGCAAGACCCAGAAAACTACGGATCTCAGAAGCATTCTTTGGCGCTTCCCACTGAGATACTGCTTCTACCTTCGTAGGATCCACATCAATTCCATTCTTGGAAATTACATGGCCAAGAAAACTTACTTCACTTAACCAGAATTCACACTTGGACAACTTCTCATAAAGCTTCTTCTCTTTCAACAATTCCAACACAACTCTGAGATGTTCTGCATGCTCTTTATCAATCTTCGAATAAATTAGAATATCATAAATGAACACCACCACAAACTTATCAAGATACGGATGAAATATCCTATTCATATACTCCATGAAAACACCAGGTGCATTAGTAACTCCAAACGGCATAACAGAATACTCGTAATGTCCATACCTCGTTCTAAATGCAGTTTTCTGAATATCTTCCGACTTCACACGAATCTGATGATATCCAGATCTCAGATCAATCTTACTAAATACACAAGCTCTAACTAGTTGATCCATCAAATCATCGATCCTCGGCAAAGGATACCGATTCTTGATTGTAACTTTATTCAGCTGTCTGTAATCAACACATAATCTCATTGAACCTTCTTTCTTCTTAACCAACAACACCGGAGCACCCCACGGCGAAACACTAGGACGAATAAACTTCTTCTCAAGTAACTCCTCCAACTGTTTCTTTAACTCCGCTAATTCAGATGCCGACATACGGTAAGGCGCCATCGACACCAGACTAGTTCCAGGAATCAAATCTATAGTAAATTCTACCTCCCTCTCAGGTGGCAATTCACTAACGTCTTCCGGAAACACCTCTGGAAATTCATTCACCACTGGAAATCCATCACTCTTTGCTTTTCCCTCCGCTTCTATTGCAGAATACAACATAAATACCACCGCACCATCTTTCACAGCTAGGTTCATCTGTTTAACCGACATAGTCACATCTTCGACACCAACCTCTTCAGGAAAAATAACCGTCTTCGCAAAACAGTTGATATGAACCTGGTTGAATTCCAACCAGTTCATTCCAAGGATGATATCAAGTTGTTCTAACGGTAGGCACACTAAATCCATACCGAAACCCCTACCAAAAATCACAATAGGACAGTTCCTACAAACATACGAAGTAGTCACTGAACCCGACACAGGAGTATCAATAACCATACTTCCATCCATATTAGAAATTTCCAAATTCAATCTTTTAGCATAATCCAAAGCAATAAAAGAATGCGTAGCTCCAGTATCAATAATCGCAATCAAAGGTATGTCATTAATAAAACATGTACCTTTAATCAGCCGATCATCTGGCTTAGTCTCTGACCCAGACAATGCAAACACTTTACCACCAGCTTGCTCCTTCTTAGGTTTTGTACACTGAGGACGAGTATAACCTTCTTCACCACAGTTGTAACAAGTCACCACTCTTACTCTGCAATCATTGGCCACATGGCCGAGTTTCCCACACTTGAAACACTTCTTATCATTACTTTTGCAATCTACCATACGGTGTCCTGTCTCACCACACTTGTAGCACTTAATGGAAGAACTAGAATCTCCTCCACCAAACTTCTTCCAACCACCGGGTCTCTGATTACTTCTATCATAAGGCTTACCACGATCCATCTGTTGCTTACCCTTCCTATCAACATACCCTCGAGCATTCGACTTAGTGCTAGTAAGATCCTCCTCTAAAATCCTACTACAGTCAACCAGATCAGGAAATCTTCGGATACGCTGATATCGAAAACCCTGCTTAATCTCATCACGAAGACCATTCTCAAACTTGATACATTTGGAAAATTCTCCATCTGCATCGTTAGTATAATGAGCATAATACTTTGCTAACTCAGTAAACTTCGAAGCATACTCACTGACAGTCTTGTTACCCTGCTTGAGTTCCATAAACAGATCTTACACTTCAGAGTCTTTTGGAGTATCTTGCTACTGTTAAATAGAACTTGTGTAGTGTAGAAGCGGAACTAAGTCTCTTCTAATGTCTTGTGTAACACCCCTTCTAAAATACCCCGAATAATATTAATTATATCAATGATTAAAGACATATTCCATCAGAGTTAACACGGAACAAGGGATGTCACAATTATGAAATAAATAAAACTTCCAATAAAACAGTAGTCATGCTACACTGAGGGTCATTATTCAAATAATTCAATCAAATTAAGACCATGTCTTACACAACGGAAAAATACCATAACCAAAACGGAATAAACCAAAACATAATTATTCCCAATGAAATTCAAAGAAACAATTGAATAATAACTAATTCCTCAACTAAACGTTACCCAGTGTTACAACCTATCAGAGCACGACACTGACACGTGGACTTAAAGTAACATAGCTCTAGAGCCATCCTCACCAACTCCTGAGCTGCTAACTTTAATCTGAAATTGTTAAAGTAAGGGTGAGATTTCTCATAATTAACATGCATTATAAGCTTCTTAATCAACATTATATCACAAGCATATTATTTCACCCATTTTAGCATAAATTCAGGTTCAACACGCAGTTCCAATCATACAAGTCATTATGCACAAATCAATAATCAACCAAAGAATTGTAACACTGGAAGACATCCTAACATGTTACAATTCCATGCAAACACAAATGCAGACACAATGCATGTGGTACCAACACGTGACCAAGTCACCCAACACTGATCCATCATCAACCAGATACAACAACCATCAATTCGTCCATAAACACCCGGACACGAATCCAGCCTAACCACCCATCATCACCCGGGTATCGGTTAACGGCAATACAAGTCAAATTCCACACAATAGGAATTAACTTCAGCAAAACAATGCATATGCACGCACATCACTAGCATGCAACATAAAATCAGTCTATGAAATACATCAATTTATCATAACTGAACCAAAACCAAAAACATGATATCACAACGATCATGCACACCATCATTAGCAACATAAACATGCCTTTCATTCACACAATACTAATGCATCCATCCATCACAGGTTCACTGCTACATACACACCCATGTGCGTTAGCCAATAATCACTTATTCTGGGATTTGACTCATTTTCAAAATAATTTCAGGTTTTAGGAAATCTTTTCATTTTATAAAATAGAGCATTAAATTTAAGAAATAACGTCCAAAACGGCACTCAAAATGGACTTACAGTTTGAAAGTTATGAATTTTCAAAGTTTAATATTTTTCAAAAAGTTACAGCAGAACCCGGTTCCTACATATGCAGGAACCGGTTCCTGCGAAGTTCAAAAATCACGCTTCTGGAAAAATGTATGGGAACCCGGTTCCTACCTATACAGGAACCGGTTCCTACGTGCATTTTTGCCAGTTTTTATAAATTCACACAGTGGAACCCGGTTCCTCCCCACTGGGAACCGGTTCCCACGACCTGCAGAGTCAAATTCTGCACTTTTGACAGCATTTATTCATTCTAAACCAATTCCAAACATACCCATACGAATTGCAACATGAGAAACACCAAAACACATCCATTTTGCACCATTATAACATCAAACAACATTATTTCATCATTCCTTTTTATCATCTGACACCCTAATGGTTTTCAACCTACAATTCGACGCAATAGGGACAATTCTACGGAACCCTAGAATTCCAAACCGGGATTCCCTAACATACTATGATCCATACTATTGAATATCTAAATCGATAATACGAATTAACTAATCGAAATCACCCCTTACCTTGTGGGTTCTTCGAATTCTGATGCTTCCGGTTTTCTCCTTCTTTTTCCTCTTCTCAAATGCACGTATGATGAATATTCCAAAATAACTCTCTTTCTCTTCTTTTTCCTTTTAATACTCCTTTTATTATTCCAATAAAATAATTAAATTAGTAATTAGTAAGAGTAGAGTATTTTACCCCTCACACCCTCTAATCACTCTTCACACCACCAATACTTCTTTCCTTTAATTAATTAAATTAATTCCAATAATCCAAAAATACCAATAATTAAATTTCCAAATTAAATTAATAATTAAAAATTCTAATTATTTAATAATCGAATTATTTGGGGTGTCACATCTTGGCCATACCATCCATCAGAAGCAAAACCTGTTTGTTAAGTACTCAATAATAACAAACATTAGAGTATCAAAATTATTCATATAACCATACTCATTTGTTATCATCAAAACTTAGAGATAACATTGCAGAACCAAATCTGGTTCTTACAATATCCCCCTTTTTGATGATGACAAAATATGTATTTTTATGACACAATTTTGTTCATATAATCAGAAAAAGTGAAAATAGAAAGGTAAGGAATACTTATCCTTTTTATGATACTCCCCATGAGTCAATGACTTGATAAAGATCGAATATCCTGACTCTGAACCATTTGAGTAAAATTCCCCCTGGTTCCAATATATTAGATATCGAGATCTTGAGAGTCTTAACTTTGGATGCCAATGGAAAAATTGAGAACTTGATGCCAATAGAACAGTTGAAATCTTGATTTCTTAGAACTTATTCTTATTGAATCTTGACTTTAGATGCCAATGAGAATGAATTAAAATTTAAATCTTTGAAACTTTAATGTCACTAAGATAACTTCCAGATTCTCAAAACATATCTTCAGAGTTGGACATAAGTCTTGCATAGTATTTTCTGATCTTCTTTAATCAGAGTTCTCATTTCCTGAAAAAGAAAAACAAATCTAACAGAAAAAGAAGTTTAGCTGGATTAGGATGTAAGCAACTATTTTTAGAGAACATTTACCAGAACTTGATTATTTAAATCAAAATTACGTCCATTTAATTACTCTCCCTTTTGTCATAATCAAAAAGGTAATGTGTGAAAAACATAAAAACCAGAAGAAATAACAAGAAAAGATAAGAAGTTTCATTGACATTCGAAGGAGATTACAACAAAAGGAGAAACAACAGAGTGAACATAGATAGAGAAAGTTATCTAAACTTCAAACACATAAACTCTCATCAAATAGAGCATTACCTCTGATGAACGGATTTCTTTGAACAGTTTCAATTATACCCGCTAACTCAAACAGTTCAGACAATACACGTCCATACGAAATGAATGATTTTTCAGAGTTCCTGGATGCTAGGATTGATAGCTTCAGATGATTGAATATTATTTCCAAAAGTTGAATTGGAATACTCTTGCGAAGGCAATAAATAAGACACATATCCCTAGGAAAAACTTTATCAAGATCTTCTCCTATGGGATGAATATTTTTCAACAAGAACTGAAACCAGATTTTTGCAAGTAGTTTCAAATGATCTGAATTAAGGGGCTCATATCTAAATGAAAAGTTAGGAACATTTGGAAATATGTCAACATTCACACAAGAGTTGGGTAAAGGTGGACTTTGTATGACTTCATCAATAGAGGAGCGAGTGATGGTAATTGGAACGCCAAAGGTATAAGAATGAATGACGTTTTCATCAGGACTGACACAAACATGAAGCCAGAAGTTCTTTAAGAGGTTAGGATAAATAGGACCTCTCAACATTGTTACATACCTAGACCATCCTTGATTTTCAATAAATCTGTTGATGAACCCATCGTCATACATATAGTTGGGTCTTTTCTCTTTGATTACCTCGAGAAGATTTTCATCTTCTTGAAAGGTTCTAACAGCCGTGATGTGCAACAAGCTTGAAGGAAGAGACGATAGAAGATGATACAAGAATTAAGACTTGATGAATGACTATAGATGAGAGGAGATATAAATAGTCAGTCAAGCAGTTCACGAGGTAAGACGATTTAAACACTCAAATAACGTCATGGACTGCTAAAAGAAGGAAATGAAAGGAGAAGTAAATCAAATGTTAAGATGAGAGAATACGAAAATGTTTAATTAGGACACGACAAAGAATATCAGACAAAGGCATATAGGTATGACATGAAACGATTGTTCCCAAAACATAGTGAAAAGGAGTAGTTAAATAAATGTAATCATGATTAATCAATTTCAAAAAAAAAAAAAACTGCTCGTGCATGACCTAGGTAGAGTTTGATAGACACTAAGTCTATTTAGGTAATGTGTTTGATATTCTCAGCATCTGGAAAACCATGAAGATTTCCATATGATCAGGAACATTTCTGACCGAAACATCTTCTGACGACTGAGATAAAACAAATTAGAAGTCTTTTGTTTAAGTCAGAATTTTATCCCTTCAGACTACGACTAAAACACATTTGATTCTAATGACATCTTACTCTGGACATAGATCCATTTTTCATATTCTTTAGAATAAACAGAAATCTATCTTCAACTAAGGGTTTTATAAAAATATCAGCCCATTGATGGTTTATATCTATGAATTTCAAAGATATGGTCCCTTTCTGAACATAGTCTCTAATAAAATGATGTTTGATTTCTATGTGTTTAGCCCTAGAGTGTAGGATAGGATTCTTACTTAAGAAAATAACAACAATATTGTCATAGAAGATAGGAACGTTACTCTCATAAATCTGATAATATTCTAATTGATTCTTCATCCATAACATTTGAGTACTGCATAATGCTGCTGAAATCTACTCTGCTTCTGTTGCTGAAAGAGAAATTGTTGATTGCCTCTTGCTTGACCATGAGATTATATTCTTGCCTAGAAACTGACAGTTTCTATAAGTAATCTTCCTCTTTAGTCAATCTCCAGCGTAGTCTGCATCACAGAAACCAGAAAGAGAATAATATGATGTTTTCTCATACATCAAGCCAAGATTAGAGGTTCCTTTTAGATACCTTTGAATTCTCTTAACAACAGTTAAATGAGATTATCTAGGATCATATTAGAATTTAGCGCAAAGATGAACACTGAATAATATATCAGGTCTAGATGCAATCAGATACAGAAGAAAGCCTATCATACCAAGATTCGTGAGCTTATTTCAAGCCATAAAGAGATTTCTTTAGTTTAGAAACAAAGTTTGATTTCTCAGGGTTTTCAAAGCCAGGAGGTTGTTTAACATACACTTTTTCTGAAATATAACCATTCAGAAATGCACTCTTAACATCCATCTGATAAAGGATAATTATATGATTGACAAAAAAAGAAACTAACAACCAAATAGTTTCTAACCTGGCGACTGGTGCAAAAAAGGTTTCTGTATATTCTATCCCTTCTTGTTGACTATAACCTTATGCAACGAGTCGTGCTTTATTTATGACAACTTCACCCTTCTTATTGAGCTTATTTCTGAATACCCATTGGGTTCCAATGACGTGGACACCTTTAGGTTTCTGAAAAAGATCCCATAGATCGTTCTTTGAGAATTGGTCCAGTTCTTCTTCCATAGCTAGAATCCAATCTTTATCTAGAAAGGATTCTTCAATAGATGAAGGTTCTATTAAAGAAACTAAACCTAGAAGAACTTCATCAGAAGGTTTGAGAGTTGATCTTGTTGTGACTGGAGCATCTTTACTTCCAAGGATAAGGTCTTAAGGATGAGAGGATGTGATTCTATTCTTCCTTGGTTGAGGTTGATTAGAATAAATATCAACAGTATCAGAAGAATGAGCTTTTGATTCTTTATCTTCTTGAATCTTCTCCTTTGGTTCAACAAATATAATGGTTATATCTGTAAGCTTTTCACACAGCTTTGACTTTTCATAGTCAAGCTTACCATCAAACCTGACATGGATTAATTCCTCCATGATTCGTGATTCTGTGTTATAAATTCTGAAGCCTTTAGAGCATTCAAAGTGTCCTAATGGCGGACACTTATGTGCCTTGGAATCAAACTTACCCAGATTCTCTTTAGTGTTTAACATATAACAAGTACATCCAAATGGATGGAACTAGGAAATGTTGGGCTTTCTATTCTTCCATAATTCATAAGGAGTCTTACTCAAAATAGGTCTTATGGAGATTCTATTTTTAATATAACACATTTTATTCACTGCTTCTGCCCAAAAGTTCTTAGCCATTTAAGTTTCTTGAATCATAGTGCGAGCCATTTCTTGCAGTGTTCTATTTTTCCTTTCTACAACCCCATTTTGTTGTAGAGTTCTAGGACATGAAAAATCATGTACTATTCCATTTGAATATTTTTTTTTTCAAAATCTTTATTTTCAAATTCTCCGCCATGATCACTTAAAACTCTGACTATTTTTCAATCTATTTCATTTTGCACTTGGGAACAGAAGGAAGCAAATACATAGTATGACTCATCCTTGTGTTTCAAGAATTTTACCCATGTTCATCTGCTATAATCATCAATGATGACAAGTCCATATTTCTTACCATTGACATAAGTACATAAGTAGTTTTCAGTGGTGCAAATAAGTCAATGTGAAGAAGTTCTAATGGCCTAGAAGTAGAAATAATCTTTTTAGCTTTGAAAGAGGTTTTTGAAAATTTGCCTTTTTGACAAGCTTCACAAAGGGCATCTGAAGTATAATTCAGATTGGGCAAGCCTCTAACTAATCCAAGTTTATTTAGTTGAGAAATATTTTTAAAGCTAACATGACCCAGACGTTGATGCCAGACCCATTTCTCTTCTTGAACAATATGAAGACATTTTACATTTTGATTTTTCAAATTTGATAATCTTATTTTGTAAATATTATTCTTCCTCTTGCCGTTGAACAAAACTGAGTCATCCTTCTGACTAATAGCTTTACAAGATGTTTTATTAAAAATAATATCATAACCATTGTCACTAAGTTGACTAATTGACAATAAGTTATGCATCAAACCCTCGATTAAAAGAACATTGTTAACAGAGGGGAGTTTACCATTACCAATAGTTCTAGAACCGATGATCTTCCCCTTCTGATTGCCTCCGAAACCAACAACTCCTCTAGACTTAAGTTCCAAATCTTGGAACATATGCCTTTCGCCCATCATGTATCGCAAGCATCCATTGTCCGGGTACCATAATTGGTGTTTTAGTGGCGCCATCAAGGACTTCTGCAACATAGATTATATGATCCTTAGGTACCCACTTTCTGGGTCCTTTCTGGTTAGCATTTCCAAAGGTTTTGACACCTTTGGAATTATGTGCAACACGATAATCATGTGAAATTTATGCATGATACTTTGGTTTATAAGTTTCCTTCTATGTATGTGTTTGTGCTACTATAGTATCAAAACCTTATTGTTCTGGACATTTCAATTTTGTGCCAACAAGCACAAAATGTTCATAAAGAGATTTTGGTTTGATATTCAGAGTCTCATCAATTTTCTTTGATTGTCCTGAATATCCCAAGCCTTTGCTTCAATTTCTACTAACACCATATATCATTGAAGCCATTTTGCTTCTATCTATGCTCTTAGCTAGGAAATGCTGAAAAGCTCTATCATATATGATTACTTTATCAGTAATAGACGTGGTAGAGATTATATCTTCTTCTAATCTAGACACTTTACTTTTAATAGCATTGTTTGATTTGTATAAAGTAAATAGTTTTTCATTTAAGTCAAAAATATTTTGCTCATCTATAGTAGTGTTCTTAGAAGTATCCATAAATCTCTTTTTCAAGATTTTGTGTTTACTTAGAAGAAGTTGATATCTTTTCATTAATCTAGGTAAACCAATTTCTAGTTCAGAACGAGATAAGGAAGACAATACCTCTTTGTCATCATCAGAGTCTGACTCATATTTAAATGTAAGTTTATCTTCTGATGCTGCTTCTCCCTTGCTGGTCCTAGTCATGAATGCCATGTTTGCATGCTCTTCATCATAATCTTCATCTTCTGATTCTGAATCACCCCATATTGCCATAAGACCCTTCTTAGCTTTGTAAGCCTTCTTAGGCTTATTGTCTTTCTTAAGCTTTGGACAATCATTTGTGTAATGTCTAGGCTCATTGCATTCAAAGCAATAAACTTATTTTCTAGAAGCATTCCTCTGACTGGAGGTGGGTTCACCTCTTCCATATGTCCTTCGTTGACCTCTAAACTTGCTTTGTCTATGCTTCCAGATTTTACTTATTCTTCTGGATATCAGAGATAGTACATCATCATCTGAATCTTCTTCATATTCTTTTGATTCTTCCTTAGCTTGATAAGCTTTGCTTTTCCCAGAAGTAGACTTTAGAGCAACTGATTTTACCATCTTTTGAGATTCATCTTGTTCCAGCTCTATTTCATGACTTCTTAAAGAGCTAATTGGCTCCTCAAGAGAGGCGTTGTTCAGACCCATTGCCAATTTTAAAGCAGTTACCATTGGTCTCCATTTTACAGGAAGACTTCTGATAATCTTTTTCACATGATCTGCGGTGAAGTAACCTTTATTCAGAACCTTAAGTCCTGCCATAAGAGTCTAAAATCTTGAAAACATCATTTCCACAGATTCGTCGTTTTCCATCTTGAAGGCTTCATATTTTTGAATTAAGGCCATATCCTTTGTTTCTTTTACTTGTGCGTTGCCTTCATGTGTCATCTGAAGAGAATCAAAGATAGACTTTGCAGTCTCTCTATCTGTGATTTTCTCATATTCATTATATGAAATATCACTTAGAAGAATGGTTATCTGGAGCAAGTAACTAGGAACATTCTACATACTCAAAAGTCTTTCATGTTTATTTCCTTTTTCCTTTGACATTGTTATCTTACCATTGATTTGGTAAGTAACCCTATCTTTGGATGTAAACGGGACGGCGCGTGGGTCATCGTATAACCATGATTAGCAATGTTGCAAGGTATCTTAGCATTTTTCTTTAGGGACTAAGATCATTTTGAAAGGTAACTTTTGATAGCGTTATCGAGGGACTATGATCTTATATTTTACTTGTCTTTGCTAAGATACCTCACATGTGTAATATGGTCATTTTTGTAAGGCAATCAAGTGGATTTACCCTAGGGGTGTTTGTGTGCAAGTGTATTGATTTTCATGCTTTATTTTTGTCTTGATTAGGGTTTGCTAATTGATTGGTTTTAATCCTTCCATACAAAACCCTAATTACTAGCATTTGTATATAAAGCGATAAATTGCGGAATTTAAAATTACTACGCTATTACAATACTTATGGGAGGGGGGTGTACAAATTACAAATGAGAAATATTGCAAGAATTTAAATCTAAATAAACATTACAACCATATTAAAATTGAATAAATGTACAAAATAAAGATAAAAATGCAAGAATATAAATGTAAAGAAATATGATTTTTGTTGTTTTTTTTATAAAAGGGTTTAACCTAAACCTAATTAAAAAATGATTAGTTAAAATTAAAATGAAATTAACTTAAGAAATTAAATTAAAAAGATTTTTTAGGGTTTTTATGAAGCAAAAGGGTTTTAACTTAAATAGTAATAAAAAATCAAAATTAAATAATTAAAAGAAAACTAAATTCTAAGTTAATTTTAATTAAGAAAAATGAAATAATTATTAAACCTAAGACTAAATATTTAATTATTTAAAAGAGAAAAATTTGTTAAAAGAAAATGTTTTTAATGTTTTTTTGTTTCATAAGAAAAAAAAATGTAAGTAGTAAATAAAATATTTTTTTGGATTTTTTTATTAATAAAAATAAAAATAATATTAATAATAATAAATAATAAAAATATTAAAGAAAAAAGAAAAAAGAAAAAATTAAAGAAAAAAGGGCCAGGAGGTGCTGAAGTAAGTCAGGGTTAGTAAAAGAAAAAAAAAATAGGCCCAATTGGAAGCTCAGGCGCTGCAAAAAAACACAAAAATATCAAAAAACAGTGAAAAAATGCAAAAGGTCACGTTGGGGCTTGAACCCAAGACCTAAGGGTGACAGGCGCATGCTTTAACCACTGGGGTGGTGATACATCCGTTAACTTGTATGAAATGATAAATACATAATATAAAACGCGCCCTGACTGTGCTTCATCTTCAACTTCCAGCCAAAGGATCTGTAACTTGCTCATTTCTCAACCTTTTGCAAAAATGTAAACATGAAAATTGCTCCATTTTCCCACACGAATCCAACCATATAAATATCATAAACTATAGATCAAAGATGAATGCAAATTTCTAAAATTACCAAATTCTGACCTAAATATTTCAGAAAGTTCAAACTCAAAATTCTCCTAGCTCAATCAGAATAAATGAAATCTATGGACATGTATGGTTTCAGGGCAATGATGTCTATATTTTATCTTCACAAATGCAAGCCTAACAATGCCTAAATATGAAGATAGAAGTTCAAGAAAAATACCTTAAAACTGGAAATTGTGAAATGGATTTGAGCTTGTTTCCGGTAATGGTGATGATCAGGCTAGCTTCCTCAAGTCCCCAGGAAGCTAATGCAATGATTAGCTTGAGCAATGGATGGCTAGAATGGTCTGGAGAAGTTAAGTTGCAGACCTCTGTTTTTGATTATGGAGGATGATGAAGATGGAGTTACAGTTTCAAACCAAGGACATGGATGAACTATATTTGATGTAAGGGAGCTTTAGAAATGAATTTGAGGGAAAACGCATGAGGGAAATGAAAGATACAAGTTCAAGGGCAGAATTGTGTATCAATGGTGTTTTTTGAGCAATTTCTAGTTTGTGAGTGTTTGAGGGAGTTTCAGGGTCTTAGCATTCATGTGTTATGTTACAATATAATTGTGTATATGTATGGAAAAGGTTAGAGATCAAATGCACTCAAGGTTTCTGAGTTCTAGCCTTTTGGCTCTATAACTTGCTTTTGAAGAAAAGTGAGAAGAAAAGTCTCAAAGTGTTGTACAAGCATGGTCTGAGTTAGTAGAGGCCTTAGACATGTTGCTTTTGGTCTTTACTTTGCTTGTGTGCATAGAAAACAATTGAGAGGCTCAAGAAGTTGACAATTGCAAAAGTAATGCTTTATCAAAATGGAAATGGCAACTTTGTGCCATAAATGGAAATGTAACTTGGATAAAGGCTCAAGTGTTTGGATTAAAGCTCTAAAAGCTGTGTAAACATTTAATTATGGAGTGACAAACAAGTTTGAGGCCTGAAAAGCAAATATTATGCAGCCTAGGCTTGCATTTGAATTTTTGTTCATCATGAAATGGCTTGTAATTTAAGTTTGAAAACCCTAACTTCATCTCTTCGATTCTCCCTGCTCAAGAAAGATCTCAAGGAGTTCATGGACATTTTGGAAATATTGTAATGTGTTCCACAACCCCTCTTTGAATCAATTTTGAAAATTCCCCTTGGAGCTATATGAAAAATTGTCATGAAGTTAGGTCAAAATCCTGCCTAAACTAGGGCAAAATTTCACTGTGTTTTAATTTCATGATCATGACTTTATGAATTAATAACTTGAGATCCAAGAATTTTTAAAAGAAGTTGTGTAAAGAAATGTTGTAGATATCATGGATATATACAACTTTCATGTTGAAAGTTTCTTTTGAATCATCTTGCATCATGGTGAAAAATTGGCTCAAATTTGTGAAAAAACATGAAGTTTTAAACACTTAGAAAAATTTCTAAGTTAGAAAACTTTGACTTTTCAAAATGAAATCTTGACTTTTTGATTTCTTGATGAATAAATTTCATATTTTGACATGTTTTGATGAATTGTGATCTTTGACATTGGATTTTGACCAAAAAGTCAAAGTTTGACTTTTCAGTGTATGGTTGACTTTTGATCAGTTGACTGAAAATTCACTATCAATCTAATTGATCTTGAGCAATGTTTTGGGTCATGCCATTAGGTAAAAATGATGCATTTGAACTCTTGAGATCATTCCTCAAACCAATTAACCATTTTCTAGGTCAAAAATCAGAAATTGCCCTTTCTCAGTAAAAACCCTAATTTTGACCATTTTGCCCTTTTGGTGATTTGATCAAATTTCTTGAGGAATTATGGTCCAAACTTGATCAAATGGTACATATGAGTTTATAATGTTGATGTGGATCAAAAATTATAAAGTTTAACTGTAAATTGGCCAAAGTTGACTTTTTCTCAATACAACTGATTTTTAGGTTAACTGCTCAATTGACTGAGCAAAAATGTGATCCAAGGCTTGAAACTTGACATGAGTAACCTTGGGGGTCCTTAATGATCCATGAAATTCATATGAATCATTGAAATTTCAATTATCCTTGTGCAATCTCAAACCCTAATTTTGTTCATCAGTGCTTAAGTAGGTGTCTTGAATGGATCAACCCTAGTGTAGTCTTGAACCAAGAGAGATCTTTGTGAGAAAATATTTGATAAGTGAGAGGGAAAATTTTGGGGTACAACACCCTAGTTATAGGCCTTTGGCTTAGGATGAGAATCTTCACTAGTCAACCCTTGAGTGTCTTGGGTATTTGAGAAGTCTTGAAAGAATGTCTTGAAGAAAAATGGGAGGGCAAATTTTGGGGTACAACATCTGCCCCTGTTCAATCTTCTTAACCCTGAAGATTTAGATTGGCATGTTCGCCATTCGTAACTTGAAGGTAGAAGATGATTGAACACTTAAGTGCTCAGAAATTTACACTCGCCTGTGCAAGAGGTAACGCTGTTGGTTGATTGTATCAGGAATGGACTTATAGATGCCATTTTGAGAGGTGACGAAGATTATTCAAAGATTGGCTTATAGATGCCATCCAAAGTAATTGTTGACTTTGACTGGAAGAAGAATCAGAATAAATATTTGGGCGACTTAAAATGAACCAGCAAATGTCCTTGATTGTCTTTGACTGGATAAGAATCAGAATAAATCTTAGGGTCGATTTAACCGAACCAGAGAAAATGTCTACTGGAAACGAATCAGGATAAATCATTGGTCGATTTAAACTGAACCAACAAAGGTGTCTATTTATCTTTAACTGGATAAAAATCAGAATAAATCTTAGGGTCGATTTAACTGAACCAGAGAAAGTGTCTACCGGAAATGAATCAGGATAAATTATTGGTCGATTT
The DNA here is from genome assembly GCA_948472305.1 of Vicia faba. Lineage (NCBI taxonomy): Eukaryota > Viridiplantae > Streptophyta > Magnoliopsida > Fabales > Fabaceae > Vicia > Vicia faba. The sequence goes on along the minus strand of OX451735.1, from coordinate 1,490,663,698 downwards.
AAATTGAACCAACAGAGGTCTTGAATTATATTTAATTGGATAAGAATTAGAAAAATCTTAGGGTCGATTTAACTGAACCAGAGAAAGTGTCTACCGGAAACGAATCAGAATAAATCATTTGTCGATTTAAACTGAACCAGCTGAGGTCTTGAATTGTCTTTAACTAGATAAGAATCAAAGAAATCTTAGGGTCAATTTAACTGAACCAGAGAAAGGTGTCTACCAGAAACGAATCAGGATAAATCATTGGTCGATTTAAACTGAACCAGCAGAGGTCTTGAATTGTCTTTAACTGGATAAGAATTAGAGAAATATTAGGGTCGATTTAACTGAACCAAAGAAAGTGTCTACCGGAAACAAATAAGAATAAATCATTGGTCAATTTAAACTGAACGGACAGAGGTCTCTAATTATCTTTAACTGGATAAGAATCATAAAAATCTTAGGGTAGATTTAATTGAACTAGAGAAAGTGTCTATCGGAAACAAATCAGAATAAATCATTGGTCGATTTAAACTGAACCAACAGAGGTCTCTTTGAGAATGACCTTCTGAGGGAAATGCTAAAATAGCCTTTAGTCATATATAGCCTTTGAGAAGACTATCAGGTCATATATGTAGTTGATGATATTTGTCAATTGATCTTTCCTGAAAAGGTAAAGAGTTAATTGTATGCGATGTCATGATGTATGAAATGCATTGCGTAACAATGTTCTCAAAATAAATGAGACTGTGCTATATGCACTTCGTATGCATATTCTATGGCATTTGGTAAATGCTGTATGAATGTGACATGTTTTTGAAATGCATTCGTAAACTTGAGCATCATCTTTGTCTGGGGAAAATAAATTCCTGATTGTCGCTGGGGATGAAGAGTATGTGTATCTTCGATCTTCTGGGGATTGTTTTTGCCGGGGAACCCTGCTTGTTGGTTTGAGGAAACTCTGTTGGGGAGTATTGATTTTTTCTCTTTGTTTGAGGAAACTCGATTCGAGAGTATTAATTCCTGCTTAGGGAGAAGAATTCAAGAACATTGGTCGTTCGTTGCTCTACTGGGGAATTTAATTCTTTTATACCCTGACTTGGGATAAAAGCGATGGATAATCTTTCAAGGTGCTATCCGGCCGAGTTTTTGATATGGATGCTGACTCGTCTGGAGAGAACAAGGTTGAATGATACCTGGTCCGGTTTCCAATTCAGTAGCAAATCTCTGGGGGATAGTGGCAACTTCACCGGGGAGAGGAGTTTTGTCGGTAACTTGTGGCCATCTGAGTAGCAGACTCGAGCTAGGGAGATTGAACTTGTTGGGGAAATAAACCTTGTCGATGGAAATCCAAACTCTATTGGGGAAATAAACCCTTTCGATGGAGGAATACTCTACCGAGAAAACACTTTTATTGAGGAAATGAAACATTGCTGGAGAGTAGAGACATGCAGAGGGTTTTGCAATCTCAGAGGAACAAGCTCTGCTGGGGAAGAGAACTTCCATGAACTGTACTGTTCGGGACTCCGTAGGTTGGTGACATTGATGGTAAGAAGATCATACTCCTTTATCCGCCAAAATGATTTGTCGGGGAAATTATGGGGAACGTATGAACTTGGGAAAATTACTCTGTGGGGATTTGTGGATGGCTCAAACATTATCCCAACTCCTAGAGTCTTGAGTAAATGCTTATTTCTGATTTTACGCATTTGTTAACAGCCAATTGTATTCATATGTATATGCTCATTAAATTTTAGTCATTGGACATTCTTCAAACAAAACCGAAAAAGTAAAAACAAAATTTAGCTTTGAAATTGTATTGCATTGATAGTTTATCCTATAAACAGGCGATTTGTGTACAAAGAGACAGAAATCTTAGTAAGAGGAAGTCGTCGAAGAAAAGATTTACAAAGTGAAAACATATAGCTATGTGGGAATAATCTCGTCAGGTTCCAACTCTACTATTGCCCCTATATCTTCGAGCATCTCATCCCTTACTGTTGGAAGAAAGTGAGTTAATTGATCCGTACCATTTGAACTTTGACTTCGATAATAAAGCTCATTGTAGGTGATCCAACGAGGACACAGTCATATGCTTTAGTCCCTAATTTTTTCCTGGACCACCTTTCGGGTTTTCAGTCCACCGGGATACCCTTTTTTTGCCCAAGTCGCCCTTTGCGGGTTCTCGACTTGCCGGGTGTATAGTCTTTTCATATATATCCCTGGATTTTTTTTACCCAGACCTTTTTGGCTCGCCGGGACACCCTTATTTTTGCCTAGGCCAGTCAACATAGCGGGTCATTTTTAGGCGTAGTATCTTTTGACTATGTCCGTATTCACAGGGTGCGAGAAATCTTCACCGTCCATGATGGTCAGTATCATAGCTCCACCAGAAAATATCTTCTTGATTACAAATGATCCTTCATAGGTAGGAGTCTATTTGCCACTGGGATCACCTTGCGGGAGGATAATATGCTTTATTACCAAGTCACCATCCTGATATACCCGATGCTTGATCTTTTTGTTTAATGCTTTGATCACGCGTTTTTGATACATCTGACTATGACAAACAGCCACCAACCTCTTCTCATCAATTAGATTTAACTGATCCATCCTGGTTTGAACCCACTCGTCTTTGTCCAAGTCTGCATCTTTCATGATTCTTAGCGAAGGAATTTGAACTTCAACAGGTAGGACAACTTCCGTACCATATACCAGAGAGAATGGGGTTTCCCCCAGTGGATCTTCTGGCCGAAGTGCGTTAGCCGTGAAGAGCAAACGGTAACGTCTCGTGCCAATATTTATATTTCATAACCATCTTCGGTATGATCTTCTTTATGTTTTATTGGCGGATTCCACTGCACCATTCATTTTAGGTCGATACGGAGAAGAGTTGTGATTCTTGATCTTAAACTGCGTGCAAAGTTCAGTGATCATTGTGTTATTAAGATTGGTACCGTTATCTGTGACGATCCTTTCGGGGATGCCATACCGACATATCAGGCTGTGCTTGATGAACCGAGCAACCACATTCTTAGTGACAGAGGCAAATGAGGTTGCTTCAACCCATTCCGTAAAGTAGTCGATGGAGACTAAGATGAAACGGTGTCTGTTAGATGCAGTGGGCTTGATTTTTCCAAACATATCATTGCTCCACATTGTGAATGGCCAAGGCACCGTCATGACATTCATTGGTACTAGAGGCACATGAACTTTATCGGCGTATATTTGACACTTATGACAAGTTCTCGAGTGACGGTGATCAATTTCCATAGTCGACCAATAGTAACCAGCTCTTAAGATTTTTTAGCCATAGTATGTCCACTGGAGTGAGTATCGAAGACACCTTCGTGCATATCTTGCATAATCTCTTCTGCTTCCTTCTTATCCACACAACGAGGCATGGTTGAATCATGATTGCATTTGTATAAAACTTTGTTGCTTAAGAAGAATTTAGTTGAGAACCTTCGCAAGACTTTATTGTCATTGATGGATGCCCCCTCAGAGTATTCTCGAGCCTCAAGGAACCTTTTCACCTCATGAAACCAAGGTTTCTCCTCTACTTCATCTGTGTCAATTTCACAGCAGTGCGCAGGTTCATCAAATCTCTCAATGGTAATTCTGGGAGCCTCATTGTCCCATCTGACCTTGAACATGTATGACATGGTAGCCATAACATCCGCCGGCTGATTCTCTTCTCTTGGTATGTGCTCAAAGGTAATCTCCTCGAAATACAAGATCAGGGTTAGTACGTGCTCTTTATAAGAAATACGATTCAGGTGTTTCGTTTCCCAATCTCCCTTTACCTGACTGATTACCAAAGCTGAATCCCCATACATGCTTAAGAATTTGATTCTTAGGTCAATAGCAGCCCTAAGACCCATATGCAAGCTTCATATTTCGCCATGTTGTTGGTACAGTCGAAGCAAAGTCTGGCAGTAAAAGGTGTATGGCAACCTTCGAGGGAAATGATCACAACACCAATTCCGTTACCAAGAGCGTTTGAAGCTCCATCAAAAACCACAGTCCATTGGAATCCTTGTTCAGGTCCTTCATACGGTCCAGGTTCTGCACAATCTGTCACTAGCATGATGTTCTCGTCCGGGAATTCAAAGTTCATAGACTAATAGTCGTCTACATCCTGATGCGCTAAATGGTCGGCCAATACACTTCCTTTTATTGACTTTTAAGTGGTGTACTAGATATCATATTCTGTTAAGGCCATCTGCCATCAGGCTATTCTTCTGGAGAGAGCTGGCTTCTCGAATATGTACTTGATTGATCCATTTTAAAAATAAACAAAGTAGTATGAGTCAACATATACTGTATTAGTCGGTGAGCAACCCATGCCAAAGCGCAACAAGTTTTCCCGAGCAGCGAATATCTTGTTTCAGAGTCAGTAATCTTTTTTCCAAGGTAGTATATGGCATGCTCTTTTCGACCAGACTCATCATGCTGCCCCAATACATACCCCATTGAGTTCCCTAGCACTGTTAAGTACATTATTAGAGGTCTTCCTTCGACTGGTGGCATTAGAATGGGAAGTTCTTGTAGGTACTCCTTAATTTTATCAAAGGCTACCTGACAATCATCGTTCCATTTTACTACTTGATCTTTCTTCAGTAGCTTGAAGATCGGCTTACAAGTAGCAGTCAAATGAGAAATGAAACAGGAAATGTAATTTAGTCGTCCTAAGAAACCTCTGACTTCCTTCTCAGTACGAGGAGTTGGAATTTCTTGTATGCCTTTAACCTTTGCTGGATCAACCTCAATACCTTTACCACTGACGATGAAACCCAAAAGTTTACCGGATCTCACCCCAAAGGTGCACTTGTTCGGGTTTAGCCTTAGCTTGTACTTACTCAGTCTTTCAAACAGTTTGTGCAGGTGATCAAGATGCTCTTCTTCAGTTTGTAACCTGGCTATCATGTCATCAACGTAGACCTCTATTTCATGGTGAATCATATCATTAAACAAGGCTACCATGGCACACTGATGGGTTACCCCGGTGTTCTTCAACCCAAAAGGAATAACCTAATAAGAAAGTGCCCCACTGTGTGACAAAGGTAGTTTTCTCCATGTCTTCAGGCGCCATCTTAATCTGATTGTAACCTTAAAATACATCCATGAAGGAGAATACCTTATGTTGTGCGGTGTTGTTAACCAAAACATCGATATAGGGTAGAGGGAAGTCGTCTTTGGGGCTCGCCCTGTTCAAATCCCTGTAGTCTATGCACATACGCACCTTTCCATCTTTCTTTGGTACCAGTACAAAATTAGCCACCCTTTTAGGATATGACATCATTTCTAAGAACCCAACATTGAATTGTTTCATGATGTCAGCCTTGATCTTTTCTAACATTTATGGATGCACGCGACAAACCTTCTGTTTTATTGGAGCACAACCCTCTTTCATTGGCAGATAGTGAACCACAATATCGGTATCAATCCCTGTCATGTCTTCATAGGACTAGGAGAAGATTTCAACATATTCATGTAGTATCTGGATTAACCTACTTTTGACACTGCTTTCTAAGTCAACACCTATCTTGACCTCTTTCTTGTCTGTCTCAGTACCCAGGTTTTCCCACTTCGATTGGCTCTTCATGTGGTTGTGTAATACGATGGGAGAACTGACTTGGGTGTTTTAAGTTTGATCGCAATTGTGGCGGATAGCAAGAGTCGCCACCTACTTTTCTTTTAACCAAAATGGAAAGGTTGAAAAGAACAGGAAAGACCTTTCAAGATTATTTCTTGAATTCGGGGGGCAGGTTATGAAAAGGAAATGTATTATCACCCTTTTCATCCGTAGTTATCTACGGTCTCTTAGTCGCTTTCTAGATCACTTGCTTTTGTTTGAAAATGTGCTTGTGGTGTGGGTTTTAAAGGTATTTTGAAAACGTCTTTGTAATGGTTCTCGTTTCTATAAGAACGTGTATAAAGTGTTGGTTTTGAAAATATTTCAATTTGAAAGTGTTGGTGTAAAATTTTTGTTGTTGTGAGCAAGCGAGTAACTAGGAGCATCCTACCTACTCAAAAGGTCTAATGTTCTTTTCCTCCTCCTTTATATGTTGCTATCTTACCATTGATTTGGTAAGAAGCCCCATCATTGGATGTGAAGGGACGAGCGTGGGACGTTTGTATAGTCATAGAAGGGAACCTATGGTACGTTTTAGCAATTTTTGTTTAGGGACTAGATCGTTTACCGAAGGCAACATTAAGGGTCATCGAGGGAATACGATCTTTTATCGAGGGTCTTTGCTAAATCGCCCATATTCGAGGGACATGACTATTTTTTCGAGGCAACAAGTGAGATTACCCTAGGGTGCATATGTGTGAATAGTGTGTTTGATTGCATGCATTTTGTCTTTGAATTTTAGGTTGTCTACTTGTTGGTTTTATCTTGCCATACATCCTAATTACTAACATTTGTGAAAAAGCAATAAAAAATGCAAAAACTAAATCCTACACTATTACAACCATATTGAATAACAAGAAAATATAAAGACAAAATAAAACATAAAGAAAGGAAAATGGGCTTTTTCGATTCAGGCAGCCACACTCTTCGATTCTTCCCTTCTTGGCTTCCTTCAATTTTGGCCTGGAGTGAGCAAGGTCATGTATTTCGATTTCACCCCTTGCATGTTCCTTTCGATTGGGAGCTGGAAGTCAGCATGACCACCCTTCTGGATACTTCTTTCGTTTGAGGCCCGGGGTCAACGTGAGGTGCGCTCTTTGCCTCAGGCTTCTTGCTTCCTCCTTCGACTGCAGGAATGCTAGGTCCTCAGGTTGAGATTCGAAAGGCTTGAGTACTTAGCCAATCGAAGGATACAATGAACCTGTTTTAAACTTTTAAAATGCAACATTCAAGTGTAACTTTCGAAAGCTATAGGCCAGGGGTTAGCACAAAATTATTGGGTCTAAAAGTCCAAAGCCTAACTAGTCAGGGTTGAGATTTTCAACATATGGGCAGTCAGGATCGAAGGTTAAAACATGGTCAAGCTCCCTAGATTAAATATCTACATTTTCTCTTTATTGGAATGTACACATGATATTTAAATGAAGTAGTTCCAAGTTATAAGATAACATACCTCTTGAAGCGCTTAAATCGAAGGAAACTGCAAGTGTCTTCCTTGGTGATGAATGGAAGTTCGTTGGGGCCTTCTTGAGACTAGTCTAGTTACTACCTTGCTTGAGTAGTCACTAAATCAAAAGAAGGGTACTTGATTGAATCTAAGGTTACTATAAAATAGGTAAGAGAATGAATCAAAAGATTTTTATATTGTGGTTGGGGGAGTGGGTCGAAGGTTAGTTATCTGGTCACTTGGGGAGTGAATCGAAGGATTCACTTAGTGTACAAAGGGGGCTGAGTTTTTAGAAGTGTTTGCAATATTTGAAAAAAAAACGTTGGATGGTGTTTGAGAGTTTTAAGGATTTTCTCACAACAAGGGTTTTCTTGCAACTAATCCCGGGCCCTTAAGATGTGTGGTGGAGGCTCATATTTATAGATGGCTTTGGATGATGTTTTAGGAGGGAAAACAAAAAGTTTAAACAAAAAAGGAATGATGTGCTTGTAGCTTTCGAGGGGCAGTATTCGTATGCCAAATTGTTGCAAGAACAAAAGAAGTGTTGTAAGATTGCTGTGCAGCAATTTTTGAGTGTTATGGCCAGTGTATCCGGCCCGAACTTGGCAGCATATGGGACTCTAGCCAGCAAGTACCTTTGGACATCTCAACCTTTTGTTTTGACTCCCTAGCCCTATCTTTCGACCAGACTCCTCAACAACATTTCTTTTCAAATCAAAGTGTCCTTCGAATGGCTCATATGGATATCCTTTGAAAGGGCCCAAATAGGTGCCTTTCAACTAGGCCTTTTGTGTGTTCCTTTGAATGGTCCAAATACATGCCCCTGGAATGGATTACCAAAGTATGTCATTCGATTGGGACATCCCGGTATATCTGGCAAGTCCTTCGAATGTGTCATCATGGTACTTCTTTCGCACGAGACAATGGCATAGTTTAGAGTTTGTGCATTGAAGCAAACTATTTCCAAGGGGGATACTGCCCAGTCGAAACTAGCGTGAAAGTAACCAATACTTTGTGGGCGCCATTTCCTTGTGAATACTAGCCATGGGGGAGTTTTTGCCTTGTGCATTCTGGCCTAAAGGGAGTCTTGATTATTGTGTTGAAGGATTCACACGCCCCAAATGAAGGATGCATGCAAAGGGTAAAGGGCACAATCGAAGCTTGCAACAAAGGAGGGCCACATGCCCCAAACGAAAGGTGTAACCAAAATTTGTATCGAAGGATTCACACGCCCCGAACGAAGAATGCATGCAGAGGGTAAAGGGCACAATTGAAGCTTGCAACAAAGGAGAGGCCACATGCCCCAAATGAAAAAGGCATGCAGGAGGAAAAATGTGCAATCGAAGGAGACTAGAAAAGAGGCCTTTACCTCCTGAACCGAAGGACACCAGCAGGAGGCTTTTTGCCTTGTGAATTGAAGCTAGTTGAAGATAAGAGTTTCCCTGTCGAAGCTTGCAACAAGTTGTTTCAAAGGGAGACTTTGGCCGTGTGCATGCTAGCATGGTGGGAAAGTATTTGTCCAGTAAATACAAGCACGCAAGTATTTGTCCATTGATCGATTTAAACTGAACCAACAGAAAGTGTCTACTAGAAAAGAATTAGGATAAACCATTGATCAATTTAAATCGAACCAGCAGAAATCTTGAATAATCTTTAACTGGAAAGTATCAGGATAAATCTTTGGAGCGATTTATCTGAACCAGAGAAAGTGTCTACTGAAACAACCGGCTGAAAATCATCAAACAATGAAGTCTCCATCGAACGTCTTTTATCCCACATGTAGGGAAAGGTAAACATCGAGAAAACCTGAGAAGGGAGAAGTCACGGTCTTGCGACCGAGAGATCGGGTAAGGGAGTCTGTTACGCGAGGGGAAGGTATTAGCACCCCACACGCCCGTAGTACTCTACGGTATCCACTCTTGTTATCTATCTTATAGGTGTGTTTAATCTATGCTTACTTTTACTATACTACTGGAGGAATGCATGCAAAAGAAAGGGGAAAAGAATGTAGGGAAAATAAAATTGTGCTCGCTTGGGCCCTACCCCAATGCCTACGTATCCGTTTTAAGGAATCAGAGCTACCGTAGTTTGGCTCATATGTTTTTGTTTGTTTGTGTTTTTTTGTGGACGAAGTTAATTCCGCCTTCTGCCACAGCTCGACCTTTGGAGACTTATGCGTTGGCACAGAAGTAAATTAATCATGTCCTTACCTGACAAGGGTTTTAAAGAAAAGGTGCTCGAGCGCACAAAAGATTTGAGTTGGTTTATATTTTGTTGTGGGTGTTTTTTATGGACGAAGTTAATTCCGCCTTCTGCCGCAGCTCGACCTTTGGAGACTTATGCGTTGGCACAAAAGTAAACTAATCGTGTCCTTACCTGAAAAGGGTTTCTTAGAGAAATGGTGCTCGAGCGCACAAAATGGTTTGAATTTGTTTTGTATTTTTGTTGCAGATGATGACTGATTGACCTCAAGAGAGAGATATTAGCCATTTTTCTACTTAGTCATGAAAGGAGTCTTTGAGAATTGAACCACACCTATGCTTGAGATGAAGAATGATAAGGTCGAGAAGAGACCCACTTATCATTTCTCGTACTAAGCAAAAGCATGATTCTCATCAGTAGTTTTTTAGTGTTTTGAAATTTGAAAGAAAAGAAGTTTTAGTTTTAGGTGCGAATGCAAAAGGAGAAAGAAAAGTCAACTGGGGACTAGCCTACTTCTAAACCTAATGCTATTATGTATGGTTAGACCTAAAGTTAGAATTTTGAGGGAATTCTACCTAATGTTAGCACGCATATGGTTTGCGATAAAGTACTGAAATAAAGAATAAAATAGAGTTGTGACGATACCGAACAGAGAAGGTCCGTTGCCTATTCAAAATTGTGCAAGCGGTAAGAGAATTCTATCAAAGTTTCCTTGAGCGAGTGATTGAAGGATTCACCCCGAGCATTCCACATTGCAAGAGTTATGTCGATGCTATCACAAAAATCTTGAATAGGAAATGGCAATAAAAATGATTATCGAATATGAAAAATAAAATAGAAAAAATTCTAATCGAAATTCTAAAAAGAAATTCTAAAGAATTCTAAAACATTCTATTATTTTGTATCATTTTATTATCAATTAAGAGAGAAAATTAAACTAGAAGAAAACTAAAATAATAAAAAAAGAAAAATTAGAAGAGTCAGGAGGTACAAGTTAAATTCAGGGGGTGTGGTTCAGCAATTTGTCCAAGGCCCAACAAGAAACATCCATGAAAAGCCATTTTTACTAAATAATCTCCAGGCTGAAAAAACACAAATGACAATGGGCCTGAAGCGAGCATGGAGTTCGGCCCAATCCCATAGCCCCATCACCAGATTTTTTAGCATTTTATTTATTTCAACAAATTATTACCAGCATTATTATTAATTTGAAATAACAAATGTAAAACAATGAAACAATTAAACTAAATGGAATAAACATATGAAATTGGAAAAGGGTTTTAGGGTTAGAAAGCTATTTGTCTCTTTATCTCCCTCACGAGATTGAACGGCACGACTACTCTCACCATCTCCGACTTCCAGTCACAGAGCCTTCGTCTGCACTCTCGAAACCACGACGGCGACCCACTCCCGCTCTCATCTTCCTTAACTTCGCCGCCATCTCTTTGTGCTTCCGTGAGTGCCGTCTTCTCTTCTTCGTCTTGCAGCTCAGCGGCGGCGGCTCCGATTTGCCGCACGTGACCGTCCCTACATCGTCTCCGTCATGACCCCCTGTTCATCCTCTCTTTTCTGTACTCAGCCTCGTCAATCTCCTCAACATGGATGAGGGTAACCACGCGGCGCGGCCATGGCACTGGAAGTTAGGGCAGGCCACGATATTGCGAAAAAGAAAATCAGGGAAGCACGGAATTGGATTCCTCCAGGTATACGAGTTCTTATACCTTTGTATCTCCTTTCTTATTCTTCTTTCTGAGTTTCAGATTTGCCCGTGTTGTTGTGATGCGAACTCCGTTGATACTGGAATTGTATATTGTTGTAGAAGGTTGGAGTCGTCGAAGATAAAGATTTAAGATGTTATGCTGGTTTTCTTGGTGAATTCGTTCTATCTCATTTTCCTCTGAATCAATAAATTGTGAATCTTTATGAATGAGTTCTCATTATGACTTTGGGTGAAGGAATCATGTTATGTTCAGAGGGGTGAAAGAGATGAAGGAGAATTGAGAAGGTCGTGAGTTTATGGTGATTTTCTATATGAAAGTGTTGAATGAATTGTGAATCTGGTAATTTTATATTATATCTTTCTGTTGGAATTTGTTGCAATCTATTTTTGAGGTTCTGTTATGCCTTTTCTGCTGGATTCTGTTAGAGGCAGTTGGGGTTAGTTTTTTGTTGGGATTGGTTTTGACAGTTAGAAGTTTGTTACAGTTAGTTAGTTTGTTGTAACTATTTTGGGTTTGTTAAGTTAGTTACAGGGTTGTTTCTATTTTCTGGTTATGGAATTGGTTTTTGGTTAATTGAGATATGGTTTTGGATTATAACTAGGAATGAGTTAGAAAAGGACTGTTAGGAATTACTGTTAGTTTGTTATGGTTAAGGAGAGGTTTAGAGATTGGTTTTGTATGCTCTATGGACTCACTTTTCTGTCAAATGTCGGGCTGTGGCTTATAAATGGAATATGTTTGGATTTTTTGAAATTAGTTTGATATTGGCTTGACGTTGCAAGTTTGTGTACTAGCGGTAGTGTAAGCGGTTCATGCTTATGACAGTTTATCCAATATTTTTGCAGGTTTGGTTCATATCAGGGCTATTGGGAAGCAAAGGCAAAAGGAAAACACCAAGTGAGGATTTGAATGAGTTTGGAGATGATATGAAGTTGGAACAAAGACGTATAACACGAAGTTTTGGAAGCTTGAAGTTTGAAACATGAAGAATGATTGAAAATTAGGATAGGTTTTGGTAAAAATGTATAGATGTTATGTATAATTGTAATGGAATTTGGACTTGTATGTATTTGAATATACATTGGAATGTATGTTGACTTTATTTCCACATAATGAAATGGCTTTTGTATGAATTCAAATAAATGGTATGAATCCAAAATATTTGCAAGGTAATCAAAAGAGACATGAATCTTGAATGAATCCAAGAGAGGCTATTTGAACGATATTTTGATGGTTGGATGAATTTGATGCATGCTTTTTCATACTTGTGGTTTGAATTCCAAGAAAAGCCACGCAAATATTTAAGAACTTTGATTTTCTCCAAATCCACTTCAAATATTAATGAATGAATTCTAATCAAACTACAGCTTCAGTGAATCCCTAATTCAATTCAATTTTCCGATCTAAACCAAATTTGCGTGTCAAGCAATAAGCATTTAAAATAATGACACCTTGATCATAATCAATATCTTGTACCATGTCCCGACTATATGAGCACTAGAATAACGACGTCTTGGACCCCTTCTCAATAGATGATAATGACTATGCCCTGAGGGATTCTTTGCAGATGAATATGAAAGATGAGACATGCGAATACCTTGATATGGAATGAACCTCAGGTAGAATGCTGACAAGCTCAAGTATGAAAATGTATAAACCCTGATTTTTAGCGTCGTCTCATAAAACCTTGCAACTTGACATTGAGAAGAAAAGAATAGCCTCGTAGCTTGATTATGATAAGGTCCATGAAATGAAAACCTAGCTTCAAACAAATTATTAATGGAGAAATCAACCGAAACAAGCTTGTGCGAAGATGGGAGCCTTAAAGCCATACACCAACCCTTATTCCTCGAAATCCATGATCTTGTGCCAATTTATCGATTAATGATGCATGATGTGTTAGATGACCTAATGAAGTTTATGTGCATAAAAAGTGTGAGATGTATAAGCCAGATAGAAGTAGAAGGGTAGGACAAATTTGAGGTATTACAGCTGCCCCTATTTAATCGTCTTAAACCTGAAAGTACGATTGGCACATGCCTTTCGGAAGTTCAAGGTTGAAGATGATTAAATATCAATGTCAAAAAATTTGTCCTGAGGGAGAAAGAGTAAGTGTTTTCTTTATATTTTCGTGTTATCTGCTGGGGGGAAGAAATTTGTTTTTTCAATGAAGAGACAGAGATTGGACTTGTAACGTGGAGCGATGCCAATACAAGACAAATGGTTGGTATGAAAAGACAGTGGATGAGGTCTATGGGCGACCTATGATCCTAAGGCGACACATGAGAGTGATTTGACAAAGAACCTAGCCAAAGGGCGATCTCAGGTTCTAAGACAAAGTAAATGGAAAGAACCTAGCCAAGAGGCGATCTCAGGTTCGACAGTGATTTGAAGGAAGAACCTAGCCAAGAGGCGATCTCAGGTTCGACTATGATTTGAAGGAAGAACCTAGCCAAGAGGCGATCTTAAGTTCGACGAAGGTTTGAAGGAAGAACCTAGCCAAGAGGCGATCTCAGGTTCGACGAAGGTTTGAGGGAAGAACCTAGCCAAGAGGCGATCTCAGGTTCGACGAAGATTTGAAGGAAGAACCTAGCCAAGAGGCGATCTCAGGTCCGACGATGATTTGAAGGAAGAACCTAGCCAAGAGGCGATCTCAGGTTCGACGATGATTTGAAGGAAGAACCTAGCCAAGAGGCAATCTCAGGTTCGACGATGATTTGAAGGAAGAACCTAGCCAAGAGGCGATCTCAGGTTCGACGATGATTTGAAGGAAGAACCTAGCCAAGAGGCGATCTCATGTTCGACGAAGGAAACATGGGTTATGACATGATGATTGTTTAGATAAGCGACACGGACGAGTATCAAGAAAGGTTAAACACGGACGAGTGTTTGAATCAATACGGACGAGTATTAAAAGAAGATACAGACGAGTATCCAAGGTTAAACACGGACGAGTGTTTGAATCAATACAGACGAGTATTGAAAGGAGATACGGACGAGTATCCAAGGTTAAACACGAACGAGTGTTTGAATCAATACGGACGAGCATTGAAAGAAGATACGGAAGAGTATCAAAGGTTAAACACGGACGAGTGTTTGAATCAATACGGACGAGTATTGAAAGGAGACACGGACGAGTATCAAAAGGTTAAACACAGACGAGTGTTTGATTCAATACGGACGAGTATTTAAAGAAGATACGGACGATTATCAAAAAGTTAAACACGAACGAGTGTTTGATTCAATACGGACGAGTATTGAAAGAAGATACAGACGAGTATCAAAAGTTAAACACGGACGAGTGTTTGATTCAATACGGACGAGTATTGAAAGAAGATACAGACGAGTATCAAAAGTTAAACACGGACGAGTGTTTGATTCAATACGGACGAGTATTGAAAGGAGATGCGGACGAGTATCAAAAGTATAAACACAGACGAGTGTTTGAATAACCGACCCGGGTGGGTGTTTAGGAAACTTGACACATACAAGTGCTTAGGAATGGACACAGATGAGTGTTTAGGGATGGACATGAACGGGTGTTTAGGGAACCGACTACCAGACAAGAACTGGTTTTAGAACGGCAAAGTGTATTGGTTTTGTTGGGCATTGAAAAGGTGAAGGTCACTGATTGGGGATTTTGGGCATGATACCCTTCTGTAGGGATGTATTGTTGTCCTTGAATAATTCAGGTCTTTGTGTAAGGTACCTGATCTGGCTTATGCTTTGTATGCATGTTTGAATTTCTTTTGACGCAAAGATCCACTCTGATGGACCAGCTACGCGCTTTTGAGGATGCAATGTTATGTAATGATAACTATATGTAATGCGAAGAAATAAACTTCATGGGGATAAAAAGAGGCCTATTGGAGACCGCTGCTCATCACTGGGGATGTCAGTATATATCGGCGTTGGAAGCCTGCAGTACCAAAGATTGTTGGGGATACTGATAAGAGTACACACTGGGGAGCTCTTGAAGACCAAAGATCGTTGTTGAATCTGCTTGAGGATTGAATTGCTGACGAAGCGAGTCTTCAGGTACACTGCTGAATTTTGAATCGTACCGTTTAAGGAAGAGATAATCTGACCAAACCTCCATACATCCTGAACTGTTGAGGGGGTGATAGAAGTGAATATGTCGGATAATGGATACTGAACACCATGTGGATCTCTTTGAATACTTGCCCCCAAGTTTACGCACACTAGGGAATTATCTCTTGAATCACTCAGGGATAAGAGATGGGCATGGACACTTACGAGTGCCCCGACTGAGCTCTGCGAATGCCCCGGTTTAGCTCTGCAAATGCCCTGGTTTGGCTTTGCGAATGCCCCGATTTAGCTCTGTGAATGCCCCGGTTTGGCTCTGCGAATGCTCCGGTTTAGCTTCACTGAGGATGCACTTGCGTGTGCTGAGTCAAAAGACGGTTCTAAACTTTCTGAGTTCACTTGGGGAATCAGACCTGAAGTTGTCTGTAGTAGATGGAGGAAGCTTCGTCCACTGGCGAGGTCAGAGTGACTGTTATGATGCTTTTAGCTTGATTGTAGTCTTGTACAACGTAATTGACTTGAGCAACTGAGTACGGATAAGGAATTCCCCTGTCTGGAGGATCTCTGGGAAGATCTAGGTCGAATATAATACCAGAAGATTCGTGCCACAATACGATATGAGGTGGCCTGCCCCAATGTCTTGAGCCACGAAACAAACTGTTCTTGATTACAGCTTTCTTGGAGAGATTTGTCGAATCTCGACGTAACCGCCCCAGGTTGAATGAATTCTGAATAGATCTCTCGACGTGATAACCTCTGATTGATCGAGCTTGAAGAGATTTATCGACGTGATAGCCTCTGATTGATAACTTTGAGGGAATGCACCAGATTTGGCTGAGCTTGGAGAGATTGATTCTCGACTTGATTGCCCCAGATTGACAGGCTCTGCTAACTTCATCCATGAATGGTACTCAGACTGTAAAGTATCAAGATGATTTCTTTTGACAAAATCTCTGGTTTAACATGCTGCTGGATAAGTCATTTCTCTTGTGGCAGCTGACTCTTGCTTCAACAGGGTATTCAAGCCTCTCTTCTCTAACAAGATTGAGCTCTTTACCAATTGTTCATTGTGTAAACTTACTTGGTGTCAATTAGTTGTTTTGTATGCAGAAGAATGTTTATTATGAGAATGATAATTCTAATGCAACACATATGTAAGTCTTGAAGTTTGAAAAAACTTTGAATAAAATGACGTCACAACTCTGTTGTGAACGAGTCACTAGCTAGAGAGAAACATTTGCAAATTCCTTTTTATGAAAGATAATGCAAGCGTATGATGCCAACACAGATATTCAAACATACCTCTTAGGAGTCAGTTAAACGCTATCTCATTGTAGCATGCTTTCGAATTGACCCATGCTTCAGTTAGGACTTTGATGGGTTGTAACGTGGCCTGGTTCATGTTTTTTTTAGAAAAAGGATTTAAGGCTCAAAATTATTTGGTGCCCACCCATTCTCCATGATGTTCTCCATTCCTACGTTCAGTTGACATGGTACAAGTATTCATCTCTCGAGAAGAGTTTGCGATAATTGAGGAACCACAGTGGTTTCTTGGACACGACAGTCACTAACTTCTGATTTTGGTGTCTGATCAGACGACCTTGTTCTTTGATTCGTTGGTAATCCTTTTCTCGCCTTTTAGGCTTTCCAATTTCTTTCTTGCTTTCCCTAATTTTTGCCTGGACAAATTCTTTTGAATTTCGATTTGGAAGTCCAGCGGGATGCCCCAATTTTTGCCTAAGCGACTTGTTTTCATGTTTCGACTTAGCAGGGATTTTTGTTTCTTTCTTATTCATATTTTCCATTTTGAACAAGTTGTTGATCTTTGCGTTGTCTTGATTTATTGGAAGTGATCGTGACTGCCTGAGTCTTTAGCAAATGATGGATAGCCATTGTTGTATCGTCATCTGTCGACCTCCTGATGTGCGAGGGATACTCATTAGGGTATCGTTAGTTGATGCATGTTGTTTATAGATGAGGGTGAACCGTTGTGGTTTTGACTTTCCTCAATCTTTTGATGGATAACCATTGTTGTATCCTTGGATGCACACTCTTGATGAGTTCTGAATGCTTGAACAGATTAGCTGAACACTACCCGCCCCAAGGTTAAAATGAGGGTTTTTTCTGAACAGAAAGGAAACTCCTACTTCAAAGGCTCAGAGGGGTTGACGAGGGTCTATCTCCCTTATATCTCCGGTGTTTGGGGATTGAAACAAGGCTTGTACATCGTCAGCAGGGTCCTACTCAAAAGCATACCAATCAGAGATTTTTGCATTTTCAGATTATCGTCATCCTCCTTTGAATCTTTACCTAAGCATAAGACTAGGAAATCTGGCATCAATATGCAAGTAAAACATTTAAAGAGTGATAACGAATGGATGAGTAAAAATGAAAGGAACACTTCAAGACAAGCATACCTATTGCATTAAGATTTTCATTCAAAAATAGACAGGTTTATATATACAAGCAATGTTTAAACAGATAAGCAAGAATGCAAATGAAAATGCAGTAAAGAAACCAATGATTGCCATTGTTGAGGAGACTTGACTCCGTATGGACTTGCTGATTCTGACGACTTTCTGTAGTCTTGATGCTTGAGTATGCGAGAGAATTCCCCTTCAGATCTGATGTGAACACAGTAGTCTCTGAATTGATCCAGTCTTGGACTTGGTCTCTGGATGACATACCATTTGGCTTATCTGAGTATTTAATCCATTATCTTCCTGCTTGAAGAAGTTTCTGATTATGAGCCAAAGCTTGCATGTACCACTCAGAGTTATTCCATCACTGATCTCTGAGCATGTGTGGAGAGAAATCAGGTTGAACCTTTGAAGAGAACCCCAGGTCTGAATAAGAATCCCCAATCTTCGGATACCTGTAATGAATGCATGAATATGCATGGGGTGCATGAATGAATTTCATGTCATGTTCTGTCATTTCTAAGGAAATAATAGAACATGTATGTTAAGCATATGGTTAGCCATGTTATGTATGCAAAGGCACATGATTAAAGAGGATCGAGGTTCCATCATTCTTGAATAAGGTTGCTGCACTGTCCGAACCATATGGGTATCATCATATCAAAGGTCCGACATTGCTTCTGCACATATAAGAACCAAGTACCCTGTGGATCTCCTATTATACGGGGTCAAGGCTTCTGGAACATTGGATACTGTTGAGAATTTCTGAACATACTGGGAATACCAAGATTGAAGGATTGAATGAACCTCCAGGTAAACAAGTCAGGATCTCAGAAAATAAATCTGAGAACCATACAATCACCAACAAGATATAACATCTGCATCAAGTCGGAACAAAAATCCAGAATATAGCCATCAGAACCAGTAGTCATTGTCTGAGCATAGTTACCATCTGAACACGAGTAACCATCTGTACATAGTCACCATCTGCACCTGTAATAAAGATTCCCTCCCAACTCACGGGTGAAAACTAGGTCAGGGTAAGACAATGGTAACTCGAAAATCACGGGTCCGCCTGAAAGTGCTATGGGCTTACCCACAGACATGGGTGCCGATAGTAATTCATTTGAACCTCATCCGAGCGTGGTATATGACATGACTGCACTAATCGGACCACGTCCTATAGCCGTCATGCCCCCACTCTATTCCTAGGTGTCCTAGTGCACTCTGGCCTGGGTACTGGGCCTTTTACCTCAAAAGTGACATCCCAACCCAAACAAGAAGCAAATCATGTACATCAGTAGTATATGGAAAACAGTAAAATAAAATGCATACGTATGCTCAAGAATGAGTGAATAAACTGAAAGCATGTAAAAATAAACACCCAAAGAAAAGAAAAGAAGAGCTAGGAGCGACTCCGGGATGGACCAGCATTTGGTCGACTTATTCCCCAGTGAAGTCGCCAGCTGAAACAACCGGCTGAAAATCATCAAACAATAAAGTCGCCATCGAACGTCTTTTATCCCACATGTAGGGAAAGGTAAACATCGAGAAAACCTGAGAAGGGAGAAGTCACGGTCTTGCGACCGAGAGATCGGGTAAGGGAGTCTGTTACGCGAGGGGAAGGTATTAGCACCCCACACGCCCGTAGTACTCTACGGTATCCACTCTTGTTATCTATCTTATGGGTGTGTTTAATCTATGCTTACTGTTTACTATACTACTGGAGGAATGCATGCAAAAGAAAGGGGAAAAGAATGTAGGGAAAATAAAATTGTGCTCGCTTGGGCCCTACCCCAATGCCTACTGTGATATGGTGGGAGAACTGACTTGAGGTTTTGCGTTTGTTTTCGCAAATGTTTCGGTTGAGCAAGAGTCGCCACCGACTTTTTATTTTATCCTAAGGAAAGGTTAAAAAGCACAGCAAAAACCTTTGAGATGTTTTCTTGGGTTCGGGGAGTAGATTATAGAAAGGGAAGGTATTAGCACCCTTTCTATCCATGGTTATCCATGGGCTCTTAGTTACTTGCTTAGATCAACTTGCCTTGATTTTCAATTGTTTGAAATGGTGCTTTGTGTGTGTGGGTTTTGAAAATGTTTTGAAAAGAGGCCAATGTGGTGGCAACCTTTGTAATGATCCATGTTGGGATGTATACAAAGGTGTATGTCTTTTGAAAAGTTTTCAATGTTTTTGAAAGTTGTTTTGAAAGTGTGTTGTGATGTGTGTTTTGAAAAATAGGCAAGTGTTTTTGTTTTGCAAGTTGGCAAGTAACCAAGAGCTATCTACCCTAAATTTCTCAAAGATCATTGCTATTTTTTTACCCTTTTAACAATTTTGTTCCACCATTGTATTTGGTGGACAATCTTGTGTTAGGATGTGAACGGGACGGGCGCGGGTCATCGTTTAGACCATGATTGCAATGGTGCCAAGTGTCTTTGGGCAATTTTTCCTTTAAGGTACTTGATCATTTTTAGACAACTTTCGAAAGCGTCATCGAGGGACTATGATCATTTGAATTGTTTTGTTTTGTTTTGCCAAAGACACCTAACATGCAATATGGCCCATTTATTGAAGGCAACAAGTGGAGTACCCTAGGGGTGCAAGTGTGATTGGTGTTGTCCATTTTCATGCTTGTTTATCTTGCATTTAGGTCAAACTATTTTTTGTTTTTGATTTGCATACAAAACCCTAATTCTATCATGGCATATTTAGAAAGCTTTTAAAGTGCGGAATTTAAAGGTCCTAAGTTATTACAACACAAATATGGGATGGGGGGTACAAATGTTCAAATGGGGATATTTTAGCAAGGAATTAAACCTAAACTATTACATCCAAATTGAATTATACAAATTAATTAATTGCACAATAATTAAATAAAATGAGATAAATATGCAAGATGCAAAAAATGATTTTCATGTATGTAAAAGAGTATTTTTCATGTGTCAAATAGACAAAAATAAAATGAATTAATTTTTGGTATTTTTTATGTATTTAGGGCAAAACCCTAATTTTATAAATAAAAGGTATTTATTATATAATATATGCAATATTTATTAATTATGTACAAAAAAATAAATAAAAAGGAAGTATATTGTAAAAAAGTGATTTTTTAAAACATTAATAAAAATAAAATGTATTATTTTTATGTTTTTATCCTTAATATTATAATAAATATATAAGTATTTATATTATTTATTAAATATATTAAATATGTACAAAAATAAAATATTTAATATTTACAAAAAAAAGAGTATATTTTTTATAAAATGTTTTCAAAGGTAAAATAAAATAAAAATCGGAAAATAAAAGTGTTTGTATTATTTTTAGTTTTTAAATAAAAGTATATTTATGTTTATTTATGTACAAAACTAAATGAAACCAAATAAATATCAAATAAAATGCAAAAAAATGTGGAAAAATAAATTTAATATTTTTTATGCTTTGACAAAAATAAATAAGTCAGAAACAAAAATCAAAAATCAAAAATAATGAAAATAAAATACAATGGGCCAAGGGGGTGCATGTGTGAGAGTGTGGTGCAAAAAGAAGAACAATACAGGCCCAACCCAAGAAGACTTTGTCTTCAACCTCTGAACAAACAAACAGAGCAACGCGTGCTTCCTTCTATCTCATGATTCCTGGACTTTCAAGAAAAATTCATAACACAAGAAATGTAGAGCATCAAGAGACGAATCCAGATATATAAAAAACTTAACTTAACCCTCAGAAATGAGAGAGAATTTCTCCATCCCTAATTCTTGACCTAAGTTTTTGTCAATGTTCAGGTCTTAAATTCTCTCAACATATGCAATATAAATGGAAAGTGAGGATATGTATAGCTTCAGGGCCATGAGTATGACACTTTTCATTCATAAACTTAAGGCTAACTCTTCCTAGATTGAGAGATAGAAGTCCATGAACTTACCTGTTCAGCTTGGATCGTGTCTGGCAATGGAGGTACTTTCAGTGCAATGTGAGGACTTGTGCAACTTGCTTGAAGGTCAGGGATGCTTCTCCAACCTTTAGTTTGCTTTGAAACCAAATGAATCAAGCTATGGAAGTCAACCTGCAAAATAGAAAAAGTGAAAATGGTGAAGTTGGTTAGAGGTGTTACAGGTCGTGTCCAATGCTTGGGATAGTTTGTATATATGGTATGGAGTGTGTATGAACTGGTTTTAGCAAAAATGCACGAGTGGATTGAGTTATGGAAGTCCAACTGCAGAGGTGACTCTGTTTTCTGCAGTAGGATGGTGTTTTAATGAATGATGAGGTTTGGAAGGTGATTAGCTCGTGCCTTAGCTTAGGTTTGATGTTTGGAATGTGTTTAACAAATTTACTTTGGCTTGTCTTGGCAGAAAATGTGAGATATGTTACAAAATGCAAGGTTTCTTCTAACTTAAGCAAAAATTGTCAACTTGGTTTCTAGACTTGTGCAGGCCCCCTAATCATGCTGCAACCATCCCTCTTGATCAATGTGATATGTTCCTGAACTTGTGCCAAAAGGATTTGCATTGTACTACTTGGATTGCAAATTTGACATAAAGCCATACTTTTCAAAAATGAATAAAGTGCTTTTTTCCAATTAAGGCTTAAATCTTTGTACAATGACCAAATGCACAAAATAATTCCTTGGCACAATGGATTGGCATTTAATTATTGAGTAAGAAAAGGATTAGAGGCCTGTAACTAGCTTGTTCATGCTGATTTGAAAAATTGCACAAGTTATGAACATGGAAATGGCTCATGAACAAAGTGACTTTTGCCCATATTGCCAAATTCGATTCTCCCTAACCATAAGTTTGTTTGATGAGTTCTTGGACATTTTGGAAAGCTTGGAATGTGTACTACAATCCATCTTTGTAATGAAAGTTGAAATTACAAGTGGGAGCATGTGAAAAATGGCCATGAAGTTAGGCAAAAATCCTGCCTAAAATAGGTCAAAATTTTTCTAAGTTAAGAATGTTTTGCACCCTTGTTCCAAAAATCATAACTTGAGCTACAAGCTTCTTTTGAAAAAACTTTGTGAATCAAAGTTGTAGATTTTGCAATGGACTACAACTTTCATGTTTTGAGTTTTCATTGAATCCAAATTTATCTTGATGAAAAAAATGGGACAAAGTTAGGAAAAAATTAGGGATTTTTATAACTTAGAAAATTTCTAAGTTATGAAAATTCTTCATTTTAAACCCTAATTTGCAATTCTTGATGAACAAGTTTCATATTTTGGCATGTTTTGATGAAAAATGAATCTTGACACTTGATTTTGACCAAAAAGTCAAAGTTTGACTTTTCAGTATACAGTCAAAAATTGATCAATTGACTGGAAACTTCATCTGTCAATCTTGTGCATTTGGGATCTTTTGAACTTGTTGAATATGTCAAGACAAAGCCATTTAGTCCTTGAGTCCATATATGAGCTTGGTTTGCCATTGTTTAGGTCAAACAGTCAAAAATTGCCTTTGTGCAGTCAAAACCCTAAAAATGACCATTTTGCCCTTTTGGTGATCTGATCAAATTTCTTGTGGAATTGTGATCCAAACTTGACCAAATGGTTCATATGAGTTCAATATGTTGATGTGGGTCAAAAATAATGAGGTTTGACTGTCAATTGACCACAGTTGACTTTTCCCCAATACAGTTGATTTCTAGGTCAACTGTCCAATTGACTGGGCAAAGATTGGAATCAAGGCTTGAAACTTGGTATGGATAAACTTGGAAGTCCAATATGAAGCATGAAAGTCATCTTAGGCATTTTAGGTCAAAACATCTTTGTGCAAACTCAAACCCTAATTTGTGTCAACAGTGCAAAGGAGGAGTCTTGAGCAGTGCAAACCCTAACTGGATCTTGAGCTCCAAGGGTCTTGTGGTGAGAAAATAGTGATGAAATGGGAGGGAAAATTTTGGGGTACAACAGTTGCCCCTGTTCAATCTTCTTGAACCTGAAGAGTTAGATTGGCAAGTTTGCCTTTCGCGACTCGAGGGTAAAAGGAGATTGGACACTAGAGTGCCCTGAAATTTGCACTCGCATGCTGGAGTATCAGCAAGGTGATGGTGGGAATGGGCTTATAGATGCCATTTGGAGAGATGGTGGATAGGAGGATGGGCTTATAGATGCCATCTGGAGGCGTGACAGAACCTTATCGGGAATGGGCTTATAGATGCCATTTGGAAGCGTTGATCGCATAAGAGATTCCTTAACGAGAACTTGTGTACTTTGAGAAAGAAAGATGTTTTCCTGGCTTGTTACAGGTGTTGATCTTCAGTCTCTTAATGCAGATATGCCCTGGCTAGATACAGGTATCGAATCTACAATTGGTTGCTCACAGATGTGCCCTGGCTAGATACAGGAATAGAATCTGGAACTGTTGTCTACAGATATGCCCTGGCTAGATACAGGTATCCGATCTGGAATTGTCGTCTACAGATATGCCCTGGCTGGATACAGGTATCGAATCTGGAATTAGTTGCTCACAGATGTGCCCTGGCTAGATACAGGAATCAAATCTGGAATTGCAAAAGGTTGGTAGAGATAGCTTTCCTGGCTGGATAAAGGTGTAAGCCTCCGTCCTGAGAATGAAAGATAATTTCCTGGCCTGTTATAGGGGTTGATCTTTAAACTCTTCATGCAGATATGCCCTGGCTAGATACAGGTATCGAATCTTCAATCAATCACTCACAGATGTGCCTTGGCTAGATTCAGGAATCGAATCTGGAATTGCGATAGTTGACAGTAATTATCTCTGGATTGACCTTTTCCTGAAAAGGCAAAACATCAGTTGTATGCAATGTCATGATGTATGAAATGCACAATGTCATGATGCTCAAAATGAGATAGTGTTGTATGCACTTTATCATGTATGTAAGCAGGATGTATGAAATGTGAAATGTCTATGAATGTATTTTCATCTAGGAAAATAAATCCTTGACGACTGGCCGGGGAATCAAATCCTGGGCTGATGTTGAAGAGTAGAGTTCTTCGCTTCCGCTGGGGATGATGGTTGCAAGAATAAACCGGTAGGAGAAGATGACTCCGTTGGGGAATAAACTTGTTGGAGAAATTACTCCGCGGGAAATTACTCTGTGGGAAGAGATACTTTGCTGGGGTTTTGATGAGAGCTCCGCTGGGGATTCTGCTGATAAGTTATGTTGGGGAACTTTGATGAACTCCGCTGGGGATAGGAAGAACTTCGCTGAGGACGATCTTCCCGTGGTAATTAGCTGAGGATAACCCAGTTATACCCTGGTGGGGAAATAACCTTTGAATAAAGTCTGGGAGAGACGTCCGTACTCTGTAGGGGATAAGCTTCCAGAATCTACTGGGGATAAGCTTCAGAATCTACCGGCGACTTCATTGGGGATGTGGATTCCACTCTCCTAGGGACATTTTTGAATTGTACTGGGGAATGGCTATGCTGGATGTCTGTACTCCGCCGGGGAACAATCTTATATTAAGATTCCCGGGGATGCTTGCTGAGGAATGTCTATACTCCGCTGGGGAATATTTAGATCTTCCGGGGATATCCAACTTCCTTAAGGCTGACAGTAGACTAAACTCTGCTTTGAGGAGAGTATTGCTGACTTGCTAGGGGAATATTGTGCCTTTTCAGGGCTGATAGGAAACCAACTCTACTTGGGGAAAGTATTGCTGAATCTTGCCTTACTCTGTGGGGAGTTGAGGTGACTTGGTTACGTTCTTCATCCGAACCTACCTTGGTACCTTGGTAGTCAGAGCAACTAGACTGCTTGGACAACTCTACATTGCCCCTGTTTCTGATGTCACCTGTAATCAGTCCTTTGTTTCGCATGCAACTAACCATGATTAGCAATTAATGTAAAATGCATATATCAAAAATGAACATTGGACGTTCTTCGCAAAATAAAATAGAAAAAGGAAAAACAATGGATAATTTGTATGAGAAATTGAACTTGTATTGATTTTGAAATTTTCCTGAAAATAGGCGTTTTTGTACAAGAGGCTGACGTCCTAGTAAGAGAACACCGCCGAGCAACATAGAGTTTATACAATTTTGTGAAAGGAAACAAAACAGCTATGTGAGAAATAAATCCCACTGGGTTCCAACTCTGCTATCGCCTTTATGTCTTCAAGCGTCTCATCACTTTGCTGCTTAGTTGAAGATGAAGTTGATTGATCGATGCCGTCTGAGCCCGATAATTGATGCCGAATTCTGGATGCAAGGTGATCCAATGAGACATAGTGTTACGCTTTATCCCTAACTTTTTCCTGGACCGCCCTTTCGGGTTTTCAGTCCACCGGGATACCCATTTTTGCCCAAGCCGCCTTTTCAGGTTTTCGACTTACCGGGTGTACAGAGATTTTTCAATTCATCCCTTATTTTTGCCCGAACCCTTTTGGTTCGCCGGGAAGCCCTTATTTTTGCCTAGGTGTGTCAACCTAGCGGGTCTTTTATCATGCGTAATATCTTTTTACTATGTCTGCGTTGGCAGGGTGAGGGAGGTCGTCACCATCCATGGTGGTTAGAATCATAGCTCCCCCTGAGAAGATATGTTTAACCACAAATGGCCCTTCGTATGTAGGGGTCCATTTTCCCCTGGGATCACCTTGAGGAAGAATTATGCGCTTGATTACCAGGTCCCCAATTTGATACTCTTGTCGTCTGACTTTCTTGTTAAATGCCTTGATC
This sequence comes from Vicia faba, assembly GCA_948472305.1. Classification (NCBI taxonomy): domain Eukaryota; kingdom Viridiplantae; phylum Streptophyta; class Magnoliopsida; order Fabales; family Fabaceae; genus Vicia; species Vicia faba. Next base: position 1,490,637,577 of record OX451735.1, on the reverse strand, counting down.
ATCCGTTTTTGGTACGTCTGACCATGACAAATAGCAGTGAGTCTCTTTTCGTCAATTAGGTTTAATTGATCAAGCCGAGTCTGGATCCAGTCATCTTCGCTCAAGTCTGCATCCTTCATTATCCGGAGAGAGGGTATCTGGACTTCAATAGGCAAGACTGCCTCCATGCCATAGACCAAGGAGAAGGGAGTTGCCCCTGTTGACGTCCGTGCTGAGGTACGGTACCCATGAAGAGCAAACGGTAACATTTCGTGCCAATCTTTGTAGGTCACTGTCATCTTCTGCACAATTTTCTTGATGTTCTTATTTGCTGCTTCTACAGCTCCATTCATCTTCGGTCGATAGGGAGAAGAGTTGTGGTGCTGTATCTTGAATTGCTCGCAGAGCTCAGTGATCATCTTGTTGTTAAGATTGGTACCATTATCCGTAATGATCCTTTCAGGTATACCGTATCGACAGATCAGGTTGTGCCGAATGAACCGTGCCACGACGCTCTTGGTTACGATGGTGTAGGAAGCTGCTTCAACCCACTTCGTAAAGTAATCGATCGCCACCAGGATGAAGCGATGCCCGTTGGATGCCGTTGGTCTGATCTCGCCGATCATATCAATGCCCCACATTGCAAAAGGCCAAGGTGCTGTCAAGACGTTCAGAGGAACCAGAGGGATGCGCACCTTATCAGCATAGATCTGGCATTTGTGACACGTCCGATAATGCTGGTAACAGTCGGCTTCCATTGTGGACCAGAAATATCCTGCCCGAAGGATTTTCTTTGCCATGGTATGTCCACTGGAATATGTTCCGAAGGTACCCTCATGTAGCTCCGCCATGATCTTTTCTGCTTCAGTCTTATCCACACAACGCAGTAGGGTCGAATCATGGTTTAGTTTGTATAGAATGCCGTTGCTGAGGAAGAACTTTGCCGCAAACCTTCTCAGGAACTTCTTGTCATTAACGGATGCACCGTCGGGGTATTCTTGAGCTTCCAAGTAACTCTTCACCTCATGATACCAAGGTTTTTCTGTTACCTCTTCGGTTTCGAGATCGCAACAATGTGCAGGTTCATCCAATTTCCAGATAATGATCCGGGGAGCCTCGTTGTCCCATTTGACTTTGAACATGGAAGACATCGTAGCCAACGCGTCCGCTAACTGATTCTCCTCTCTTGGGAAGTGTTCAAAAGTTATCTCCTCGAAGTGGGGAAGCAATGTCAGCACATACTCCTTGTAAGGAATAAGATTTTGGTGTTTCGTATCCCACTCGCCTTTGACCTGATTAATCACGAGAGCGGAATCTCCGAAGACACTCAGAAACTTGATCCTTAAGTCAATTGCAGCTTGAAGACCCATGATACATGCCTCATACTCTGCCATATTATTGGTGCAGTTGAAACATAGTCGGGCAGTAAGTGGAGTATGAGTGCCTTTAGGGGATATGATCACAGCGCCGATACCATTACCCAAAGCGTTTGAGGCTCCGTCAAAGTGAATAGACCATCGGGATCCTTCCTCAGGTCCTTCATCCGGTCCAGGTACTTCACAATCAGTCACTACCATGATATCCTCGTCTGGAAATTCAAAGTTCATCGACTGGTAGTCGTCCACTGCCTGGTGTGCCAAATGGTCTGCCAATACACTTCCCTTGATTGTTTTCTGAGTCGTGTACTGGATGTCATATTCCGTCAAGATCATCTGCCATCTTGCTATTCTTCCGGACAGAGCAGGCTTTTCGAATATGTACTTGATTGGATCCATTTTTGAAATCAACAGAGTAGTGTGAGTCAACATATACTATCTCAACCGGCGAGTAACCCATACCAGAGCGCAACAAGTTTTCTCGAGCAGTGAGTACCGGGTCTCACAGTCAGTAAACTTTTTGCTCAGGTAATAAATAGCATGCTCTTTTCGGCCAGACTCGTCATGCTGCCCCAGCACACACCCCATTGAGTTGTCAAGTACTGTCAAGTATAGGATTAGAGGTCTCCCTTCAACCGGCGGCATAAGAATGGGTGGTTATTGGAGATACTCTTTGATCTTTTCGAAAGCGGCCTGACATTCATCATTCCAACGTACTACTTGATCTTTCTTAAGCAGTTTGAAGATTGGTTCACAGATAGCAGTTAGATGTGAGATGAATCGGGCAATGTAGTTCAACCGTCCTAGAAAGCCTCTGACTTCTTTCTCTGTCTTGGGAGTTGGCATCTCTTGTATGGCTTTCACCTTGGCAGGATCCACTTGAATACCTTTATCGCTTACAATGAAACCTAGTAGTTTTCCAGATCTCATCCCAAAGGTGCATTTGTTCGGGTTCAACCTCAGCTTGTACAACTTCAGACGGTCAAACAGCTTCCGTAAATGGTCAAGGTGTTCCTCCTCAGTTTGGGACCTTGCAATCATATCATCGACATACACTTCTATCTCGTGGTGGATCATATCGTGAAATAAAGCAACCATGGCACGTTGGTAAGTTGCCCCAGCATTTTTCAACCCAAATGGCATGACCTTGTAGTAAAAGGTGCCCCACTGAGTAACGAAAGTGGTCTTCTCCATGTCTTCAGGAGCCATCTTGATCTGATTATAACCGGAGAAGCCGTCCATGAAGGATAAAACTTTATGCTGAGCAGTATTGTCAACCAGAACGTCGATATGAGGCAGAGGGAAATCATCCTTGGGGCTGGCCCTGTTCAAATCCCTGTAATCAGCACACATCCGGACCTTACCATCCTTTTTCGGCACTGGAACCATGTTGGCAATCCACTGAGGGTAAGAAGTTACAGCTAGAAACCTGGCATCAGATTGTTTCATAACCTCAGCTTTGATTTTCTCGGACATTTCTGGGCGCATACGGCGGACCTTCTGTTTTACCGGCGGGCAATCTTCCTTGGTAGGCAGGTGATAAACCACAATGTCGGTATCCAACCCAGGCATGTCTTCATAAGACCAGGCAAAGATTTCCACATAGTCATGCAGCATATGAATCAACCGTTGTTTCACACTGAGCTCTATATTGGCACCAATCTTGACTTCCTTTCTGTCTGTCTCAGTACCCAGATTTACCGTTTCCACTGGCTCTTCATATGGCTGAATGGCCCTCTCTTCCTGGAGTAACAGTCTTGCAAGCTCACCAGGCACTTCGCAATCATCTTCACCTTCGTCTTCGGCTAAGTTGATCGGATTTTTGAAGTCATAACTGGCAGTAGCAGAGTCGTTACCAGTGAGATCCAGAGTGGATTGGAACCTGTATAGGTGAGTGTGTGTAAATATAGTTGTTTTGCAATATATATAAATAAAGAAAGAAAAGGAGCACAAGATTTTGAAATGCAACAAACGTCCAATGTTTTGATTAATGATATATGAAAATGTCATACAAAAGCCCTCACAAATGGAGCCACGGTGCCCCGGGTAGGACCCCGAGCCATAAAAGTTTCAACATATTGTTTGTTACAAATTGAAAACAAAAGAGTTCATTACTGAGTGACAAAAGTAATAGGTGTGAAGTCTTTGGCAGTCCAGTTGCTTGGTCCACTGTCGGTTGTTGGGTAGATCCAGCTGTCGAATTCCGATTCCTCCACTTCGTCTTCAATAGCATTTACTCCTGGGTTAGTGATGAACACATGAGGTCTTCCAATCCTTGCCTTACGAACAGCCTTCTGAGCCTCTGCAGTGAAGCCTAAGCCAAACTTGTCAGTCTTTAGAGTGAAATCAGGAAGTCGGCCCCAGTTTGCACATTCACCCTTCTCAATCACAGCCCGGGCATCCTTTAAGGAAGCCATCTTCAAAGGAGGGTCTTCAATCACAGTTTCAGCTGACGCCAACGTCTGAGGCACCTCTTCAAAGTGCTGGAATGGAGTCTCAATGAATTCCCCATCCATCTCTATGTACCGGAACGAGTTAAGGTGGCTGACCATATACTCTTCTTCTCCCTGAACTGTCACAATTTTTCCTCTGACTGGGTACTTAAGCTTCTGATGTAGTGTAGAGGTCACAGCTCCAGCCTTGTGGATCCATGGACGACCCAGCAAACAAGAGTAGGATGGACGGATGTCCATCACATAGAAAGTTGAATCAAAAACTTGAGAACCAACCCTGATTGGAATGTCAACTTCACCATGTACCATCCTTTTCGAACCGTCAAAGGCTCGGACGATAATGTTACTGGGCTTGAGCTCCAAACCCTCACAATCTAACCTGTCTAGGGCCTTCTTGGGTAATACATTCAATGAAGAACCGGTGTCTACCAACACATGGGCAAGAGTAGTGCCCCTGCATTCAATGGAGACATGCAGGGCGTCATTATGGTTCTTTCCTTTTGCAGTCAGATCGGCATCAGAAAAGCCCAACCCGTTATCAGCAGTCAAGTTAGCCACACAATCAGTAAATTGATCAGCAGATGTTTCTTGTGGCACATGGGCCGTCTTTAGGAAGGAGATCAGGGCCTTGGCATGGGCCTTTGAACACAACAACAGAGATAGCATAGAAATATTTGATGGGGTATGCCCCAGTTGCTCAACGACATTGAAATCACTTTTCTTGATAATCTTGAGGATCTCCTCCATCTCTTGCTGGGAGGCTTCAACAGTGGTTGTCTTCGGCGCCTCCGTCAGGGCAGGCAAATCAGTAGCAATCCTTTTGCCCCGAGCGTCAGATGGCTCGGCAGCAGGGGTAGAAACAAGAACTTGATTAGGAAGTGGAACATGCACACTTGCGGGTGTGATGATAAGAGGTTTCTGAATAGCTGGTGGCGTAATATCTAGCGAGAACAGCCTACCACTGCGAGTAATTTTGGCAGGCCCGGTAATGTTACTGACACCGGTACTTGCATCAAACTCTTGCTTTACTCCAAGAACATAAACATCTGCCCCATAGTGCCATGGGACAGCTTTGTCGGATGTATAAGGGAGAGGCCCCAGAACAGTAATGATGATAAGAGCAATCTTCTGAGTGGACATGATTTTGTCAGGCTTCTTTGAAGGAGCCTTAGGAGGTTTGTTGAAAATAGTGACAATAGAAACTTCTTCGGTAGGGACAGCAGGAACATCAATCTTCTCGAACAAGATTTCCTTGCTATCCATCAGGCTTTAGATACCTGATTTCAGCAACGGACAATCAACAGGCGAAACAGCACATAGAAGGCAATCTTCACCACATCCCGGAAATAAACCGGCTAGCAACATATTCCTTTTAACAGTCGATAACAGAGTAACAATCTCTTCCACGGAGGCTACATATCGGTATTCTTCCACAACATTCACTCCATGTTGGGGCATGGGAGCAGTCACAACATTGGGCCTTTCGGGCGCCTCAAACTGTATTTCCTTAGCATCAATAAGGTCTTGAACCTTATTCCTCAGAGCCCAACAATCGTCCGTAGTATGCCCCGAGCTATCAGAGTGATAAGTGCAACGGGAGTTGGGGTTGTACTTTGGAGAAGCTGTGTTCACTACTTTCAGAGCTTCTTTGACAGTTACCAGGTTGGTTGACAGTAGTTGCGGCAATATCTGAGACAGGGTCATACTGAGCCGAGTGTACTGCCTTTTGGGTCTCTCACCCCTTTGTTGATTATACTGCTGAGGACCAGCAACAGGCTTTGAAATTACCAATGCATTGACAGCCGGGCGGCGTTCCGGCTTAACTTGTCTTCTAGGACCATAAACAGCACTAGCTTCCTTCTTGAAAGGCTTCTTCTCAGTACTCGCAGCGGCACCTTTCTGTATCTTCCCCGACTTGATACCAGCTTCTATCCTCTCACCAGTCAAGATCAAATCTGTAAACCCAGCAGAAGAATTACCAATCAGATGGTTAAAGAACGGACCAGACAAGGTCCCTAAGAACATGTCAACAAGTTCACAGTCAGTCAAAGGTGGCTGCACCCTGCCAGCCAAGTCTCTCCACTTTTGCGCATATTCCTTAAATCCTTCACCTGTTCCCAGTGACATACCCTGAAGTTAGGTACGCGTGGGAGCGAGGTCAGAATTGTACTGATATTGTTTATAAAATGCGGTGGCCAAGTCTTCCCAGTTTCGGATACTGGCTCCATCCAGCTGATAGAACCACTCGAGTTGAGCCCCTGAAAGGCTATCCTGAAAGAAATGGATCCAAAGGTTCTTGTCTGCAGTGTAAGGTTGGATCTTCCTTACATATGATCTGAGATGCATCTTCGGGCAGGATAGCCCGTTATATCTTGCAAAAGCTGGCACTTTGAACTTCGGGGGGATCATAATTCCAGCAACTAATCCCAAGTCTTCGAAATCTAAGCCGGGAACTCTCTGCAGCTCCATAGCTGCCAACCTGTCTTCCAAGCCTTTGTACTTATCATCGGCGGGCGGGTATTGTTGATCAGAGTAGTCTTTGTCCTCTTCAGCCTCCTCTTCTTCAACCTCGGATTCGGAAGGTACCGCAGCCGCATTCCCTTTACTGGTTCCCTCTTCAGATGTAGGGGGAAATTCAAGGACTCTTCTGGCTTCACCCTCAAACCTTCTTCCTAGGGTAGCCACCCCGATTCTCTTCTTCTTCTTTTTCACTTGGTCTTTGTTCCCCAGCAGGGCCTTTAGATCCTCCTGACCCTTAGCCAAGGTCATCAGGAGTTTTTGAAACTGTGAGTTCTGAGACTGCAAGTCCTTGACCGTTTGTTCGAGATCCATCTTACTGAAATAAACAGCAGAAAGATAAGGAAACCTGGTGTGGAGACCTGCTTATGCGTATGATGAATGATATGCTTATGTATGCAATGCATTCAAGGATTTAGCAAATTCAAAATTGTTGCAAACAAAAAAGAATGCACGTCATATTAATAAGAAGAAATTTGTCAGTACATAAATGCCCCATGGGCCAAATATTACAAAAAACTTTTCAAGGTAAAAAGACGTTGCACATCCTCTTTGGTGCGATGTAGGTGTTGAGGGTCTCTTCCTCATGGAGTCGGCGGGTAAGCTCTAGAACCTTCTTCTCACTGGCGTATAAGCTGGCTTCAAAAGTGTTCCGTTCCTCCTTGAGTTGGATCCAACTCTTCTGCATCTCCTCCCACGATGTAGGCATGCCAGGATATAGGACGGTGTAGGGAACCTCTCCTTCCTTAACGGGCTCTTTAATCACAGGGAAAACATGAGGATAAGGCATCATTAGACTCTGGGCTCGGGCTCGTACCCACTTGAGGTAAGGCTCAAGAGGGATGGAGTTCTTGTGCCCCAGTGTCTTGCTGTCTACCTTGTTAGGCATCCTCCAAGCTCTGATGAATCTTTGGCGAAGTCCTTGCGCATCGTTGTCGAAGTCAAAAACTAGGTCAGGAATCAACATGTCGTGAGGGCCATCCCTCTGTGCATATCCAAATTGTCTCAAGGCTAGACAAGGGTTGTAGGTAATGCCTCCCCTAATGCCAAGTAATGGAACATTAGGGAACTCTCCATAATGATCGACGATGATGACATTTTCTCTGGACCGAGAACACCAATGTACATCAGAGTGAGTGAGGGTCATCAACCGTTGTGACCACCTTAATCCTTGGTCATTCTTCAAGATAGATTGTGGAAGGTGCGAAATAAACCACCTTGCAAGGAGAGGAGTACAACACATGAGAACACCCCTCTTTCTCATTGTTCGTGTGTAAAATGAGTGAAGAATGTCCCCAAGCAATGTTGGTATTGGATTTCTGGATAAGAAGATCTTGACGGCGTTGACATCTACAAGCTGGTCAGGATTTGGGAACAAGACCAACCCATAAATGAGGAGGGCTACAATTTCTTCAAAGGCTTGTAGATCCAATGAATTCCAACACTCTTGTGCCTTCTCAAACAAGAATTTTGCTAAGAAGCCTTTGACACCGCTTCTAGTTTCCCAATGCCCCTTGATGTCAGATGGCTGTAGGTGTAGTGCTTGAGCGACATCTTCAGGCTTTGGTTCCTTTTCTGTACCGTTGTAGGGTAGTTGATTAAGGATATGAATTCTCAGGAGTTGAGAAAATTCCTCCAAAGTGGGCACTAACTGGTAGTCGGGGAAAGTGAAACAGTGGTGAAGGGGGTCAAAGAACTGGAATAACACCTTTACCATGTCCTCTTCAATACTGGTGTTGACTAGGCTGAGCAGTCTACCATGTCTTTCACTGAAGGGAGAGCTTTCCGGAATTCTTGATGTGAGTTCCTTGAGTTGAGGAGGGATTCTCACAAGGTTGACTTGGATAGTTTTCCTGCGAGGAATTTCCATGACCTACAAAACAAGAACAAAGATGAAGATCTAAACCCTTGAAACGGTTAGTGTATGCATATGATGTTTTATGATGTTCATGATGTATGCACAAACATATGTACAAGCAATTCACACCAAACCCTAGTTTCAGGCTTTCATGGGGTTTCATAGGTAAGTACCCTCTTGAGTGTAGTTGGCTTAAAAACCTGTCCTATAAATAGTAACCGGGTTCTAAGGATCTCAATATCACAGGATTGTTTTCATTGTTCATTATTTTGGTTTAGCCACTTAACTAGCGACCAAAATATTCCAAGAAAACAACCCTCAATGAGTGTAGTATCGAGTATCTACCAACTTCGGACTGCACCAAAGCCGGTCATCTCACTACCCCTAATGATAGGCCAAGAAGGTCAAGTAAGGTTCTAGGTCATTAGTGCTTAGTGACATCACTCAGCGGCCCCGTACTCTCCTTGATTGAACTCAAGGGTTACCAGTACTCACAAATATGTCGCACTAATATAGCTATTGCTTCAACCGTGTCGGTATACCCCGCACAGTTTCCACAATGTATTGCTATCTATGAATGTGTCCCCAAATCCGGGTGTAGGATTTCAAACCCAAACAAGAGAGCCAAGATGTAAATAAATCAAAGCAAACAATTAGTCATGCAAGAGGGTGATCTAAGCCCTAAGGTTACTCCACTTTTAAGACAATCCCCAGCAGAGTCGCCAGTTCTGTGATACGGTGGGAGAACTGACTTGAGGTTTTGCGTTTGTTTTCACAAATGTTTCGGTTGAGCAAGAGTCGCCACCGACTTTTTATTTTATCCTAAGGAAAGGTTAAAAAGCACAGCAAAAACCTTTGAGATGTTTTCTTGGGTTCGGGGAGTAGATTATAGAAAGGGAAGGTATTAGCACCCTTTCTATCCATGGTTATCCATGGGCTCTTAGTTACTTGCTTAGATCAACTTCCCTTGATTTTCAATTGTTTGAAATGGTGCTTTGTGTGTGTGGGTTTTGAAAATGTTATGAAAAGAGGCCAATGTGGTGGCAACATTTGTAATGATCCATGTTGGGATGTATACAAAGGTGTATGTCTTTTGAAAAGTTTTTAATGTTTTTGAAAGTTGTTTTGAAAGTGTGTTGTGATGTGTGTTTTGAAAAATAGGCAAGTGTTTTTGTTTTGCAAGTTGGCAAGTAACCAAGAGCTATCTACCCTAAATTTCTCAAAGATCATTGCTATGTTTTAACCCTTTTAACAATTTTGTTCCACCATTGTATTTGGTGGACAATCTTGTGTTAGGATGTGAACGGGATGGGCGCGGGTCATCGTTTAGATCATGATTGCAATGGTGCCAAGTGTCTTTGGGCAATTTTTCCTTTAAGGGACTTGATCATTTTTAGGCAACTTTCGAAAGCGTCATCGAGGGACTATGATCATTTGAATTGTTTTGTTTTGTTTTGTCAAAGACACCTAACATGCAATATGGCCCATTTATTGAAGGCAACAAGTGGAGTACCCTAGGGGTGCAAGTGTGATTGGTGTTGTCCATTTTCATGCTTGTTTATCTTGCATTTAGGTCAAACTATTTGTTGTTTTTGATTTGCATACAAAACCCTAATTCTATCATGGCATATTTAGAAAGCTTTTAAAGTGCGGAATTTAAAGGTCCTAAGTTATTACAACACAAGTATAGGATGGGGGGTAAAAATGTTCAAATGGGGATATTATAGCAAGGAATTAAACCTAAACTATTACATCCAAATTGAATTATACAAATTAATTAATTGCATAATAATTAAATAAAATGAGATAAATATGCAAGATGCAAAAAATGATTTTCATGTATGTAAAAGAGTATTTTTCATGTGTCAAATAGACAAAAATAAAATGAATTAATTTTTGGTATTTTTTATGTATTTAGGGCAAAACCCTAATTTTATAAATAAAAGGTATTTATTATATAATATATGCAATATTTATTAATTATGTACAAAAAAATAAATAAAAAGGAAGTATATTGTAAAAAAGTGATTTTTTAAGTTGAATATTAATAAAAATAAAATGTATTATTTTTATGTTTTTATCCTAAATATTATAATAAATATATAAGTATTTATATTATTTATTAAATATATTAAATATGTACAAAATAAAATATTTAATATTTACAAAAAAAAGAGTATATTTTTTATGAAATGTTTTCAAAGGTAAAATAAAATAAAAATCAGAAAATAAAAGTGTTTGTATTATTTTTAGTTTTTAAATAAAAGTATATTTATGTTTATTTATGTACAAAACTAAATGAAACCAAATAAATATCAAATAAAATGCAAAAAAATGTGGAAAAATAAATTTAATATTTTTTATGCTTTGACAAAAATAAATAAGTCAGAAACAAAAATCAAAAGTAAAAAATAATGAAAATAAAATACAATGGGCCAAGGGGGTGCATGTGTGAGATTGTGGTGCAAAAAGAAGAACAATACAGGCCCAGCCCAAGAAGACTTTGTCTTCAACCTCTGAACAAACAAACAGAGCAACACGTGCTTCCTGCTATCTCATGATTCCTGGACTTTCAAGAAAAACTCATAACACAAGAAATGTAGAGCATCAAGAGACGAATCCAGATATATAAAAAACTTAACTTAACCCTCAGAAATGAGAGAGAATTTCTCCATCCCTAATTCTTGACCTAAGTTTTTGTCAATGTTCAGGTCTTAAATTCTCTCAGCATATGCAATATAAATGGAAAGTGAGGATATGTATAGCTTCAGGGCCATGAGTATGACACTTTTCATTCATAAACTTAAGGCTAACTCTTCCTAGATTGAGAGATAGAAGTCCATGAACTTACCTGTTCAGCTTGGATCGTGTCTGGCAATGGAGGTACTTTCAGTGTAATGTGAGGACTTGTGCAGCTTGCTTGAAGGGCAGGGATGCTTCTCCAACCTTTAGTTTGCTTTGAAACCAAATGAATCAAGCTATGGAAGTCAACCTGGAAAGCAGAAAAAGTGAAAATGGTGAAGTTGGTTAGAGGTGTTACAGGTCGTGTCCAATGCTTGGGATAGTTTGTATATGTGGTATGGAGTGTGTATGAACTGGTTTTAGCAAAAATGCACGAGTGGATTGAGTTATGGAAGTCCAACTGCAGAGGTGACTCTGTTTTCTGCAGTAGGATGGTGTTTTTATGAATGATGAGGTTTGGAAGGTGATTAGCTCATGCCTTAGCTTAGGTTTGATGTTTGGAATGTGTTTAACAAATTTACTTTGGCTTGTCTTGGCAGAAAATGTGAGATATGTTACAAAATGCAAGGTTTCTTCTAACTTAAGCAAAAATTATCAACTTGGTTTCTAGACTTGTGCAGGCCCCCTAATCATGCTGCAACCATCCCTCTTGATCAGTGTGATATGTTCCTGAACTTGTGCCAAAAGGATTTGCATTGTACTACTTGGATTGCAAATTTGACATAAAGCCATACTTTTCAAAAATGGATAAAGTGCTTTTTTCCAATTAAGGCTTAAATCTTTGTACAATGACCAAATGCACAAAATAATGCCTTGGCACAATGGATTGGTATTTAATTATTGAGTAAGAAAAGGATTAGAGGCCTGTAACTAGCTTGTTCATGCTGATTTGAAAAATTGCACAAGTTATGAACATGGAAATGGCTCATGAACAAAGTGACTTTTGCCCATATTGCCAAATTCGATTCTCCCTAACCACAAGGTTGTTTGATGAGTTCTTGGACATTTTGGAAAGCTTGGAATGTGTACTACAATCCATATTTGTAATGCAAGTTGAAATTCCAAGTGGGAGCATGTGAAAAATGGCGATGAAGTTAGACAAAAATCCTGCCTAAAATAGGTCAAAATTTTTCGAAGTTAAGAATGTTTTGCACCCTTGTTCCAAAAATCATAACTTGAGATACAAGATTCTTTTGAGGAAACTTTGTGAATCAAAGTTGTAGATATAGCAATGGACTACAACTTTCATGTTTTGAGTTTTCCTTGAATCCAAATGTATCTTGATGAAAAAAATGGGACAAAATTAGGAAAAAATTAGAGATTTTTATAACTTAGAAAATTTTTAAGTTATGAAAATTCTTCATTTTAAACCCTAATTTGCAATTCTTGATTTCTTGATGAACAAGTTTCATATTTTGGCATGTTTTGATGAAAAATGAATCTTGACACTTGATTTTGACCAAAAAGTCAAAGTTTGACTTTTCAGTATACAGTCAAAAATTGATCAATTGACTGGAAAATTCATCTGTCAATCTTGTGCATTTGGGATCTTTTGAACTTGTTGAATATGTCAAGACAAAGCCATTGATTCCTTGAGTCCATATATGAGCTTGGTTTGCCATTGGTTAGGACAAACAGTCAAAAATTGCCTTTGTGCAGTCAAAACCCTAAAAATGACCATTTTGCCCTTTTGGTGATCTGATCAAATTTCTTGTGGAATTATGATCCAAACTTGACCAAATGGTTCATATGAGTTATATATGTTGATGTGGGTCAAAAATCATGAGGTTTGATTGTCAATTGACCACAGTTGACTTTTTCCCCAATACAACTGATTTCTAGGTCAACTGTCTAATTGACTGGGCAAAGATTGGAATCAAGGCTTGAAACTTGGTATGGATAAACTTGGGAGTCCAATATGAAGCATGAAAGTCATCTTAGGCATTTTAGGTCAAAACATCTTTGTGAAAACTCAAACCCTAATTTGGGTCAACAGTGTAAAGGAGGAGTCTTGAGCAGAGCAAACCCTAACTGGATCTTGAGCTCCAAGGGTCTTGTGGTGAGAAAATAGTGATGAAATGGGAGGGCAAATTTTGGGGTACAACACCTACGTATCCTTTTTAAGGAATCAGAGCTACCGTAGTCCGGCTCATATGTTTTTGTTTGTTTGTGTTTTTTTGTGGACGAAGTTAATTCCGCCTTCTGCCACAGCTCGACCTTTGGAGACTTATGCGTTGGCACAGAAGTAAATTAATCATGTCCTTACCTGACAAGGGTTTTAAAGAAAAGGTGCTCGAGTGCACAAAATATTTGAGTTGGTTTATATTTTGTTGTGGATGTTTTTTGTGGACGAAGTTAATTCCTCCTTCTGCCGCAGCTCGACCTTTGGAGACTTATGCGTTGGCACAAAAGTAAACTAATCGTGTCCTTACCTGAAAATGGTTTCTTAGAGAAATGGTGCTCGAGCGCACAAAATGGTTTGAATTTGTTTTGTATTTTTGTTGCAGATGATGACTGATTGACCTCAAGAGAGAGATATTAGCCATTTTTCTACTTAGTCATGAAAGGAGTCTTTAAGAATTGAACCACACCTATGCTTGAGATGAAGAACGATAAGGTCGAGAAGAGACCCGCTTATCATTTCTCGTACTAAGCAAAAGCATGGTTCTCATCAGTAGTTTTTTAGTGTTTTGAAATTTGAAAGAAAAGAAGTTTTAGTTTTAGGTGCGAATGCAAAAGGAGAAAGAAAAGTCAACTGGGGACTAGCCTACTTCTAAACCTAATGCTATTATGTATGGTTAGACCTAAAGTTAGAATTTTGAGGGAATTCTACCTAATGTTAGCACGCATATGGTTTGCGATAAAGTACTGAAATAAAGAATAAAATAGAGTTGTGACGATACCGAACGGAGAAGGTCCGTTGCCTCTTCAAAATTGTGCAAGCGGTAAGAGAATTCTATCAAAGTTTCCTTGAGCGAGTGATTGAAGGATTCACCCCGAGCATTCCACATTGCAAGAGTTATGTCGATGCTATCACAAAAATCTTGACTAGGAAATGGCAATAAAAATGATTATCGAACATGAAAAATAAAATAGAAAAAATTCTAATCGAAATTCTAAAAAGAAATTCTAAAGAATTCTAAAACATTCTATTATTTTGTATCATTTTATTATCAATTAAGAGAGAAAATTAAACTAGAAGAAAACTAAAATAATAAAAAAAGAAAAATTAGAAGAGTCGGGAGGTACAAGTTAAATTCAGGGGGTGTGGTTCAGCAATTTGTCCAAGGCCCAACAAGAAACATCCATGAAAAGCCATTTTTATTAAATAATCTCCAGGCTGAAAAAACACAAATGACAATGGGCCTGAAGCGAGCATGGAGTTCGGCCCAATCCCATAGCCCCATCACCAGATTTTTTAGCATTTTATTTATTTCAACAAATTATTACCAGCATTATTATTAATTTGAAATAACAAATATAAAACAATGAAACAATTAAACTAAATGGAATAAACATATGAAATTGGAAAAGGCTTTTAGGGTTAGAAAGCTATTTGTCTCTTCATCTCCCTCACGAGATTGAACGGCACGGCTACTCTCACCATCTCCGACTTCCAGTCACGGAGCCTCCATCTGCGCTCTCGAAACCACGACGGCGACCCACTCCCGCTCTCATCTTCCTTAACTTCACCGCCATCTCTTTGTGCTTCCGTGAGTTCCGTCTTCTCTTCTTCGTCTTGCGGCTCAGCGGCGGCGGCTCTGATTTGCTGCACGTGACCGTCCCTACATCGTCTCCGTCACGACCCCCTGTTCATCCTCTCTTTTCTGTACTCAGCCTCGTCAATCTTCTCAACATGGATGAGGGTAACCACGCGGCGCGGCCATGGCACTAGAAGTTAGGGCAGACCGCGATATTGCGAAAAAGAAAATCAGGGAAGCACGGAATTGGATTCCTCCAGGTATACGAGTTCTTATACCTTTGTATCTCCTTTCTTCCTCTTCTTTCTGAGTTTTAGATTTGCCCGTGTTGTTGTGATGCGAACTCCGTTGATACTGGAATTGTATATTGTTGCAGAAGGTTGGAGTCGTCGAAGATAAAGATTTAAGATGTTATGCTGGTTTTCTTGGTGAATTCGTTCTATCTCATTTTCCTCTGAATCAATAAATTGTGAATCTTTATGAATGAGTTCTCATTGTGACTTTGGGTGAAGGAATCATGTTATGTTCAGAGGGGTGAAAGAGATGAAGGAGAATTGAGAAGGTCGTGAGTTTATGGTGATTTTCTATATGAAAGTGTTGAATGAATTATGAATCTGGTAATTTTATATTATATCTTTCTGTTGGAATTTGTTGCAATCTATTTTTGAGGTTCTGTTATGCCTTTTCTGCTGGATTCTGTTAGAGGCAGTTGGGGTTAGTTTTTTGTTGGGATTGGTTTTGACAGTTAGAAGTTTGTTACAGTTAGTTAGTTTGTTGTAACTGTTTTGGGTTTGTTAAGTTAGTTACAGGGCTGTTTCTATTTTCTGGTTATGGAATTGGTTTTTGGTTAATTGAGATATGGTTTTGGATTATAACTAGGAATGAGTTAGAAAAGGACTGTTAGGAATTACTGTTAGTTTGTTATGGTTAAGGAGAGGTTTAGAGATTGGTTTTGTATGCTCTATGGACTCACTTTTCTGTCAAATGTCGGGTTGTGGCTTATAAATGGAATATGTTTGGATTTTTTGAAATTAGTTTGATATTGGCTTGACGTTGCAAGTTTGTGTACTAGCGGTAGTGTAAGCGGTTCATGCTTATGACAGTTTATCCAATATTTTTGCAGGTTTGGTTCATATCAGGGCTATTGGGAAGCAAAGACAAAAGGAAAACACCAAGTGAGGATTTGAATGAGTTTGGAGATGATATGAAGTTGGAACAAAGACGCATAACACGAAGTTTTGGAAGATTGAAGTTTGAAACATGAAGAATGATTGAAAATTAGGATAGGTTTTGGTAAAAATGTATAGATGTTATGTATAATTGTAATGGACTTTGGACTTGTATGAATTTGAATACACATTGGAATGTATGTTGACTTTATTTCCACATAATGAAATGGCTTTTGTATGAATTCAAATAAATGGTATGAATCCAAAATATTTGCAAGGTAATCAAAAGAGACACGAATCTTGAAGGAATCCAAGAGAGGCTATTTGGACGATATTTTGATGGTTGGATGAATTTGATGCATGCTTTTTCATACTTGTGGTTTGAATTCCAAGAAAAGCCAGGCAAATATTTAAGAACTTTGATTTTCTCCAAATCCACTTCAAATATTAATGAATGAATTCTAATCAAACTACAGCTTCAGTGAATCCCTAATTCAATTCAATTTTCCGATCTAAACCATATTTGCGTGTCAAGCAATAAGCATTTGAAATAATGACACCTTGATCACAATCAACATCTTGTACCATGTCCCGACTATATGAGCACTAGAATAACGACGTCTTGGACCCCTTCTCAATAGATGATAATGACTATGCCCTGAGGGATTCTTTGCAGATGAATATGAAAGATGAGACATGCGAATACCTTGATATGGAATGAACCTCAGGTAGAATGCTGACAAGCTCAAGTATGAAAATGTATAAACCCTGATTTTTAGCTTCGTCTCATAAAACCTTGCAACTTGACATTGAGAAGAAAAGAATAGCCTCGTAGCTTGATGATGATAAGGTCCATGAAATGAAAACCTAGCTTCAAACAAATTATTAATGGAGAAATCAACCGAAACAAGCTTGTGCGAAGATGGGAGCCTTAAAGCCATACACCAACCCTTATTCCTCGAAATCCATGATCTTGTGCCAATTTATCGATTAATGATGCATGATGTGTTAGATGACCTAATGAAGTTTATGTGCATAAAAAAGTGTGAGATGTATAAGCCAGATAGAAGTAGAAGGGTGGGACAAATTTGGGGTATTACATCTACCGGAAAGGAATCAGGATAAACCATTGATCGGTTTTGTTGTACCCTAAAATTTGCTCTCTCATTTCTAAAGGAATTTCTCACAATGATTCTCGAAATTCAAGCTTGCATAAGTATAAATTAGACTTTCCAACATCAAGTTAAAGAGGAAACTGTTAAAAAAGGGGAAAACAAATGAAAATAATATTTTTGACAAAATTGGAGAAAAACCAAGTCTCCTTCGATTTGTCTCTTTCGATTTGCCTTTTGGCCTCTTTCGATGTAAGCTTGGCTTGCATCCTTCGATTGGGTATGGGCCTCTGGCGCGTTGGCTTTGGTTCATAAGGCAGGAGTTTCTCGCATGCAACCTTCGATTGCATCTTTGGCCTCATATGGTTCATAATACAGTTGCTTCCTACGTGCCTGCTTCGTTTGGATGTTTGGTGCTTACATGCCTGTGTTGAATAGATAAGTATTCCCCTCCATGCTTGCTTTGACTCACAAAGTAACGGCTGGCTATATGTAGCCTTTGATTGAGCCATATATTCCTTCTTGCACACAAGAGGCTCCCCACCAGGCTAGAAATCATAAGGAAAAAGCCTCATGTAGCCTCCTTCAATTCAAAGAGGATAAGCCTCCTGTTTGTCTTCCTTCAAATCTGGAGGCAAAGGCCTCTTTCTGGCATCCTTCGATTGCACATTTGGACCTCCTGCATGCATCTTCCGTTTGGGTATGTGACCCCCCCCCCCCTTCGATGCAAGCTTTGGTTTCATTCTTCGTTCGGGCGTTTGCCTTTCCTTCAAAGCTTTGGATGCATTCTTCGTTTAGGGAATTTGGCTTCTGTTGGTGAAGTAAGAAGCTAATCCAGAATTCCTTTAGTTTTGACTAAGCCATTGAGACTATCTTGCGTACTCAAAGTAGTACAGGCAACTGGATATGGCCCAAGCCGAAAGGTATGCCATTGTGAGCATTTTTTAGTTTTTGCATGCCTTGAGTTTGGTCGAAGGTTGGACTTATGTGATCAAAAACAAAATTGTTCAAAATGGTACAGGCAGCTGGATATGGCCCCAATCGAAAGGTATGCCATTATGAGGATTTTTTAGTTTTTGCCTGCCTTGAGTTTGGTCGAAGGTTGGACTTATGTGATAAAAAACAAAAAGGTTCAAAATAGTACAGGAAACTGGATATGGACCCAATTGAAAGGTATGTCATTGTGAGGATTTTTTAGTTTTTGCCTTCCTTGAGTTTGGTCGAAGGTTGGACTTATGTGATAAAAAGTAAAAGGGTTCAAAATGGTACATGCAGTTGGATATGGCCCCAATTGAAAGACATGCCATTGTTGAAAACATTCTAATTCGTTTGGTCGAAGGATAGATCTGCATGGCCAGAACGAAAGACAAGGTATTTGATCCAAGGCATCAAGTTGAAGACAAAATCCATAGGCCATGGCTATATAATCTTGCTCTTCAGCAAAGATCTTGAAAGTTCTTTAACTGGAAAGAATCAGGATAAATCTTTGGAGCAATTTATCTGAACTAGAGAAAGTGTCTACCGAAAAGGAATCAGGATAAACCATTGATCGATTTAAACTAAACCAGCAGAAGTCTTGAATAATCTTTAACTGGAAAGAATCAGGATAAACCTTTGGAGCAATTTATCTGAACCAGAAAAAGTGTCCACTGGAAAGGAATCAGGATAAAGCATTGATCGATTTAAACTGAACCAGCAGAAAGTGTCTACTAGAAAGGAATCAGGATAAACCATTGATCGATTTAAACCGAACCAACAAAAATCTTGAATAATCTTTAACTGGAAAGGATCTAGATAAATCTTTGGAGCGATTTATCTGAACCAGAGAAAGTGTCTACCAAAAAGGAATCAGGATAAACCATTGATCAATTTAAACTGAACCAGCAGAGATATGGAAAAGAAAGTATTCGTCATGTAGATAGTTATCCCATCCTGTTTCGGGAATTGATCTACAATCGATTTGTTCATAGATATTTATCTTGTTTAATTTCAGGCATTAATCTGGAACTTGTTTTTGTTGGTCGTAGAGATAGTTGTCCTATCTTGTTGGAAATTGTTTGATGATAATTCTCTGTTGATTGATCTTTCTTGAAAAGGTAAATAGTTAGTTGTATGCAATGTCATGGTGTATGAAATGCATGACGTAATGATGTTTTCAAAATAAATGAGATTGCGATATATGCATTTGTGTTGTCGATGTTATGATGTATGAATGCAATGTATGAACATATTAGTTGTTCTGCTACAGTGTTGTTGGACTGGGGAAAATAAATCCCTTACTGCTGCTGGGAATGCAGAGTGTAAGTCTTCATATTTGTTGAAGTTGAAGTATTGATGGATGAGTTTCCATTATTAGAGAAATAAACTTTATTGAGGAAAGGAAACATTGTGCATTGCTTGTGGACTTTGTGAAATCCTACTGGGGAATACCGAGAAGCTAGGCGACTTTCACTAGGGAATCTTTGGAGCGATAATTGGAAATTTTGCTCTGTCGAGGATATGAGAGCACCTGATACCATTAGGCTGCATATTGGGGATACAACAGTGATCCTATAGCAGGATGTCTCTGCCTCTGCTCCTGCTGGAGAAAGTACCTGCGGGGACTTTATGGAATGGCCTATAGATATTATCCTATTTCTTAAAGCCATTAGTAATTGTATTTCTATTTTCTTTTCCTTTTTTATGCATTCATTTGTAAATAGTAATTACGTTCAAATGCATATGTTCAAAAATAATCACTGGACGTTTTTGCAAACAAAACAGGAAAGTAAAAGAAAAAATAGATAATTTTGCACTTTTAAAGGAATATCTTTGTATTAACTTGAATAATCATTTTTGTACAAAGAGACGAACATCCTAGTAAGAGAATGTTGTCGTAAGAATGAAAACTAATACAAATAAAGACAACTATGTGAAATAATTCCATGGGGTTCCCATTCTGCTATAACCTTTATGTCTTTGAGCGTCTCATCCACTTGCTTCTTTGTCCGAAGCTGATTGGATTGATTAGTACCGTTTGAGTCTGACAATTGATACTGGAGATTGGCTGTAAGGTGATCCAACGGGACATAGTCATACGCTTTAAATCCCTAACTTTTGCCTGGACCGCCCTTTTGGGTTTTCAGTCCACCGGGATACCCTTTTTTGCCCAAGCCGCCTTTTCAGGTTTTCAGCTTGCCGAGTGTTCAGATTTTTTTTGTTTATCCCTAATTTTTGCCTAGGCCAGTCAACCTAGCAGGTATTTTTCATGCGAAGTATCTTTTAACTGTGCCGGCGTTTACAGGGCGTGGAAGGTTATCGCCGTCCATAGTGGTTAAGATCATTGCCCCACCAGAAAATATGTTTTTGATCATAAATGGTCCTTTGTATGTAGGAGTCCATTTGCCCCTGGGATTACCTTGTGGCAGTATGATACATTTGATTACCAGGTCACCAACTTGATATACCTGATGTCTGACCTTCTTTTTAAAAGCTTTAATCGTATGTTTTTGGTACATCTGACCATGGCAGACAACCGTAAGCCTCTTCTCATCAATCAGGTTCAGTTGCTCAAGTCGAGTTTGAGCCCATTCATCCTTATTCAACTCTGCATCCTTTACGATTCTTAAAGAAGGTATTTGCATTTCAATTGGTAGGACAACTTCCATGCCGTATACCAAAGAGAAAGGAGTTTCCCTTGTTGATTTGCGTGCCGTGGTATGGTAACCGTGGAGAGAAAATGGTAACATCTCATGCCAGTCCTTATAGGTCACTTCCATCTTTTGTATGATCTTCTTGATATTTTTATTAGCGGCTCCTACAACGCCATTCCTCTTCGGTCGGTAAGGAGAAGAGTTATGATGTTGGATCTTGAATTGCGCACATAGTCCGATGATCATAGTGTTGTTGAGATTGGTACCATTATCTGTGAGGATTATCTCCGGAATACCATACCGACATATAAGATTATGTCTGATGAATCAGGCCACAACGCTCTTGGTAACAGAAGCAAATGAAGCTGCTTCAACCCACTTCATGAAGTAATCAATGGCAACCAAGATGAAGCGGTGTCCATTAGAAGTTGTAGGTCTGATCTGTCCAATCATGTCAATGTCCCACATTACGAATGGCCAAGGTGCAGTCAGGATGTTTAGAGGAACCAGAGGCACATGTATTTTGTTAGCATAGATCTGGCACTTGTGACAAGTCCGTGAATGCTGATAACAATCCGCTTCCATGGTGGACCAGTAGTATCCTGCCCGTAGGATCTTTTTAGCCATCGTGTGCCCACTAGAGTGGGTGCCAAAGGTACCTTTGTGTAAATTAGCCATGATCTTTTCCGCCTCAATCTTGTCTATGCACCGAAGCAAAGTAGAGCCGTGGTTACGCTTATAGAGGATTCCGTTACTGAGGAAGAATTTAGCAGAGAACCTTAGGAACTTCTTATCATTGACTGAACCTCCATCAGGATATTCTTGGTCCTCGAGATATCTTTTAATTTCATGGAACCAAGGGTTGTCCACTACTTCTTCCATATTAGTCTCGTGACAGAGTACTGGTTCGTCCATCCTCTCAATAGTTATCTGAGGAGCCTCATTATCCCACATGATTTTGAACATGGATGACATAGTGGCTAGCGCGTCCGCTAGTTGATTTTCCTCTCGTGGAAAATGCTCAATGGTAATTTCCTCAAAATGTGGGATCAATGTTGACACATGTTCTTTGTAAGGGGTGAGATTAGGATGCTTCATATCCCATTCTCCTTTGATCTGACTAATGACTAAGGCTGAGTCCCCAAATACACTTAAGGATTTGATCTCCAAATCTATGGCATCTTTGAGACCCAAAATGCACGCTTCATATTCAGCCATATTATTGGTACAGTTGAAACACAGTCTGGCAGTGAAGGGAGTATGGCAGCCTTCAAAAGATATGATCACAACGCCGATGCCATTGTCGAGTGCGTTGGAAGCTCCATCAAAAACCATGGTCCATCAGGATCCTTGTTCAGGTCCGTCACATGGCCTGAGTTCTTCACAATCATTTACCAACATGATGTCTTCGTCCGGGAATTCGAAATTCATGGATTGATAGTCATTCACAGCCTGATGAGCCAGGTGATCAGCTAGTACACTTCCCTTTATTGCTTTTTGGGTAGTGTACTGAATGTCGTATTCAGTCAGGACCATCTGCCATCTTGCTATTCTTCTAGAGAGGGCAGGCTTCTCGAATATGTATTTAATAGGATCCATCTTGGATATCAATAAGGTAGTGTGAGTCAACATATACTGTCTTAGCCAGTGAGCAGCCCATGCTAGAGCGCAACAAGTTTTCTCGAGCAGTGAATATCTGGTTTCACAGTCGGTAAACTTCTTGCTCAGGTAGTATATTGCATGCTCTTTTCGACCAGACTCTTCATGTTGCCCCAGCACACACCCCATTGAATTTTCTAAAACTGTTAGGTACATGATCAGAGGTCTTCCCTCAACCGGAGGCATCAAAATAGGAGGCTCTTGAAGGTACTCTTTGATCCTATCAAAGGCATCATGGCAATCGTCATTCCAATCTACCACTTGATCTTTCTTCAGTAAATTGAAGATTGGTTCATAAGTAGCGGTCAAATGGGAAATAAATCTGGCGATGTAGTTTAGCCATCCTAAGAATCCCTTAACTTCCTTTTCAGTGCAAGGAGCAGGCATTTCTTGTATTGCTTTTACCTTTACAGGGTCCACGTTAATACCTTTTCCGTTGACAATGAAGCCTAAGAGTTTACCAGATCTTACTCCAAAAGTGCATTTATTTGGGTTCAATCTCAGTTTGTATCTCTTCAGTCTTTCGAACAGCTTCTACAGATGGTCAAGGTGTTCCTCTTCAGTTTGAGATCTGGATATCATATCATCCATGTAAACCTCTATCTCGTGATGGATCATATCATGAAACAAAGCTACCATGGCACGCTGATAGGTTGCCCCGGTGTTCTTCAGCCTGAATGGCATAACTTTGTAACAGAACGTGCCCCACTGTCTAAAGAAGGTCATTTTCTCCATGTCCTCAGGTGCCATTTTGATCTGTTTGTATCCGGAGAAACCATCCATGAAGGAGAATACTTTATGCTGTGCGGTGTTATCAACCATAATATCGATGTGGGGAAGCGGGAAGTCATCCTTGGGGCTTTCCCTATTCAGGTCTCTGTAATCTACACACATACATACCTTACCATCCTTCTTAGGTACCAGAACAACATTGGCGACCCATTATGGATAGAAGGTGACAGCTAAGAATCCGGCGTTGAACTGCTTCATGACTTCAATCTTGATTTTTTCTGACATTTCTAGCCGCATACGACGAACCTTCTGTTTCACTAGAGGACATCCTCTTTTGTCGGCAGACGATGGACCATGATATCAGTGTCGAGTCCTGGCATGCCTTTGTATGACCATGAAAAGACCTCAACATAGTCATGCAGTATTTGAGTTAAACGCTTCTTGACACTATACTCTAGATTGGCACCTATCTTGACTTCTTTCTTGTCCTCTTCAGTACCTAAGTTAACTGTTTCAACCAGGTCTTCGTGGGGCTGTATGGTCCTTTCTTCCTATTGTAATAATTTGGCAAGTTCCCCCGGTACCTCACAATCTTTCTCACCTTCGTCCTCGTCTTGGTAGATCGGATTTTCAAAGTCATAATAGGTGATAGCAGAACCATTACCAATGGGATCCCGAGTGGATGTGGATTTGCATTTTGATATGTGAGTGCGTGTAAGAGCATAACTATCTTTGATAAAATAAAAGGCAGAAAAAGAAAACAAAGAGCGTAAAATTTGCATGCAAAAACGTCCCTTGATTTATTAATGACATATGAAGATGAAGTAACAACCCTCACAGATGGACCATTGTGTCGCAGGTAGGGACACAAGGTTTTAAAGTCTAAATTGTTTAAATATTACAAATCCGAAAAATTTAAAAGACAATTACTCTTGAATAAAAGTAATAGGAAAAAAATCACTGGCCTCCCTGTTATTGAGTCCACCGCCGATGGTTGAAAAGATCCACTCGTCCATGTCACATCTGCTATCACTGTCTTCCAACGTGTTGACTCCATGATTGCTGATGCGTAATGGTGGTCCCCCAGTGCGAGTGCGTCGAACAACTCTTTGGGCCTCTGAGGTAAAACCCAGACCAAATTTGTTAGATTTGAGGGAATATCCGGAAGTTGACCCCAAATGGTACATCCACCTTCCTCAACTACTACTCTAGCATCCTTCAGAGAAGCCATTTTCAATGGAGGTCTGGTAATCTTCGGAGTCTTGGTAGCAGTCTTGGTCATAGAAACCGTCTGTGGAACCTCCTCAAAATTCTGACATGGGGTCTCAATGAACTCGCCGTCCATTTCAACACACCTGAAAGAGTTCAATTGGCTAACCATGTATTCATCCTCCCCATGGACTGTGATAATCTTTCCCTTGATTGGGTATTTCAACATCTAATGTAGGGTAGAAGTGACAGCACCAGCCCCATGGATCCAGGGTCGACCCAACAGACAGGAATAGGATGGGCGGATATCCATCACATAGAAGGTTGAATCAAAAGTCTGAGTTCCAACTTTGATAGGGATGTTTAACTCTCCTGCATCGTTCTTTTAGAACCATCGAAGGCCCTCACCATAATGTTGTTGGGCTTCAATGCGAGTCCTTCGCAATCTAATCGGTCAAGAGCATTCTTGGGTAAGACATTCAACGATGAACCCGTATCCACCAGAACATGGGCTAATGTAGTGCTCCTGCACTCAATGGAGACATGCAAGGCATCATTGTGTTTCCTTCCCTTTGGAGTTAAATCAGCGTCAGAAAAACCCAGTCCATTATCAGCAGTTAGACTGGCCACACAATTCTCGAATTGATCAATGAAGGTCTCTTGGGGCACGTGGGCGGTCTTCAGAAATTTTACGAAGGCCTTAGCGTGGGCCTTAGAGCACAAAAGTAAGGCCAACATTGATATTTTTGAGGGGGTCTACCCCAACTGCTCCACGATGTTGTAATCAGTTTTCTTTATTATCTTTAATATCTCTTCCATCTCCTTCCTAGAAGCCTCAGAAATGACTTCTGAATACGAATTCGTCTGGACAGGCTCAAACAATACCTCTTTGCCCCGTGTCCCGGCCGACTCGGTAGCAGGAATAACAATAGAACTAACAATTGGAGTAACACTAGGAATACTGACATGAGCGGTATGAGGAATAATTACAGAAGCAACAATGGTCTTTGGAGAGATCTATGGGGAGAAAACCCTTCCACTTCTCGTTATCTTACTGGTCCCAACAATATTGTCAACATCAAGGTCAGTACCTTTAGCAACTTCGTCTTCGATAGCCAATATATCTTGCTTGACGCCATGGTAATAGACGTCATCCCTATAGTTCTAGGGAACAACCTTATCCGAGGAATATGGTATTGGCCCCGATATGGTGATGATTAGGGGAGCAGACTTTGGAACAGATGTAATCCTGAGGGGTCTTTTAGTGGAGACCCTGGGAGGATTGTCAGAAATGGTGATTATTGAGACATCTTCACAGGAATTTCTGGCAATAGGAACTTTCTCGAACAAGATTTCTTTGTTAACCATCAGGTGCTGGATGCCCATCTTCAGTAATAAACAACCATTTGATAGAGACATACATAAGTGACAACTTTCATCACAGCCCGGAAATAAATGACTTGCAATAAATTATGTTTAGCAGTCAAAAGGGAAGTAGTTAATTCATCCACGGAGGAAACAAAACGGTCATCATCAATAGCATTGACACCTTGTCCATGTTTGGGCATTGGCGCCGTTATCACATTAGGTGTTTCTGGGGGGTCAAACCCAATCTCTTTCGCCTCTATAAGGTCTTGTACCTTATTTTTCAAGGTCCAACAATTGTTTGTATCATGCCCCAGACTTTCAGAATGATAGGCACATCGAGCATTCGGGTTGTAGCGGGGGGAAGCAGTATTGGGATTTTTAGGAGCTTCCCTTAGATTCACCAGATTGGACTTCAACAGATGTGGCAAAACCTGGGATAAGGTCATGTTGATCTGGGTGAATCGTCTCATGGGCGCCTTTGTCCTGTGTTGATGGTTTCGCTCTTGATTCGATACATGATTGGAGATTATAACATCCCCTATCGTCGGGCGACGTTCAATTTTGTTTTGATTCCTATGGTTATAAGCAACACTGACCTCCTTCTTTCTAGTAAAGGGTTTCTTCATCGTGCTTAAGGATGCATGCCTTTAAATTTTTCCACTCTTACTACTGGCTTCTACTCGCTCACCAATCATGACAACCTCAGTAAATCCAGCTGAAGAGCTTCCGATCAGATGGTTGAAGAATGGACCAGACAACGTGCCCAAGAACATATCCACCAACTCTCTATCAGATAAAGGAGGCTGGACTCTTCCTACGAGATCCCTCCATTTTTGGGCATAATTTTTGAAACCCTCACCAGCACCCATAGACATACCTTGCAATTGTGTTCGAGTTGGAGCTAGGTCAGCATTATACTGGTATTGCTTGTAAAAAGCAGCAGCGAAATCTTCCCAATTGCAAATATTGGTTCCTTCCAACTGATAGAACTAATCCGACTGCATTCATGACAAACTTTCTTGGAAGAAATGTACCCATAGGTTCCTATTAGTAGTATGGGGTTGAATCTTCCTGACGTATGACCTTAAATGCAGCTTAGGACAAGAGACACCGTCATATTTAGCAAATGTGGGGACCTTGAATTTCCGTGGGATGACCACCCCTAAGACAAGTCATAGCTCTTCAAAATCCAGCCCGGGTACCCTCTGGATCTCCATAGCATTGAGGCGATCCTCTAGCTGTTTGTATTTATCATCAGTAGGAAGATACTGTTCTTCAGAGTAGTCAACTTCTTCTTCTTCTTCTTCAGACTCTAGGTTGTCATTTCCTTCCTTGTTTTTTCCTTCTTGATTATCTCCTTCACCCAACGAGGTTGCAAAATCTAGAGTTCGCTTGGCTGGTCCTCTGAACCTTCTTCCCAAATTCAAAACACCGACTGGTTTCTTCGCCTTCTTCTTTTTATCTTTGATCATAAGAGCCTTCAAGTCCTCTTGTCCTTTAGCCAGAGACAAGAACATCTGTTGGAATTGAGCATTCTGCACTTGAAGATCCTTTACTGTCTGTTCAATATCCATCTCATTGAAATAAACAGTAGAAAGATGAGGAGACCTGTTATGAAAAAAACTGTTTGTTTTATGATGAATGAGAATGCATATGCAAATGATTTCAAGGAAACTAGGAGATTTAAATTTGCTTAAACAAAAGTAAACACACATTGCATTAATAAATCCAAGTTTTATTACATCATGCCTCTCAGGGCTTACAATGGAAGAAATAAAATACAAGAATAAAACTCCTAAGATAAAAAGGTCAAACGCATCCTCTTCGGTGCAATATAAGCGTTCAAACTTCGCTCTTCATGAAGCTGCTTCGTGAGATCCAGAACCTTCTTCTCACTGGCATGGAATTGGGCTTCGAAAGTGTCACGCTCTTCTTTTAGTTGAATCCAATCCTTCTGCAAGTCTTCAAGCGAGGTGGGCATGTTGGGATAAAGGATAGTATACGGGACATCTCCTTCAACAATAGGCTCCATGATAACAAGTAGGATGGAGGGGTGAGGCATTACGAGACTCTGAGCACGAGCTCATACCCATCTAAGGTAAGGCTCAAGGGGAATAGAATTTTTGTGTCCCAATGTCTTACTATCCACTTTGTTTACCATCCTCCAAGCTCATATAAACCTTTGACGGTAGCCTTGATCGTCACTCTCATAGTCGAATACCAAACCTTGGATGAGCGCGTCATAAGGACCATCTCTTCGTGCATACCCAAACTGTCGCAAAGCTAAGCAAGGGTTATAAGTGATACCTCCCCTAATGCCAAGCAAAGGGACATTAGGGAATTCCCTATAACGGTTAATGATAGTAATATCCTCAAAGGATCGTGAAAACTAGTGAATATCCGAATGTCTGAGTGACATCAGCTTATTGGACCATCTCAAACCTTGCTCGTTCTTTACAATGGATCGAGGTAGGTGTGAAACGAACCACCTAGCCAACAGAGGAGTGCAACACATGAGGTCTCCTATTCTCTTCATGGTGCGAGAGTGGAGAGAATGCAGGATATCTCCTAACAAAGTGAGCACTGGATTGCGAGATCTGAAAATTTTAACTGCATTCACATCTATAAGTTGGTCAGGATTAGGAAATAGTACCATCCTATAGATGAGAAGAGCCAAGATTTCTTCAAAAGCTTGTAAATCTAGAGTGTTCCAACAATCTTGAGCTTTTTCCAACAGGAACTTGTCTAGGAACCCTTTAACACAACTTCTTGTTTCCCAGTTAACCATGACGTCGAATTGTTGCAAGTGTAAGGCTCGGGAAATCTCTTCAGGGCTCGGGTCTCTTTCAATACCGATGAAAGGTAATTGATTGAGAATAGGAATTCCCAAGAGTTGAGAGAATTCTTCCATAGTAGGCACAAGTTGGTAATCGGGGAAGGTAAAGCAATGGTGCAAAGGGTCGAAGAACTGGAAAATCACCTTCATCATGTCTTCATCAAAGCTTGAGGTAACCAGGTTGAGAAGTTGTCATTGTCTTTTAGTGAACAGAGAATTCTCAGGGACCCTTGATGCTAATTCTTTGAGCTGAAAAGGTACTCGTACGAGATTGACTTGGATTGTATTCCTGTGAGTGGGAGTCATGTCCTACAAAACAGAACAAACTTGAATCTCAAGATCCTTGAAATTGTTAGTCTAAAATGCTATGGTATGATGCTATGATGTTATGTACAAGCATATGCACAAGTCAATCAAACAAGTCCTTAGGTTTAGGCTTGCATGAGGTTTATAGGTAAGTACCCTCTTGAAGTTTAGTTGGTTCAACCTATCCTAGAAAGTAAACCGATTCTAGGGAATCTCAATATCACTGATCTTTCTTCATCGGGCATTTTTTCAATACAAGCCTCTTTATTGGTGACCGAAATATCTTGAAAGTTTGATCTCAATGAGTGTAGTATCGAGTATCAACCAATTTCAGACTGCACCAAAGCCGGATACCTCACTACTTCCTAATGGCCAAGTTGTTCAAGTAAGGTTCTAGAGTCAGTTAGTGCTTCATGACACCACACAACATCCCCGTATTCTCCTGGACTACTCAAAGGCTACCGGTACCAACAAATGTGTCACACTAACGTAGTTATTGCTTTGACCATGTCGGTATACCCTGCAGAGTTTCCACAACTTATTGCTACTTACCTAAAAAGGTGCCCCAGATCCAGGCAGAGGATCAAAACAAGCCCAAACAAGGAACCATAATGTAAAGCAAACAAGTAAAACAATGAAAAGCAAGTAAAGGTGATCAAGCCCTAAGGTAACCCCACTTTTAAGATATCCCCAGCAGAGTCTCCAGTTCTATAATACGGTGGGAGAACTGACTTGGGTGTTTTACATTTGATTGCAATTGTTACGGATAGCAAGAGTCGCCCCTGACTTTTCTTTTATCCAAAAGGGAAAGGTTGAAAAGAACAGGAAATACCTTTCGAGATTATTTCTTGAGTTCGGGGGGTAGGTTATGAAAAGGGAAGGTATTAGCACCCTTTTCATCCGTAGTTATCTACGGGCTCTTAGTCGCTTGCTAGATCACTTACTTTTGTTTGAAAATGTGCTTGTGGTGTAGGTTTTGAAGGTATTTTAAAAACGTCTTTGTAATGGTTCTCGTTTTTATAAGAACGCGTACAAAGTGTTGGTTTTGAAAATATTTCAATTTGAAAGTGTTGGTGTAAAAATGTTTTTGTTGTAAGTAAGCGAGCAACTAGGAGCATCCTACCTACTCAAAAGGTCTAATGTTCTTTTCCTCCTCCTTTAGATGTTGCTATCTTACCATTGATTTGG
This sequence comes from Vicia faba, assembly GCA_948472305.1. Taxonomy (NCBI): domain Eukaryota; kingdom Viridiplantae; phylum Streptophyta; class Magnoliopsida; order Fabales; family Fabaceae; genus Vicia; species Vicia faba. Next base: position 1,490,607,740 of record OX451735.1, on the reverse strand, counting down.
TAAGAAGCCCCATCATTGGATGTGAAGGGACGGGCAAGGGACGTTTGTATAGTCATAGAAGGCAACCTATAGGACGTTTTAGCAATTTTTGTTTAGGGACTAGATTGTTTACCGAAGGCAACATTAAGGGTCATCGAGGGACTACGATCTTTTATCGAGGGTCTTTGCTAAAACTCCCATATTCGAGGGACATGACTATTTTTCGAGGCAACAAGTGAGATTTCCCTAGGGGTACATATGTGTGAATAGTGTGTTTGATTGCATGCATTTTGTCTTTGAATTTTAGGTTGTCTACTTGTTGGTTTTATCTTTCCATACATCCTAATTACTAACATTTGTGCAAAAGCAATAAAAAATGTAAAAAATAAATCCTACACTATTACAACCATATTGAATAGCGAGAAAATATAAAGACAAAATAAAATAAAGAAAGGAAAATGGGCTTTTTCGACTCAGGCAACCACACTTTTCGATTCTGCCCTTCTTGGCTTCCTTCGATTTGGGCCTGGAGTCAGCAAGGTCATATCTTTCGATTTCACCCCTTGCCTGTTCCTTTCAATTGGGAGCTGGAAGTCAGCATGGCCACCCTTCTAGATACTTCTTTCATTTGAGGCCTGGGGTCAACGTGAGGTGCGCTCTTTGCCTCAGGCTCCTTGCTGCCTCCTTTGACTGCAGGAATGCTAGGCCCTCAAGTTGAGATTCGAAAGGCTTGAGTACTTAGCCAATCGAAGGATACAGTGAACCTATTTTAAACTTTTAAAATGTAACATTCAAGTGTAACTTTCGAAAGCTATAGGCCAGGGGTTAGCACAAAATTATTGGGTCTCAAAGTCCAAAGCCTAACTAGTCAGGGTTGATATTTTCAACATATGGGCAGTCAGGGTCGAAGGTTAAAACATGGTCAAGCTCCCTAGATAAAATATCTACATTTTCTCTTTATTGGTATGTACACATGATATTTAAATGAAGTAGTTCCAAGTTATAAGAGAACTCGCCTCTTGAAGCACTTAAATCAAAGGAAACTGCAAGTGTCTTCCTTGGTGGTGAATGAAAGTTCGTTGGGGCCTTCTTGAGACTAGTCCAGTTACTACCTTGCTTGAGTAGTCACTGAATCAAAAGAAGGGTACGTGAGTGAATCAAAGGTTACTATATAACAGGTAAGGGAGTGAATCAAAAGATTTTTATATTTTGGTTGGGGGAGTGGGTCAAAGGTTAGTTATCTGGTCACTTGGGGTGTGAATCGAAGGGTTCACTTAGTGTACAAAGGGGGCTTAGTTTTTAGAAGTGTTTGGAATATTTGAAAAAAAATGTTGGATGGTGTTTGAGAGTTTTGAGGAATTTCTCATAACAAGGGTTTTCTTGTAACTAATCTGGGGCCCCTAAGATGTGTGATGGAGGCTCATATTTATAGATGGCTTTGACTGATGTTTTAGGAGGGAAAATAAAAAGTTTAAACAAAAAAGGCATGATGTGCTTGTAGCTTTCGAGGGGCAGTATTCGTATGCCAAATTGGTGCAAGAATAAAAGCAGTGTTGCAGGACTGCTGTGCAGCAATTTTGGAGTGTTATGGCCAGTGTATCAGGCCTGAAATTGGCAGCATATGGGACTTTGTCCAGCAAGTACCTTTGGACATCTCAGCCTTTTGTTTTAACTCCCTAGCCCTATCCTTCGACCAGACTCCTCAACAAAATTTCTTTTCAAATCAAAGTGTCCTTCGAATGGCTCATATGGATATCCTTTGAAAGGGCCCAAATAGGTCCCTTTCGACTAGGCCTTTTGTGTGTTCCTTTGAATGGTCCAAATACATGCCCCTGGAATGGATTACCAAAGTATGTCATTCGATTGGGACATCTAGGTATATCTGGAAAGTCCTTCGAATGTGTTATCATTGTACTTCTTTCGCACGAGACAATGGCATAGTGTAGAGTTTGTGTGTTGAAGCAAACTATTTCCAAGGGGGATACTGCCCAGTTGAAACTAGCGTGAAAGTAACCAATACTTTGTGGGCGCCACTGCCTTGTGAATGCTAGCCACGGGGGAGTTTTTTCCTTGTGCATTCTGGCCTAAACGGAGTCTTGATTCTTTTATTTAAGGATTCACACGCCCCAAATAAAGGATGCATGCAGAGGGTAAAGGGCACAATCGAAGCTTGCAACAAAGGAGGGCCACATGCCCCAAACGAAAGGTGTAACCAAAATTTTTTATCGAAGGATTCACACGCCCCAAACAAAGAATGCATGAAGAGGGTAAAGGGCACAATCGAAGCTTGCAACAATGGAGAGGCCATATGCCCCAAACGAAAGAGGCATGCAGGAGGAAAAATGTGCAATCGCAGGAGACCAGAAAAGAGGCCTTTGCCTTCTGAATCGAAGGACATCAGCAAGAGGCTTTTTTCCTTATGAATTAAAGCTAATTGAAGATAAGTGTTGCCCTGTCGAAGCTTGCAACAAGTTGTTTCAAAGGTAGACTTTGGCCTTCTGCATGCTAGTATGGTGGGAAATTATTTGTCCAGTCAATACAGGCATGCAAGCATCAAACATTCAATCGTAGCAAGCATATAGGCAGCCATTGCATTGTGAACCATGTGAGGCCAAAGATGCAATTAAAGGTGGCATACAAGAAGCTCCTTCCTTGTGAATCAAAGCCAGCGTGTAAGGAGCCAATTCCCAATCGAAGGATGCAAGCCAAGCTTGCATTGAAGAGGGCCAAAAGTTCAATCGAAGGATGTGAATCGAAGAAGACTTGCTTTTTTTTCAATTTGTCAAAAAGATTATATTTTATCTGTTTTTCCCCTTTTTTAACAGTTTCCTCCTTAACTTGATACTGAAAAATCCAATAGTACTCGTACAAGTTTGAATTTTGAGAACCCTTGTGAGATGTGCCTTGAGAAATGAGAGGGAAAATTTTGGGGTACAACAGGTTGGATAGTCTTCTCTTCATGTATCAAGAGTCTGACAAGTTCTCCAGGTATTTCACATTCTTCCTCACCTTGGTAGATCGGATTGTCGAAGTCATATGAGGCAATAGCAGAATTGTTATCAACGAGATCCATAGTGGATGAGAATCTTCAATGTAGTGTGTGGCTGTCTATAGGAACACATAGCAATTTGAAAATGCAATAAAATAAAATAAAGATAGAGATCATAAAATTTGTATGCAAAACGTCCAATGTTTTTATTGAATGAATAAATGTTTATGAATAGTTAATCAACCTGTGATACGGTGGGAGAACCGACTTGGTTGTTTTGCGTTTGATCGCAATTGTTGCGGATAGCAAGAGTCACCACCGACTTTTCTTTTTTCCAATAAAGGAAAGGGTGAAAAAAACAGGAAAGACCTTTTGAGATATTTTCTTGAGTTCGGGGGGTAAGTTATGAAAAGGGAAGGTGTTAGCATCCTTTTCATCCGTAGTTATCTACAGGCTCTTAGTTGCTTGATTACTTTGAAAATGCTTTGTTTGAAATGTGTTTTGTGATGGGAGCAAGTTTGAAAATATTTTGAAAACGCATTTGTTTTGGAAAACTTTGTAATGATTCTCGTCTCTATAAGAATGTATACAAAGTGTTGGTTTTAAAAATAGTTCAAAGAGATGTTTGTTTTTGAAGATATTTTAAAAGTGTAAGTGTGGAAATGGTTTTAGTTTGCGAGAAAACAACTATGAGTGTCCTACCTACTCAAAAGGTCTTTGTTATTTTCCACCTCCTTTAGATGTTGCTATCTTACCATTGATTTGGTAAGAAGCCCCATCATTGGATGTAAAGGGACATGAGCGGGTCAATCGTACGGTCATCGAAGGCAACTTGTGAGACACTTTAGCAATTTTCATAAGAGACTAGATCTTTTTACCGAAGGCAACATCGAGGGACATCGAGGGACTACGATCTTTTTTATCGAAGGGTCTCTACTAAAGTGTCCCATATTCGAGGGACATGACTGTATTTTTTTGAAAGCAACAAGCGAGGTTACCCTAGAGGTGCGCATGTGAAAAGTGTGTTTGATTCAAGTTAATTTGTCTTTGATTAGGTTATCTAGCAGTTAATTTTATGTCTTGCCATACATGCCTAATTACTATACAGTATAAAGGAAAACAGTAAATTGCGGAAATTAAAATTCTACGCTATTACATAGCTTTTGGGGATGGGGAATACAAATTTACAAATAGGGATGAAGTATAAGCCTAATTAAACTATTACAAACGTAAACAATTACAATAATCGAAAGAATGTGAAAATAGTAAACTACATGAAAGAAAAGGGAAATAAAATCGTTTTTTAGTGTGTTCCTTGCAGAATAACGACACGTAGGAAATTAGCATTTGGATAACATTATGAAAAAACAAAACCAAAAAAATCAATTATTAGCTAAACAAAATGTTGGAAAATTGTTAACTAAAAAGAATGAGGTATTAAGTCTAAAGTAAAAATTTTACTCAACTAAAAAAGAAGAAATTTTACCCAAAAAAATAAAAATGCTTAGGAGAAACTCTTCACTCTCTCTCGATTCACTCTCTCTTCTGAAAACTCGAACTTCCTTTGTCATCTCACTCTCTTTCGATTCACTCTCTCTCAATTCACTCTCTCTTCTGAAAACTCAAACTTCCTCTGTTATCTCACTCTTTTTCGATTCACTCTCTCTCGATTCACTCTCTCTTCCAAAAACTCAAACTTCCTCTGTTATTTCACTCTCTTTCGATTCACTCTCTCTTCCGAAAACTCAAACTTCCTATGTTATCTCACTCTCTTTCAATTCACTCTCTCTCGATTCACTCTCTCTTTCGAAAACTCAAACTTCCTTTGTCATCTCACTCTCTTTTGATTCACTCTCTCTCGATTCACTCTCTCTTCTGAAAACTCAAACATCCTATGTTATCTCACTCTCTTTCGATTCACTCTCTCTTCCGAAAACTCAAACTTCCTCTACTACAACTCTATTCCATCTTCCTCTCTCAATGTCCTAGATAGTACAAGTAGTGCCAATACTCGAAGTCTCGATGCGCTTCGGCTCGATTTCGTTCCAGTCAAAGGAGGTTATCGGGGCACAAAACTCACTGGTTTTGCTGTTGTTGAAAAGGGAAAGAGCCTTAGTGGAATTTTCGCAGACTTCCCAGAGACGAAGATAGTCGCGGGAGGTGGTGGGGAGGTTGGAGGAGGTTTTTTGGAGGGTGGAATGGGTTGATGGATGGAACATGAGTTTGGTAGGTAGATGAGGGTGATCGAAGGACAATGAAAGTTGGAGTTTAGAGAGTAGCAGAAGAAAAGAGGTTGGGGTGGTGAATCGGAGATTCAGATGGTAGTTATGAGGTTTAACAATAACATCAACAACTGAAGTGACCCATATTTTGGTTTTTTTCACGATTTCCTTGTTTTCCTAGTAAGCATTCGTTTGTCTCTCCATCAAACCATGATGAAACTTCGTTATTTCATTTCAGTATTTCGATTAACATATATAAATATTAACTTTCTTTGATTTTCTTACATTAACAGAAATGCAGAGGCAATGTTTAGGCAAGCAAACCAATAATTTTGAAGTTTCAGAATGAAAAGCATCAGGAAAGCGCGAATGGTAGTGGTCGCAGTGGATTTTATAGAAAAAGCACAACACATGAGCTTAGAGATTTACAGGAAAAGTTACCTACGATGAAGAGGGTCTTTCCGGAATTTGTTGAGGTGTATGCTTTGATTTTCTTCCTTACTTTACTCACTATTATTCTTTATGCTTCTTTGAATCAAACTTCTAGTGTGTGAGCAGTAGGTTGGGTGAAGTTTGTATGAAAACAGTTTTGTTTTACATAAGTAAGTTTTTTTTTTGTAGAGTTACAATGAAAGATAAGCAAGAACTTGTGCTGTTTTTGTGGAATTTTTAGTGTTTTTTAACAAAACTAGTCCCCTCTTGAAATGTTTGAGATCTGTGTCTATATATGGTGAGATAGTGAGAAAATGGGGGGAAACAAATGGCAAATTTGAACACTTTGGTAATGTGTCTTAATTCCTTTTTGATACTGTTTTTGTTAATTTAGTGCAACTTATTGGATATATTTGGACAACAAGGTGCAGAGTTTTGGACTGATTTTCTTGGCATTACTATGCAGGTTTTGGGAAGCATGTACAAAAGGTTTAGGGACAGCAACAGGGCTTTTGTTTTGCAGCAAGGTTTGGACAATATTGGGCTGTTTGGAGTTGTTTAGAATTTTGTTTGTTTGCAAGCTATTTTGGATTATTTTGCAGGTTTGTTTTTACCTATTTTGGTGCAATTTTGGCTGGCTTATGGACTGGTTTTAGTGCAGGGCAACAACATGTTATTTTGGAGTGTTATGTATGAGAAAATTGATATAAGTCTTGGTTCAAATCTGGTTTGGATTTTGAAGTTTAGCATAAAGTTGTAAGAAAATTGTAGCGTGAGGAAATTTTGAAGATTTAGAATTAGGACTTGAATTTTCATGTACTTTCTTTGTAATTCCTCTTGTAACTTTTGGTATAATGGAAATGATGTAATGGTTTGTATGATAATTTTGAATGAATTTTGAATGAGGTAACTTTGACTTTGATAAATGACAAAATTGTTCTCTTTTGACCAATCTTTAAATCAACCCATGGGAATTGTTAAGGATTTCTCTTGATAATGCAATGAAGTTGAAAAGATCTTGAATGGAATTGTTTGAAATACTTGATTTGGTTCATGAGAATTGTAACTTAGAGAAACCATGAAGCTAAGCATAACTTTATCATGTTTGCATTTCAATGAAGCTCAAATATTGAAAGCTTGAACGAATTTGAGCAAATTTTAGTGAACTCGTTCTTTGATACCTTGAATTTAAAATAATTCACACGAATGAACCATAGAAAATTTGGACAAAACTTGTGATATTTGCATAACGCTTTGCTAACTTAAATTGAAATCCAAAACATTATTCAAATGAATCCTCAAATCATTTCCCCAAGATCCTAACTCAATTTCCAACATGGTGACTTGTATTATAAGCAACATCTTGTTTGAACTCAACATGAATCTCTGAACTCAACATCTTGTTCCATGAACGATCTAAACATCATAGTCCTGAGAAAACAATCATGGCATGAATCTAAAGATCATTCAAAATCAAGCAAATGACCTATGACGATTCAATAACTTTCAAGGTCTTATAAACAAAATTTTCCTTTGATTCTTGAAGAGAACTTGTCGACGACATTGCTTATGACAATGTGCAAAAATAAACGTCTGAAGATCTTGAAAATTTACAATTCTTGGAAGTCAGGCAACAGTTATTTGAGATTAGTTCAAAATCTAGAAAGTGGCCTCTAAAGTATTCAGATTTTTGATGATCTTTCGCACATAATCGGCTCTTGACTTGTAAAGAGAAGTTGGAGATGACGACAAAGAGAGTCATACGCAAAAGAACCACGCAAAAATATCGAATAATGAAGAAATTATAATCGTTTGAACTTAATCTTGAAAAGGTCGACTTTTGGGTCAATGTAGTTGATTTTCAGTGATCTGAACCATCGACTGAGCAAACTTGCAATGCAAGGTTTGAAACTTGACATGAGCATCCTTGAGAATATATGAAGGACCATGAAGACCACTTGAAACCTTGGAAACTCAATTTTCTTTGATAAATACCAAACCCTAATCATGGACTCGATACTTAAGAGGAGAATCTGTCTAATCAAATTCTGAGCCATTTTGAGTATTTGAGAAACCCGAGGATGACATCTTGAATGAAAAATGGGAGGGGAAATTTTGGGGTACAACAACTGCCCCTGTTCAATCTTCTTAAACTTGAAAAGTGAGATTGTCATGTTTGTCGTTCGTAGCTTGAAAGTGGAAGATGATTGAACACTAGAGTGCCCATAAATTTACACTCGCTGATGCACAAAGTAATGCATTGGATTTATTATATCGGGAATGGGATTACAAATTCCATTTGGAGAGTGACAGAATATTGTCAGAGATGGGCTTATAGATGCCATCCAGAAGTGGTTGAGAATCGCCGGAGATGGGCTTATAGATGCCATCAAAGGATTGTTGATAGAGATTGGAAGAAGTATCAGGCTAAATCTTTGGTTGATTTATACCGAAACAACAAATGTCTGCATTTGTTTTTGTCTGGATAAGAATCAAAAAAATCTTAGAGTCGATTTGACTGAACTAGAGAAAATGTCTACTGGAATATAATCAGGATAAATCATTGGTCGATTTAAACTGAACCAACATAAGTCTTGAAAGAAGTGTTTGTCATGTAGATAGTCGCCCCGTCCTGTTTCGGGAATTGATCTACAATCAGTTTGTTGGTAAACCCGTCCCATTTCGGGAGTTCATACCATTTGTAATAAAAATAGTCGCCCCGTCCTGTTTCAAGAATTGATCTTTATCTATCCAAAGAGAAAGAAAGATAGTTTCCCCATCTTGTGTCAGGAGTTAATCTTCAATCTGCTCATGTAGATAGTTGTCCTGTCTTGTTTCAGGTATTAATCTATAATCAGTTGTTCACAGATAGTTGTCCTGTCTTGTTTCTGGTATTAATCTGGTACCCGCTTTTTGTTGGTCGTAGAGATAGTTGCCCTCGCTTGTTTTAAGAATTAATCTCTGACCTATTTGAGAAAGAAAGATAGTTTCCCCGTCTTGTTTCGGGAGTTAATCTTCAACCTGCTCATGTAGATAACTATCCTGTCTTGTTTCAGGAATTAATCTACACTCGGTTGTTCACAGATAGTTGTCCTATCTTGTTTCAGGTATTAATGCGGAACCCGCTTTTTGTTGGTCGTAGAGATAGTTGCCCTGGCTTGTTTCAGGAATTAATCTCTGACCTAAGAGAAAGAAAGATAGTTTCCCCATTTTGTTTCGGGAGTTAATCTTCAATCTTCTCATGTAGATAGTTGTCATGTCTTGTTTCAGGTATTAATCTACAATTGGTTGTTCATAGATAGTTGTCCTGTCTTATTTCAGGTATTAATCCGAAACCCGCTTTTTGTTGGTCGTAGAGATAGTTACCTTGGCTTGTTTCAGAAATTAATCTCTGACCTAAGAGAAAGAAAGATAGTTTCCCCGTCTTGTTTCAGGAGTTAATCTTCAATTTTCTCATGCAGATAGTTATCTTGTCTTGTTTCAGGTATTAATCTATAATCGGTTGTTCACAAATAGTTGTCCTGTCTTGTTTCAGGTATTAATCTGGAACCTATTTTTTGTTGGTCATAGAGATAGTTTCTCTGGCTTGTTTCAGGAATTAATCTCTAACCTATTTGAGAAATGTTGGTGGTATTTTCCTGTTGATAACATAAGAGGTCTTTTGTTCGTCTGTCTTTAACTAGAAGAAGTAAATCTAACCAGAAGAGGTTTTTGATCCGCCTATCATTAACTGGAAGAAGTGAATCTATCCAGAAGAGGACCGTTGATTGCCTATTATTAACTGGAAGAGGTGAATATATCTAGAAGAGGACTTTTGTTTTATTGATTGACTTTTCCTGCAAGGAAGAGGGTTAGTTGCATGCAGATGTGTGCATGGCTTGATGATGTTCTCAAAATAAATGAGATTATGTTATATGTGTTTATCATGTATGTAATATGATGCATGAATGCAGAATATTGTTGAAATGTATATTTGTCTTGGAAAATAAATCCTTGACAAATGCTAGGGAGCCTTTAAATCCCAGAATGCTATTGAGGATGAAGAGTATGTGTATCTTCAAACTTTGTTTAGAATGTTTCTGCTGGGGATTCTTGTATTATTGTTTGAGGAGAACTCTGCCGGGGAACATTGACTTTGCTTGCGAAAACTCCGTGGAGAGTGTTGATTTATGTTTGGGGAAAGAGTTTAAGAGTTTTAGTTGTCTGTTGCTCTACTGGGGATTTAAAGGTTAGTTGTTATCTGGTCAAAATTCAGGCTTGGTGGAAACTTGCTAGGGATAATAAAGCTAATTGTTATCTGGTCGGAATCCAGGCTTTGCAGCAACTCACTGGGGATAATGGCGAACTCTACGGGGGAAGAGGATTTTTGTTAGTGATTTGAATAAGTTAAACTATTATCTGGTCGGGTCTAGGTTTCATAGTAACTCGAACGATTATATGGTCGAGATCCAGGTTTCAGTAACTCGAACTGTTATATGGTCGGGTCCAGGTTTCAGCAATTTTACCTTGAGGTTAACTGGTATCTGGTCGGGTTCAGGTTTCAGCAACTCGAACTGTTATCTGGTCGGGTCCAGGTTTTAACAATTGAAGAAATTAAACTATTATCTGGTCGGGTCCAGGATTTAGTAACTTAAAATTAAGATTAATTGTTATCTGGTCGGGTCCAGGTTTAAGCAACTCAAACTGTTATCTGGTCGGGTCCAGTCTTCACAATATAATTCATTCTTAGGGAGATGAAGTTGAACTAGTATCTGGTCGGGTTTAGGATTCATAGTAACTTGCTTGAAAGAGATGAAGTTGAACTAGTATCCGGTCGAGTCCAGGCTTCATAGTAACTTGCTTTGAAGAGAAAAGGAGTCAACTGCTATCTGGTCGAATTCCAGGCTCCACATCAACTTCGGGGATAGTAACGATTCCTTTGGGGATTGAAATGGATTTACCGGGGGTTAAGGGGTTTCATCCATTGATTTGTGATAGTTTGAGAAACAAACTCAAGCTGAGGAATTTGTAGTTTGTTGGGGAAATAAACCCTGTTGAAGAGAATATTTGACGATCTGTAGGGGAGATAGATTCTTTAGACAGAAACTCCACAAGGTTTCCAACTCAGTTAAGACCAACTCGGTTGGGGAATGTCAGAATAATTCCAAGCCTTGATTGTATCCGAGGAGATATTGAACGAGTATCAGAATGACATCCATATATGGGTTGTATCTTAACTGTATCTGAGCAGAGTCTTAAATAAATGTCAGAATAAATATGTATTTAGATTGTATATGAATTGTATCTAGAAGAGAATTTTGAATAAGTATTAGAATGGATCTTTGTCTGGATCATATACTTACTGTATCTGCAAGAGAATCTGAAATGAGTATCAGAATTAATCTGCATGTAGATTGTTTCTGAAATGTATCTAAGAAGATGGTAAACTGTTGGCAATCTCCCTCTGTTTGGGAACTAGTGTGATGTGTGCATTTGTTGGGAGAAGATCACAACTCCTATGTTCGCTGGTGAGTTTACTATGTCATCGGCTGTAGGATGCCCCACTTTTGTTTAAAGATGCTTCTGCATTTGTCGGGGATAGCCTTGTAACTCCGACGACTTCACCATGGATCACCTTATGAAGGGGACTTTATGGGGATTTGTCACTGTCCATAGTAGTAAGTGTTGTAGTACTGCCAATAAATGTTTGCTTGGTCTCACATGACCCTTTATATGTGGGAGCCTGTTTGCCCCTAGAGTTAATCTGGTGCACTTTGACATTTGAGATTTTGATCACATTTCCGGTAGCCTTCAACTTCCTAGGGATCTTTTCTAAGACTATTGTAGAAGAAACTGAAGACATGATACTAACACCATCTGATACTACTGGCACAAACAACAATTTGGTGGTATCCAAGATCTTTGGTAAAGTCTCATAATCTTCTAAGAACTGTCATGGAAGGATGATACTGACGCCATCTGATACTACTGGCGCAGACACATAATTTGGTGGTACCCAAGATCTTGGTAAAGTCTCAGAATTTTCTAATAACTATCATGGAAGGATCCAAAGACATGACACTAACACCATCTGATACTACTGGCACACACAAACAAATTGGTGGTACCCAAGATCTTTGGTCAAGTCTCAGAATTTCTAGGAACTGTAATGGAAGGATCCGAAGACATGATACTGACACCATCTGATACTACTCATACAAACAAAAATTTGGCGGTACCCAAGATCTTTGGTCAAGTCTCAGAATTTTCTAAGAATTGTCATGGAAGGATCCGAAGACATGATACTGACACCATCTGATACTACTGGCACACACAAGCAATTTGATGGTACCGGAAGTCTTCATAGTGGATTTTGTTCAAGCCCATGATCAACGTAACATTTCCCATTGAGTGATTGGGATGGATAGTTGCCCCTGGTTATTCAACATTTCTTTGAGAGATTCTTCGAATCTTGACTTGTCTGCCCCAAATATGTTGGAAAATGGTCATGTCGTGCCCCTTGATTATGAGAGATTTGTCATTCGAAGCGTATTTCCATTTGAAGTGATTCTATTTATTGAGAGATTTTTCATTCACTGGATATCCGTCGTGCGGATTTCTCTGTTGTCAAACAATTATCCATATGCAAACAGTGGTATTTAAACAATGTAAAGTTTATGTCTGTTTTGAGATTTTTTTTTGAACAATTCACTTTTAAAGAGAAACAAAAATTTGTAACAATATGAATTCAACTCATGGTTTACAGTAAGCCTTACAGGAGTTAGGATACCTTTTGTAACAACATGCTTTCGAACTAACCTATGCTTCAATTGGGGCTTTTAAGGGGTTGTAACATAGCCTAGTTCACAATTTTAAGAAACAAAGGATAAGGCTCAAAGTTTATTTGTACCCACCCATTCTTCATGATGTTCTACAGTCCTAAAATCATTTAACTGTGTGTTTGGATTCCAATTGAGTCTTGGAATGGTTTTGAGGCGATGGTTCAGAAACTGGAAGTTTATTTGAGGAGGCAGTTGTTTTTAAAACATTTTTCTATTGTTGAGGATTTGTAATGACCTCCTTTTTTTGATTTATTGTCCCTACTTTTTTCCTGACTATTTTTGTTTTTTTTAGACTACAGTCAGCGGGATACCCCAGTTTTTTTTCTTCTCTTAAGTCTCCTTAAGAGGTTTTGACTCAATGGGCTTTTCTTTTGAGAGATAATGACTTCCTATTTCATGGGGAACCATCACTATCTTTTGATTAAGAAGGATGTTCATGTATGAAGTGAAATCTCGCAACTGAATGCACATTTAAATTAACTGAGAAACTACCCTACCCCAGGTTATGATCAAAGATTTCAGTTTGTATGGAAAAGAAAACTCCTACCCCTTTGGCTTAAAGGGGTTGAGTAGGGATTATCCTCCTTATAACTCCACTGTTTAGGGTTTGAAACAACGCCTATACATCGTCAGCAAAGTCTGTTCAAAACCATATTGTATGAGATTATGGTATTATTTTCATCATCCTTCCTCTAAAGGCTTATAGCTTGTAACTGAGAGTTGAATATCATACAAAATGAGGTAAAAGCATAACTTTAGTATAGTGAAAACGAATGGATTAACTCAGGACAAACATATGCAATGCATTAATGAGAACAAACAAAGTTTGAAATTAGGATAAGTGTTTAAGCAAACAAAGAAGTTACAATTGAAAATTCAAATGAACAAAAATATCTCCGCCTAAACTTTGTCACTTCAGATGATGTGCCTTTGAGGGATGACAGAAAAACTCCAGTTGACCATCTTATGTGAATTCCAACGCCCTTTCATCGATCAAGTCTTGAATTTTGTTTTTCAACGCCCAACAGTGGTTAGTGTCGTGTCCAGGACTGTTGGAGTGGTACTCACACCTTTCTTCATGATTGTAACGGGGAGAAGCAGTAATGGATTTTTGAGGAGGCTCCCTCAATGTAACCAGCTTGGCTTCCAACATATGATGCAATGCTTAAGCCAAATTCATTTTGATCTCGACAAATTGTCTTCCTTGCTTACGTTGACCACATTGTCGTGGTTGGCGAGGTTGTTGTTGGACTCTTGGTATAGTAGCCATTTTGAAGGGTGTTCTCTCGACCAAACCAACTTCTTGTCTTATCAGAGGCTGATTAATGACTCGATCCCCAATTCCAGTTGTTTGTTCCATATGGTTGCATACGTCTTGATGAAGCTTGTTGACGAGGGCTCTCAGCTCTTCTTGTCCCCGAGCTAAGTTTTGGATAAAAGCCATCTGACCCACCATTTGTCCCATCATCTGGACCTTCATTGTTGACATTTCAATTTGTAATCATTCCAAATGGTCATCCCCGCTGTCCTCAAGATTCTTCTTGGTCATACTCTCAATGATGGGTACTTTCACTTCTTCTTACCCCTTGGATAGGTTCAGCAACAATTCTTGAAGTCGAGCATTTTGGGTCTAAAGATCTATGACAGTCTTCTCTAGAGCCATCTCTATTGAAATAAACCGTAAGCAGATGAGAAACCTGTGTGGGGAAACCTGTTATGATATGATGCATGGTATATGGATGCAATGTTTTCAAGGATCTCGCGGGGTAAACACAAGAAAATGTCAGAAGCTGAACTTTGACCGCAACCTTGATTGAAGAACTTCATATTGTTGAATATCCTTATACGAGAATCAAGCTCACCATGTCGAGTGGGTCATAGCCCTTGACCTAAGTTATCATGCTTTGGTCTTTGACATCATTTGGTTAGAGGAGAATAAATCCTCTTTCCCCTTGATAGACGTCCGATTCATCATGACCCTGCATCAGAGGCCCTTTGAGATCTTTGAAATGGTTAGTAAATGATATGATATGATATGATGTCATGATGTTATGTACAAGTATACACATAAAGCAAACAAGTTGTTATGTACAAATAATCATATAAACATAAAGCAGACAAGTCCTTAGGTTTAGGCTTGCATGGAGTCATAGATAAGTACCCTCTTGAAGCTTAGTTGGTTCAACCTATCCCAGAAAGTAATCAGGTTCTAGAGGATCTCAATATCATTAATCTTTCTTCATCAGAAATTGTTTCAGCACAAGCCTCTTTATTGGTGATCGAAATATCCTGAAAGTCCGATCTCAATGAGCGTAGCATCGAGTATCAACCAACTTTGGACTGCACCGAAGCCGGCTATCTCACTACTTCCTAATGGCCAAGTTGTTCAATTAAAGGTTCTAAGGTCTTTAGTGCTTCATGACACCATACAACGACCCTGTATTCTCCTTGAATAAACTCAAGGGCTACCGGTACTAACAAATGTGTCACACTAACATAGCCATCACTTCAACCATGTCGGTATACCCCACACAATTTCCACAATCTATTGCTACTTACCTAATGGTGTTCCCCGATCCGGATAGAGGATCAAAACAAGCCCAAACAAAGACCCATAAATGTAAAGCAAAAAAATCAAACAATAAAAGAGATTAAATGTGATCTAGCTCTAAGGTAACCCCACTTTTAAGAATTCCCCAACAGAGTCGCCAGTTCTGTAATACGGTGGGAGAACTGACTTAGGTGTTTTGCGTTTGATCGCAATTGTTGCAGATAGCAAGAGTCGCCACTGACTTTTCTTTTATCCAATAAAGGAAAGGGTGAAAAGAACAAGAAAGACCTTTTGAGATATTTTTTTAAGTTCGGGGGGTAAGTTATGAAAAGGGAAGGTGTTAGCACCCTTTTCATCCGTAGTTATCTACGGGCTCTTAGTTGCTTGATCACATTAAAAATGCTTTGTTTGAAATGTGTTTTGTGATGGGTGCAAGTTTGAAAATATTTTGAAAACGCATTTGTTTCGGCAAACTTTGTAATGATTCTCGTCTCTATAAGAATGTATACAAAGTGTTGGTTTTAAAAATAGTTCAAAGAGATATTTGTTTTTGAAGATGTTTTGAAAGTGTAAGTGTGGAAATGGTTTTAGTTTGAGAGCAAGCAACTACGAGTGTCCTACCTACTCAAAAGGTCTTTGTTCTTTTCCTCCTCCTTTAGATGTTGCTATCTGACCATTGATTTGGTAAGAAGCCCCATCATTGGATGTGAAAGGACATGCACGGGTCAATCATACAGTCATCGAAGGCAACTTGTGAGACGCTTTAGCAATTTCTGTAAGGGACTAGATCGTTTTACTAAAGGCAACATCGAGGGACATCGAGGGACTACGATCTTTTTTATCAAAGGGTCTCTGCTAAAGTGTCCCATATTCGAGGGACATGACTGTATGTTTTCAAAAGCAACGAGCGACGTTACCCTAGATGTGCGCGTGTGAAAAATGTGTTTGATTCAAGTTAATTTGTCTTTGATTAGGTTATCTAGCGGTTAATTTTATGTCTTGCCATACATGCCTAATTACTATACAGTATAAAGGAAAACAGTAAATTACGGAAATTAAAATTTTACGCTATTACAGAGCTTTCAGGGATGGGGAATACAAATTTACAAATAGTGATGAAGTATAAGCCTAATTAAACTATTACAAACCGTAAACAATTACAATAATCGAAAGAATGCGAAAATAGTAAACTACACAAAAGAAAAGGCAAATAAAATCATTTTTCGGTGTGTTCTTGGCAAAATAACGACACGTAGGAAATTAGCATTTGGATAACATTATGAAAAAACAAAACCAAACAAATCAATTATTAGCTAAACAAAATGTTGGAAAATTGTTAACTAAAAATAATGAGGTATTAAGTCTAAAGTAAAAATTTTACTTAACTAAAAAAAAAAGAAATTTTACCCAAAAAAATGCTTAGGAGAAAGTCTTCACTCTCTCTCGATTCAGTCTCTCTTCCAAAAACTCAAATTTCCTCTATTATCTCACTCTCTTTTGATTCAATCTCTCTCTATTCACTCTCTCTTCCGAAAACTCAAACTTCCTCTGTTATCTCACTCTCTTTCGATTCACTCTCTCTCCCGAAAACTCAAACTTCCTTTGTTATCTCACTCTCTTTTGATTCACTATCTCTCAATTCACTCTCTCTTACGAAAACTCAAACTTCCTCTATTATCTCACTCTCTTTCGATTCACTCTCTCTTCTGAAAACTCAAACTTCCTATACTACAACTCTATTCCATCTTCCTCTCTCAATGTCTCAGATAGTACAGGTGGTGCCAATACTCGAAGTCCCGATGCGCTTCGGCTCGATTTTTTCCAGTCGAAGGAGGTTATCGGGGCATAAAACTCAATGGTTTTGCTGTTGTTGAAAAGGGAAAGAGCCTCGGTGGAATTTTGGCATACTTCCCAGAGACGGAGATAGTCACAGGAGGTGGCGAGGAGGTCGGAGGAGGTTTTTTTGAGGGTGGAATGGGTTGATGGATGGAACATGAGTTTGGTAGGTGGATAAGGGTGATCGGAGGATAGTGAAAGTTGGGGTTTAGAGAGTAGCGGAAGAAAAGAGGTTGGGGGGTGGTGAATCGGAGATTCAGATGGTGGTTATGAGGTTTAACAATAACAACAACAACAACTAAAGTGGCCCTAATTTTGGTTTTTTTTCTCGATTTCCTTGTTTTCCTAGTAAGCATTCGTTCATCTCTCAATCAAATCATGATGAAACTTCATTATTTCATTTCAGTATTTCGATTAACAGATATAAAGATTATCTTTTTTTGCTTTTCTTACATTAATAGAAATGCAGAGGCAATGTTTAGGCAAGCAAACCAATAATTTCAAAGTTTCAGAATGAAAAACATCAGGAAAACGTGAATGGCAATGGTTGCAGTGGATTTTATAGAAAAAACATAACACATGAGTTTAGAGATTTATAGGAAAAGTTACCTGCGAAGAAGAGGGTCTTTTTGGAAATCGTTGAGGTATATGCTTTGATTTTCTTCCTTACTTTACTCATTGTTATTCTTTCTGCTTCTTCTTTGAATCGAACCTCTAGCGTGTGAGCAATAGGTTGGGTGAAGTTTGTATGACAACAATTTTGTTTTACATAAGTAAGTTTTTTTTGTAGAGTTACAATGAAAGATAAGCAAGAACTTGTGTTGTTTCTGTGGAATTTTCAGTGTTTTTTAACAAAACTAGTCCCCTCTTGAAATGTTTGAGATATCTGTCTATATATGGTGAGGTAATGAGAAAATGGAGGGAAACAAATGGAAAATTTGAACCATTTGGTATGCTGTCTTAATTCCTTTTTGATACAGTTTCTGTTTTTGTTAATTTAGTGTAATTTATTGGGCAGATTTGGACAACAATGTGCACGGTTTTGGACTGATTTTCTTGGCATTACTATGCAGGGTTTGGCAGCATGTGAAGCAAGTTTAGAGACAGAAACGGGGATGTTGTTTTGCAGCAAGGTTTGGACAATATTGGGACGTTTGAAGTTGTTTATAATTTTGTTTGGTTGCAAGCTGTTTTGGATTATTTTGTAGGTTTGTTTTTACCTATTTTGGTGCAATTTTGGCTGGCTTATGGACTGGTTTTAGTGCAGGGCAGCAACATGTTATTTTGGAGTGTTATGTATGAGCAAATTGCTACAAGTCTTGGTTCAAATCTGGTTTGGATTTTGAAGTTTAGCATGAAGTTATAAGAAAATTGTAGCATGAGGAAAATTTGAAGATTTAGAACTAGGACTTGAATTTTCATGTACTTTCTTTGTAATTCCTCTTGTAACTTTTGGTATGATGGCAAAGATGTAATGGTTTGTATGATAATTTTGAATGAATTTTGAATGAGATAACTTTGACTTTGATAAATGACAAAATTTTCCTCTTTTGACCTATCTTTAAATTAGCCCATGGGAATTGTTTGGGATTTCTCTTGATAATGCAATGAAGTTGAAAAGATCTTGAATGGAATTGTTTGAAGTCCTTGATTTGGTTCATGAGAATTGTAACTTAGAGAAACCATGAATCAAAGAATAACTTTATCATGTTTGCATTTCAATGAAGCTCAAATATTGAAAGCTTGAACGAATTTGAGCAAATTTTAGTGAACTCGTTCTTTGATACCTTGAATTTAAAATAATTCACGCGAATGAACCATAGAAAATTTGGATGAAACTTGTGATATTTGCATAATTCTTTGCTAACTTGAATTGAAATCCAAAACATTATTCAAATGAATCCTCAAATCATTTCCCCAAGATCCTAACTCAATTTCCAACATGGTGACTTGTATTATAAGCAACATCTTCTTCAAACTCAACATGAATCTCCAAACTCCACATCTTGTTCCATGAAAGATCTCAACATCATAGTCCCAATAAAACAATTATGGCATGAATCCAAAGAGAATTCAAAATCAAGCAAATGACCTATGACGATTCAATAACTTTCAAGGTCTTCTAAACACAATTTTCCTTCGATTCTTGAAGAGAACTTGTTGACGACATCACTTATGACAATGTGCAAAAATAAACGTCTCAAGATCTTGAAAATTGAGGAAATTACGATTCTTGGAAGTCAGGTAACAATTATTTGAGATTAGGTCAAAATACAAAAAGTGGCCTATAAAGTATTCGAAATTTTGATGATCTTTCGCACATAATCGACTCTTGACTTGTAAAGAGAAGTTGGAGATGACGTCAAAGAGAGTCATACCCAAAAGAACCACTAAAAATATCGAATAATGAAGAAATTATAATCGTTTGAACTTTATCTTGAAAAGGTCGACTTTTGGGTCAATGTAGTTGATTTTCAGCCATCTGAACCATCGACTGAGCAAACTTGCAATGCGAGGTTTGAAACTTGACATGAGCATCCTTGAGAATATATGAAGGACCATGAAGGCCACTTGAAACCTTGGAAACTTAATTTTCTTTGAGAAATACCAAACCCTAGTCATGGACTCGATACTTAAGAGGAGAATCTGTCTGATCAAATTCTGAGCCATTTTGAGTATTTGAGAAACCCTCGGATAGCATCTTTAATGAAAAATGGGAGGGAAAATTTCGGGGTACAACACAACCCTTTAACAAATGAACCATTGTGCCCCGGGTAAGACACAAGTTTTTAAAGTCATTGTTTATTACATATCCAAAAACTTTTGAAAACAAAAAGACAGGAATATCTTATCACTCCTAACTAAAAGAGATGGGAAAGATGTCTTCTGCCTTCCAGTTTTCCATTCCATCACCCACGGTCAGGAATATCCAGCTACTAAAGTCAGGTGGCTGACCATATATTCCTCCTCTCCAGAAACAGTAATAATTTTCCCTTTCACCGGATATTTCAGCTTCTGGTGCAGGGTGGAAGTGACACCACCCGCCTCATGGATCCAAGGGCATCCTAATAAACAAGAGTAAGCCGGCCGAATGTTCATGACGTAGAAAGTGGACTCAAAAATCTATGAACCCATCTTGATCGGGAGGTCCACCTCTCCATGCACCATTCATTTAGATCTGTCGAAGGCTTGAACTATGATATTGCTAGGTGTGATCGGTGGATCTGGAACTGACTGTTTAACGCTGGTTCGCGAAATGTCGCGGTAAGCAAGAGTCGCCACCGTCTTTTATTTTCTCCAACATGGACAGGACAAAAGCACAACAAAATTCCTTATGAGATAGTTTCTCGGTTCGGGAGGTAGATTTATAGAAAGGGAAGGTGTTAGCACCCTTTCTATCCATGGTTATCCATGGGCTCTTAGATACTTGCTCATTGTGTTTTCAAAATGTTTGTTTGCTTTTCAATTGTGAGTGAGTTTGAAAAAAGTTTCAGTTAAAGATTTCAGATCGACTCTTGTATCAGTCCTCAAGAGTGTTTGAAAAATTGTTTTTGAAAGCTTTTTGAAAAGTGTCAGTGTGAAAAGAGTTTTGATTTGTTTTTGAATAGAGCAAGTATCTATGAGTCATCTACCTACCCTAAGGAATTAGGCTGTGTAAATGTCCTTAAGGTAGTGCCATCCCACCATTGAGAGGTAGGTAGCACCACCATTGGAGGTGTTCGGGTCAATTCGTTTGTTAGGGACGATGTGGTCACCAGAGCAATAGTAGGACACCTTAGAAGCTACCCTTATGCCATGTTCATGGACATAAGGACTTACTAAAACGTCCTATACTCGACGACCACCTTTCGAGGGGCAAGGCAACAGTGAGGCGTACCCTAAGAGTGGTGTGTGAATTTGTGTATTGTTTTCAGTTATGTTTTATCTTGTCATGCATTTGGTGAGCTACGCTTTGATTTTATTTGGGCCATTCATTCTTTCATGCAAAGTTTAACAGTTTTAAGGGTGCGGGAATTAAAGTGCGGAAAATAAAGTCCTACGCTATTACAAGGCGCGGGTCTATACATCGCCAAATTAACAAAGACCCGTTTTTTAATAAAAATACGGAAAGTAAATAAGTTTCCTAATCACTATTACAAGGCTTGGGCAATTACATAATATTAAAAAAAAGAAATAAAAATAAATGCGCGAAAAGAAATAAGAATCGAATGTGCGAGGGCGTTGGACCCTTTAAAGAAATTAAATGAAATTAAGGAATTAATTAATTATTTAATAAAGAAAAGAAGTTATTTTTTATGGTTTTTGGTATTTATGAAATAAAGAAAATTAAAATTGAAAGAAACCCTAATTCTAAATATTTTTAATTATTAAAGAAAAAGATTAAAGTTTTAACCTAATTTACCCTAATTAATTAATGACATGTTTATTTACAAAATTAATTAATAATTAATAATAATAATAATAAGAGGAAATTATTTTATTAAGAAAAATATAAAAAATGCTAAAAAAACCTAATTTCTACATATTTTAGTTATTAAGAAAAGATTAAAATTTGAACCTAAATTAACCTAAATTGATTATTAAAAGATTTATTTACAAAAATATTAATGACCTAAATATTAAATAAAACATATTTTTTTATTTTGATTTTTGATTTTTTTGTGTTGTGAAAATTATTTTTGTGAATTAAATAAAACAATAAAACAAATAAAAAAATAAAAAGGAAAATTAAAATAAAGAAAAAAATATGCAAACCATGGGGGTGGCTGACCCAATTTAGAGGTGTTTATGGAGTGATTTGGCCCAAGAATGCAAGGCCCTTTTTGACTTTTTGGAATTGTGTATGGAATGTTTGACCAGCGTGCATGGTGGACCTCCACATTCTGACCTTTGGGTGAGACTTCCTGGGCGCGTGGCAAGCAAGCAGGTGGGGTTGTATGGTGGTCTTTTGATGGCATGCTGCATAGAAACACATTGAAGAAAAAATTATGGAATAAGTGGGGGACCTGGGAATCGAACCCAGGTCCCAGTACCTGCATGCCAACGCATCAACCAGCTGAGCCGTTGAGTCTCTTTGTCATACTAGTGGGACATGAATAACATATGTGAAAAAGCAATATTACACTGAACCCAAAATAAAAACGCGCCATTATTTGAATACTCCAACCGCGTCTGGACACATCAACGTCTTTTTCATCTTTTTGCCTGTAAACAAAAGCAAATAGCGGGGGTTTTAAACCCCCACTAAACATGAACGGGAAAAATAGCGATTAGCACATAAGCGATTATAAAAAGGGCGCGAGGGGTGGTTTTGCTTCGTCTGGATGTCCTGAATCCAATGGTATAGGTTTTAAGGCCTGATTTTACCATATGTGTGAACCCCTAAATCCAAGCTTCTGAAACCCTAAAATGCATTAATGGCAACTTTGGATACAGGCGTTCTTAGTTCAATCAAATGGCACCAATAGCTTCAGAATATTCATGTTAGTGTAAATCAACCATTAAAAGACATTAATAAGGCATGAAAATGCAAACACGAATATGCAAAATTTTATGAACAGGGTGATATCGTTCTACCAATTCCTTGAGTATGAAGGGTTGGTTTTGATTGGAATCGTTTCCTGGATGCCTTGGAAAGCTTTTGGAATACTCTTCAAGCCTTGAATTGCACTCTAGGTCTGAAAACAGTTTCAAGTTTTTTTGTGAAAAAAATGCACTTTTGTTCTTTGTCTTGGGCGCAGCTTCTGTGTCTAATCTCATTGGTTTCACTTGTGCCTAAGTATATGAAGGGAATTAGGTTAAAAAAACAGCCCATGATCCATTGATTTAATGCTTTTGAATATTTGATTTTGTCAAATCTTTTCCAATCTTTTTTTATGCCAATTATGCCAATTATGGAAGATTTTTGTTCCCTTAAGGTAGTACACGACATCTTGAGCTCATAATGGGAGAATATGCTGCACAAAAAGATTCAAAACCTTTGTTTAGTATTTTTCTCATAATTAATTTTAATTAAATGAATTAATAGGATTAAAAATTCAATTAATTAATTAAAAATAATAAAATAACTCCCTTTTAGCTTAATGGGTCGTGCATAGCCTTTGGGTAATGATTCATGGAAGAAATTGAGGCCCATTAGCATTTTTGAGGCATTTGAAGCAAAGTTGACTTTTCAAAATTCCAAACAATTTCCCAACTTCCACAAGGCATATCTTGCTCAATTTTTAAGCTTTGATCATGTTCTTGGACATTTTGGAAAGGTCTTGAAGTCCTATAACCAATGCCTTTGGTCCCATGTCATTTTGATTTACCAATCTCAAGTTATGGTCTTTGACTTAAAGTGCCTTTTTGTTGACTTTTGAAAATGACCTATAATGTTGAGATTGATAACTTTTTGTGAGAGCATTTCTTGGACTTGAAGTGTGAAGATGAGTTGTAGGAAATGTCATTCTCTTCAAAATGAGCTTTGGATGGAATTTTTCTGATAAACCATGTGGAAGTTATGCTCTAGTCAATTTGCAATTGACTTTTTCAGCTGTCCAAAAATAGAAACTTTTGCATCTTGAGACTTTTTGAGCCATGCCTTGAGAATCATGATCAAGAATTGATCAAATGATGTTTGTGGCTTCAAAATAAGATGTTGACCAAAAATTTTGACTTTTGACTGTCAAATGACCATTTTGCCCCTACAGTTGACTGTGAAGCAATTTAGGGTTTTTGACTGTGCAATTTGGTGCTGTGAGTCTTGAAACTTGGCATATGGATGCTTGACAATGTATGTAGGCATGTGGGACTTGTTTGGACCTTTGGAAACTTCAATTTCTTTGCCAGAACCAAAACCCTAATTTTTGACTGTTAGGAGGCCATTGGACTGTGCAACCCTTGGGAGATTTTGAAGCATGATCTTAGCAAACCTTGAAGAATATGGGAGGGTAAATTTTTGGGTACAACAGTTGCCCCTGTTCAATCTTCTTAGACCTGAGGGTGTAGATTGGCTGGCGTACCTTTCGTAATTCGAGGGTAGAAGATGATTACACACTAGAGTGCCCAGAAATTTGCGCTCGCATGTTAGCAGTGTGATGGTGGGAATGGGCTTACAGATGCCATTTGGAGACTGATGGATAGGAAGATGGGCTTATAGAGGCCATCAGGAGATTGTCGATCGCGTAAGAGTTTCCTTAGCGAGAACTTGCGTACCTAAAAAAGAAAGATAATTACCTGGCCTGTTACAGGAGTTGACCTTCAAACTCTTTATGTAGATGTGCCCTGGCTAGTTGCAGGAATCGAATCTTTAAACTCTTCAGACGTCCCCTGTCGAGATACAGGAATCGGGTCTGGTAATGTTGGTCGTCAACAGATACACCCTGGCGAGATACAGGAATCAAATCTTCAAACCCTTCAGACGCACCCTGGCAAGATACAGGAATCGGGTCTGGTAATGCTAGTCGTCAACAGATACACCCTGGCAAGATACAGGAATCGGATCCTCAAACTCTTCAGACGCACCCTGGAAAGATACAGGAATCGGGTCTGGTAATGCTAGTCGTCAACAGATACACCCTGGCAAGATACAGGAATCGGATCCTCAAACTCTTCAGACGCACCCTGGCAAGATACAGGAATCGGGTCTGGTAATGCTAGTCGTCAACAGATACACCCTGGCAAGATACAGGAATCGGATCCTCACACTCTTCAGACGCACCCTGGCAAGATACAGGAATCGGGTCCGGTAATGTTAGTCGTCAACAGATACACCCTGGCCAGATACAGGAATCGGATCCTCAAACTCTTCAGACGCACCCTGGCAAGATACAGGAATCGGGTCTGGTAATATTAGTCGTCAACAGATACACCCTGGCAAGATACAGGAATCGGATCCTCAAACTCTTCAGACGCAACCTGGCAAGATACAGGAACCGGGTATGGTAATGTTAGTCGTCAATAGATACACCCTGGCAAGATACAGGAATCGGATCCTCAAACTCTTCAGACGCACCCTGGAAAGATACAGGAATCGGGTCTGGTAATATTAGTCGTCAACCGATACACCCTGGCGAGATACAGGAATCAGATCCTCAAACTCTTCAGACGCACCCTGGCAAGATACAGGAATTGGGTCTGGTAATGTTAGTCGTCAACAGATACACCTTGGCAAGATACAGGAATCGGATCCTCAAACTCTTCAGACGCACCCTGGCAAGATACAGGAATCGGGTCTGGTAATGCTAGTCGTCAACAGATACACCCTGGCAAGATACAGGAATCAGATCCTCAAACTCTTCAGATGCACCCTGGAAAGATACAGGAATCGGGTCTGGTAATGTTAGTTGTCAATAGATACACCCTGACAAGATACAGGAATCGGATCCTCAAACTCTTCAGACGCACCCTGGAAAGATACAGGAATCGGGTCTGGTAATGTTAGTCATCAACAGATACACCCTGGCAAGATACAGGAATCAGATCCTCAAACTCTTCAGATGCACCCTGGCAAGATACAAGAATCGGGTCTGGTAATGTTAGTCGTCAACAGATACACCCTGGCAAGATACAGGAATCGGATCCTCAAACTCTTCAGACGCACCCTGGCAAGATACAGGAATCGGGTCTGGTAATGTTAGTCGTCAACCGATACACCCTGGCGAGATACAGGAATCGGATCCTCAAACTCTTCAGACGCACCCTGGCAAGATACAGGAATCGGGTTTGGTAATGTTAGTCGTCAAAAGATACACCCTGGCAAGATACAGGAATCGGATCCTCAAACTCTTCAGACGCACCCTGGCAAGATACATGAATCGGGTCTGGTAATGCTAGTCATCAACAGATACACCCTGGCAAGATACAGGAATCGGATCCTCAAACTCTTCAGACGCACCCTGGCAAGATATAGGAATCTGGTCTGGTAATGTTAGTCGTCAACAGATATACCCTGGCAGGATACAGGAATCAGATCTTTAGTTGCGACCGTTGATGGTAATCATCTTGGTATTAACCTTTTTCCTGAAAAGACAAAATGTTAGTTGTATGCAATGTCATGATGTATGACATGCATTATGTTCTCGTGAGATTGTATGTTCATGATGCGTATATGCATGCTATAATGTATGAAGATGCGATGTTTATGAATGTAGGTTTTCGTCTTAGGAAAATAAATCCTTGACGGGTGCCGGGAAATTAAATCCTGGGCTGATGTGAATAGCATTCTTTGTTTCCATTGGGGATGATGATTGCAAGAATACCGGTAGGAGAAGGTGACTCCGTTGGGGAATAAACTTGGAGATTACTCTACGGGGGAAAATTATTCTAGCGACCTTGCTGGGGAACAATACTCTGTGGGAAGAGAGGTACTCTATTGAGATGTTGATGATAATTCCACTGGGGATACCGTTGTTATGTTGGAAGTTTTAATAGACTCCGCTGGGGATAAGAAGCCTTCGCCGAGGACGATCTTTCCGTGGCTTTTGGCTGAGGATAACCTAGTTATATCCTGGTAGGGAAATAACCTTTGAATAAAGCCGGGGGACGCGTTCGTGCTTTGCAGGGGATAAGCTTACTGTTGGGGGGATGGATTCCACTTTTCCTGGGGATATCTTTTCAGATTGGACTGGACTTTCCTGGGGAAATTTTTGAGATATATTAGGGAAGTGGCTCCACTGAATGTCTGGTATACCGCCGGGGAACAATCTTAGGTCAAAATCACCGGGGATGCTTGTTAAGAATGTTTGTATACTCCGCTGAGGAATGTTGTGATCTGCTGGGGATACTCAACTTCCTTAAGGCTGACAGTATAACTTTGCTCGGGGAGAGTGTGGTTGACTTGCTGGCTCACTCTCTGGGGACTTAAGATATCTTGGTTATGTTCTTCAGCTGAACCTACCTTGGTACCTTGATGGACAGAGCAATTAGATTGCTTAGACAACTCATTATTGCCCCTGTTTCTAATGTTACCTGTAATTAATCCTTTGTTTCGTATGCAAATATTTATGAGTTAGCAATTATTGTCAAATGCATATATCACAAATTGAACCTTGGACGTTCTTCGCAAAACAAAACAGAAAAAGGAAAAACAATTGGCAATTTGTCTGAAAAGTGAATTCATATTGATTTTTGAATTTGCCTGTAAATAGGCGTTTTATGTACAAGAGGCTGACGTCCTAGTAAGAGAGCGCCGCCGAATAAGAGAGTTTATACAAATTCGTACAAAAAGGAAAACAAAACAACTATGTGAAAAGAATGATCCCACTGGGTTCCAACTCTGCTATCGCCTTTATATCTTCGAGCGTCTCATCACTTTGCTACTCAGTTGACGATGAAGCTGATTGATCGATGCCGTCTGAACTTGATGTTGATACCGGATTCTGGATGCAAAGTGATCCAATGAGACATAGTATTACGCTTTAATCCCTAACTTTTGCCTGGACCGCCCTTTCGGGTTTTCAGTCCACCGGGATACCCATTTTTGCCCAAGCCGCCTTTTCAGGTTTTCGACTTGCCGGGTGTACAAATTTTTTTCCATTTCATCCCTCATTTTGCCCGAACCCTTTTGGTTCGCCGGGAAGCCCTAATTTTTGTCTAGGTATGTCAACCTAGCGGGTCTTTTATCATGCGTAGTATCTTTTTACTATGTCTGCATTGGCGGGGTGAGGAAGGTCGTCACCATCCATGGTGGTCAGAATCATGGCTCCTCTTGAGAACACATGTTTAACCACAAATGGCCCTTCGTACGTAGGGGTCCATTTTCCCCTTGGATCACTCCGAGGAAGGATGATGCGTTTGATTACCAGATCCCCAACTTGATACTCCTGTGGTATGACTTTCTTGTTAAATGCCCTGATCATCCGTTTTTGGTACGTCTGTCCATGACAAATAGCAGTGAGTCTTTATTCGTCGATTAGATTTAACTGATCAAGTCGTGTCTAGATCCAATCATCTTCGCTCAGATCTGCATCTTTCATTATCTGGAGAGAGGGTATCTGCACTTCGATTGGCAAGACTTCCTCCATGCCGTAGACCAAGGAAAAAGGAGTTGCCCCGGTTGACGTCCTTGTTGAGGTACGGTACCCATGTAGAGCAAACGGTAACATCTCGTGCCAATCTTTATAGGTCACTGTCATCTTCTGCACAATTTTCTTGATATTCTTATTCGCTGCTTCTACAGCCCCATTCATCTTCGGTCGATAAGGAGAAGAGTTATGGTGCTGTATCTTGAATTGCTCGCAGAGCTCAGTGATCATCTTGTTATTGAGATTGGTACCGTTGTCTGTAATGATCCTTTCTGGGACGCCATACCGACAGATCAGGTTATGCCGGATGAACCGTGCCACGACATTCTTAGTTACAGTGGCATATGAAGCTGCTTCAACCCACTTTGTAAAGTAATCAATCGCCACCAGGATGAAGCGATGCCCATTGGATGCCGTAGGTTTAATCTCGCCGATCATATCTATCCCCCACATTGCAAAAGGCCAAGGTGCAGTCAGGACATTCAGAGGAACTGGAGGAACATGCACCTTATCTGCATAAATCTGGCATTTATGACATGTCCGAGAATGTTGGTAACAGTCGGCTTCCATGGTGGACCAATAATATCCTGCCCGAAGTATCTTCTTTGCCATGGTGTGTCCATTGGAATGTGTTCCGAAGGTACCTTCATGTAGCTCTGCCATGATCCTTTCTGCTTCAGTCTTATCCACACAACGCAGTAAGGTCGAATCATGGTTTCGCTTGTACAGGATGCCGTTGCTGAGGAAGAACTTTGCTGCGAACCTTCTCAGAAACTTTTTATCATTGATGGATGCACCTTCAGGGTATTCCTGAGCTTCCAGATACCTTTTCACCTCATGGTACCAAGGTTTTTCAGTCACTACCTCAGCCTCAAGATCACAACAGTATGCCGGCTCGTCCAGTTTCCAGATAATGACCCGGGGAGCCTCATTGTCCCATTTGACCTTGAACATAGAAGACATCGTAGCTAACGCGTCCGCCAGCTGATTCTCCTCTCTTGGGAAATGTTCAAAGGTTATCTCTGTGAAATGGGGGATCAATGTCAACACACATTCTTTGTAAGGAATAAGGTTCGGATGTTTCGTATCCCACTCGCCTTTGATCTGATTGATCACGAGAGCGGAATCTCCAAAGACACTCAGAAACTTGATCCTTAAGTCAATCGCAGCTTGAAGACCCATGATGCATGCCTCATACTCCGCCATGTTGTTGGTGCAGTTGAAACATAGCCGGGGCAGTAAGTGGAGTATGAGTGCCTTGAGGAGATATGATCACAGCGCCAATACCGTTACCTAAAGCGTTGGAGGCTCCGTCAAAGTGCATAGACCATCGGGATCCTTCCTCAGGTCCTTCATCCGGTCCAGGTACTTCACAATCAGTCACTATCATGATGCTCTCGTCCGGAAACTCGAAGTTCATTGACTGATAGTCGTCTACTGACTGGTGTGCCAAGTGGTCTGCCAATACACTTCCTTTGATAGCTTTCTGAGTCGTGTACTAGATGTCGCATTCTGTCAAGATCATTTGCCATCTTGCTATTCTTCCGGACAGAGCAGGCTTTTCGAATATGTACTTTATAGGATCCATCTTTGAGATCAACAAAGTAGTGTAAGTCAGCATATACTGTCTCAGCCGGCGAGCAGCCCATACCAAAGCGCAACAAGTTTTCTCGAGCAGTGAGTATCGGGTCTCACAGTCGGTAAACTTTTTGCTAAGGTAATAAATGGCATGCTCTTTTCGGACAGACTCGTCATGCTGCCCCAACACACACCCCATTGAGCTGTCAAGTACTGTCAGGTATAGTATCAGAGGTCTCCCTTCAACCGGTGGCATAAGGATGGTGGTTCTTGGAGATACTCTTTGATTTTGTCAAAAGCGGCCTGACATTCATCGTTCCAACGTACCACCTGATCTTTCTTCAGCAGCTTGAAGATTGGCTCACAGGTAGCAGTTAGGTGCGAGATGAATCGGGCAATGTAATTCAGGCATCCTAAAAAGCCTCTGACCTCTTTCTCTGTCTTAGGAACTGGCATCTCTTGAATGGCTTTAACCTTGGCAGGGTCCACTTGAATACCCTTATCACTTACAACGAAGCCTAGCAACTTTCCAGATCTAACCCCGAAGGTGCACTTGTTCGGGTTCAACCTCAGCTTGTACAGTTTCAAACGGTCAAACAGTTTCTGCAGATGGTCAAGGTGTTCCTCCTCAGTTTAGAACCTTGCAATCATATCGTCAACATACACTTCAATCTCATGATGGATCATGTCATGAAATAAAGCAACCATGGCACGTTGGTAGGTTGCCCCAGCGTTCTTCAGCCCAAATGGCATGACCTTGTAGCAGAAGGTGCCCCACTGAGTAACAAAGGTAGTCTTCTCCATGTCTTCCGGAGTCATCTTGATCTGATTGTAACCCGAAAACCCATCCATGAAAGAGAACACCTTGTGCTGAGCAGTATTGTCAACCAGAACATCAATGTGAGGTAGGGGGAAGTCATCCTTGGGGCTGGCCCTGTTCAGATCCCTGTAATCAACACACATTCTGACCTTACCATCCTTCTTCGGGACTGGCACCACATTGGCAACCCACTGAGGGTAAGAAGTCACTGCAAGAAAACCGGCATCAAATTGTTTCACAACCTCAGCTTTGATCTTCTCAAACATCTCTGGACGCATACGGCGGACCTTTTGCTTAACCGGAGGGCAGTCTTCCTTGGTAGGCAAATGATGGACCACAATGTCGGTATCCAACCCAGGCATGTCTTCGTAGGACCAGGCAAAGATCTCCACATAATCGTGCAACATCTGAATTAACCGTTGTTTTACGCTGAGCTCCAGATTGGCACCAATCTTAACTTCCTTCCTATCTGTCTCAGTACCTAGATTTATCGTTTCCACCGGCTCTTCATGCGGTTGAATTGCCCTCTCTTCCTGGAGTAACAGTCTTGCAAGCTCACCAGGCACTTCGCAATCATCTTCACCTTCGTCTTCGGCTAAGTTGATCGGATTTTCGAAGTCATAACTGGCAGTAGCAGAGTCGTTACCAGTGAGATCCAGAGTGGATTGAAACCTGTGTAGGTGAGTGTGTGTAAATATAGCTGTTTTGAAATATATAAAGAAAGAAAGAAAGAAAGGGAGCACAAGATTTGCAATGAAAAACGTCCAAGGTCTTTATTCATGATATATGGAAATGACAGTTATAAGCCCTCACAAATGAAGCAACGGTGTCCCGGATAAGACACCGGGCCATAAAGTTTCAATTTATTGTTTATTACAAATAACAAAAACAAAGGAATTCATTACTGCGTAACAAAAGTAACATGTGTATGATCTTTTACGGTCCAATTGTTGAATCCACCGTCAGTCGTCGGGTAGATCCAGCTATCGAACTCTGATTCTTCCACTTCGTCTTGATCCCCAATAGCATTCACTCCTGGATTGGTGATGAGCACAGGAGGTCTTCCGATCCTAGCTTCGCGCACAGCCCTCTGAGCCTCTGCAGTAAAACCCAGTCCAAACTTGTCAGTTTTAGGAGTGAAATCAGGGAGCCTGCCCCAGTTATCACATTCACCTTTCTCGATTACAGCCCGGGCGTCCTTCAAGGAAGCCATCTTCAAAGGAAAGTCCTCTTCAACCACTGCTTCTGCTGCTGCCAATGTTGGAGGTACCTCTTCAAAATGCTGAAAGGGGGTTTCAATAAACTCCCCGTCCATCTCAATATACCGGAAGGAATTCAGATGACTAACCATGTATTCTTCCTCCCCCTGCACAGTGACAATCTTCCCTCTGACAGGGTACTTGAGCTTCTGGTGTAGAGTGGATGTCACTGCCCCATCCTTGTGAATCCAAGGTCGACCCAGCAAACAGGAATAAGATGGACGAATATCCATCACATAGAATGTTGAGTCAAAGACTTTGGAACCAACACGAATAGGAATGTCTACTTCTCCATGAACCATCCTCTTCGATCTGTCAAAGGCTCGAACAATGATGTTGCTAGGTTTCAACTCCAGGCCCTCACAATCCAACCGGTCTAAGGCCTTCTTGGGCAACACATTCAGGGAAGAACCGGTGTCTACCAACACGTGAGCAAGAGTAGTGCCCCTGCATTCAATGGAGACATGCAGAGCATCATTGTGGTTCTTTCCCTTAGTGGTAAGATCAGCATCCGAGAAACCCAATCCATTGTCAGTTGTCAAATTGGCCACACAGTCACTGAATTGATCTACAGAAGTCTCTTGTGGCACATGGGCCGTCTTTAGAAATGAAATCAGGGCCTTGGCATGGGCCTCTGAGCACAGCAGCAATGAGAGCATAGAGATCTTTGAGGGGGTATGCCCCAGCTGTTCAACGACATTAAAGTCACTCTTTTTGATTATCTTAAGAATTTCCTCCATCTCTTGCTGGGAGGCTTCAACATTCACAGACTTTGGTGCCTCCATCCGGGCAGGCTCGTCATCAATCCCTTTGCCCCGAGCATTAGATGACTCGGCAGCAGGGGAAGCAACTTGATCAGAAGTGGAAATAGGCGCACTTGCAGGCGTTATTATGAGAGGTCTTCGAATAGCTGGTGGCGCAATGTCAGGCGAGAAGAGCCTGCCACTGTGGGTTACTTTGGCGGGACCAGTGATATTGCTGATGTTGGTACTGGTGTTGAAATCTTGCTTTATTCCAAGTACATATACATCTGCCCCATAGTGCCATGGGACAGCCTTATCAGATTCATAGGGGAGGGGCCCCGGAACAGTAATAACAATGGGTGCAACAGTCATGATTTTAACTGGCTTCCTCGGGGGAGCCTTGATTGGATTGTTGAAAATTGTAACGACGGATACTTCTTCCACAGGAACAAAAGGAACAACGGTCTTCTTGAACATAATCTCTTTGCTGTCCATCAGGCTTTGGATGCCTAACTTCAGCAACAGACAACCAGTAGGGGTAACAGCACACAAAAGACAGCCCTTGCTACAACCCAGAAATAAACCGGCCAGCAGCAAGTTCCTTTTAACAGTCATCAGAGGGGTAGCTACATCATTCACAGAAACGGCATACAAGTCTTCATCAATGGCATTTACTCCATGCTGGGGCATAGGAGCAGTCACCACATTTGGCCTCTCAGGCGCCTCAAATTGTATCTCCTTTGCATCAATAAGGTCCTGCATCTTATTCCTCAGGGCCCAGCAGTCGTCAGTAGAATGCCCCGGGCTATCGGAGTGATAAGCACAACGGGCATTTGGATTATACTTAGGAGATGCAATATTCACAACCTTTGGAGCCTCTCTTACGGTCACCAAGTTGGTCGATAGCAGTTGCGGCAAGATTTGTGACAAGGTCATACTCAGCCGGGTAAATTCTCTCCTGGGTCTTTCACCCCTTGGTTGGTTAGGTTGCCGAGGAGTGGCAAAAGGTTTAGCAATCACCACCGCGTTGACAGTTTGGCAGCGTTCTGGTTTATCTTGCCTCCTAGGCCCATACACAGCACTGGCCTCCTTTTTAAAAGGTTTCTTCTCAAAACTTGAGGACGCACCTTTCTGAATCTTTCCTGACTTCATGCCAGCCTCTATCCTTTCCCCAGTCAGAATAAGGTCTGTGAACCCTGCAGATGAGTTGCCAATAAGATGATTGAAGAACGACCCGGATAGGGTCCCCAAGAACATATCTACCAATTCACGGTCAGTTAATGGTGGTTGCACGCTGCCAGCCAGGTCCCTCCACTTCTGCGCATACTCTTTAAAACCTTCTCCCGATCCTAGCGACATACCCTGGAGTTGGGTACGTGTAGGAGCGAGGTCGGCATTATATTGATAATGCTTGTAAAAAGCAGTAGCCAATTCCTCCCAGTTACGAACCTTGGTTCTATCCAGCTGATAGAACCATTCGAGATGAGTCCCTGAAAGACTCTCCTGGAAGAAGTGGATCCACAAGTTCTTGTCCACTGTATACGACTGAATCTTCCGCACATAAGATCTGAGGTGTAGCTTAGGGCAGGATGCCCCGTCATACTTTGCGAAAGATGGTGTTTTAAACTTGTGCGGGATGATCACACCAGAAGATAAACCCAAGTCTCTGAAATCCAAACCAGACACTTGTTGAATTTCCATGGTGTTCAGACGGTCTTCCAACTGCTTGTATCTGTCTTCAGCTGGAGGATACTGCTCCTCATTAAAATCAGTCTCGTTGTCAGAGACCACCGAACTTGGAGCCCTTCCCCCCTGGGGACTGTCTTTGCCTACAGAAGAACCAGCTTCCTCATTCTGCAGTGTGTTACCAAACCTCCGGCCCGTGTTGAATAGAACAGTTCTCTTCTTCTTCTTCTTGACCAGCAGAGCCTTCAGCTCCTCTTGACCTTGAGCCAAACCCATGATCAGCTCTTGAAATTGTGCGTTCTGCGCCTGAAGGGCCTTGATAGACTGCTCGGTAGATGATTCAGGGTTCATGGTGCTGAAATAAACAGCGAAGAACAGTAAGCAACCTGAAAAGAAGAGTACCTGCTATGCACATGATGAATGATATGTGTTTATGCAATGCATACAAGGGTTCGAAAGTTCAAATTTGTTGTAGACAAAAAAGAACACACGTTATCATTAAGAAAATAATTGTTCAGTACATCAGAGCCTCATGGGCAAAACATTACAAAAGTGAATCAATCCCAGAAGACACTACGCATCCTCTTCGGAGCAATGTAAGTGTTGAGATTCCTCTCCTCATGCAGTAGGCGGGTGAGCTCCAAGACCTTCTTTTCACTAGCATGTAGAATGGTCTCAAGAGAATTTCGTTCTTCCTTAAGCTGGATCCAACTCTTCTGCATCTCTTCCCAGGATGTGGGCATGTCAGGATGTTGAATGGTGTAGGACACTTCTCCTTTCAATACTGGCTCTTTGATCACCGGGAGAACATGAGGATATGGCATTACTAACTTCTGGGAGCGGGCGCGTACCCACTTGAGATAAGGCTCCAACAGGATGGAGTTCTTGTGCCCCATGGTCTTGCTGTCTATCCTACTTGGCATCCTCCAAGCTCTGAAAAATCTCTGGCGAAGTCCTTGTGCATCATTGTCGAAGTCAAAAACTATGTCAGGAATTAACATGTCATGAGGGCCATCCCTCCGAGCGTAACCAAACTGTCTCTAAGCCAGGCACGGGTTGTAAGTAATACCTCCTATGATTCCAAGTAAAGGAACATTAGGTTACTCCCCGCAACAATCAATGATAGTGACATCCTCTCTGGACCGAGAGCACCAATGTATATCTGCATGTGTAAGAGTCATTAATCGTTGTGACCATCTCAAACTCCGCTCGTTCTTCAAAACTGATTGTGGAAGGTGTGAAATAAACCACCTTCCCAGGAGAGGAGTACAGCACATAAGAACACCTCTTTTTCTCATGGTTCGAGTGTAACATGAGTGAAGGATGTCCCCCAGTAACGTAGGTATAGGATTCCTGGACATGAAGATCTGGACATCACTGATATCTATAAGCTGATCTGGATTAGGGAACAGCACCAAACCATAGACAAGGAGGGCCACAACTTCTTCAAAAGCTTGTAGGTCAAGGGAGTTCCAACATTCTTAGGCCTTCTCAAACAGAAACCTGGCTAAGAACCCTTTGATACCACTTCTAACTTCCCAATGTCCTTTGAGGTCAGAGGGTTGTAGGTGTAAGGCTTTAGCAATCTCTTCAAGCTTGGGTTCCTTTTCCGTACCGTTGTAGGGTAGTTGATCAAGGATAGGGATCTTCAGAAGCCGGGAAAACTCTTCCAATGTAGGCACCAGTTGATAATCCAGGAAGGTAAAACAGTGGTGCAGAGGGTCAAAGAACTGGAACAGGACCTTTATCATATCTTCCTCAATGTTGGTGTTGACCAAGCTGATGAGTCTTCCATGCCTCTCACTGAAAGAAGAGCCCTCGGGAATCCTGGATATAAGCTCCTTAAGCTGAGGAGGGATCCTTACAAGGCTGATCTGAATTGTCTTTCTGCGAACATTTTCCATTTCCTACAAAACAAGAACAAAGATGAAGATTTGAACCCCTCAAATGGTTAGTCAATGCATATGATGCTGTATGATGTCATGATGCTATGACTAAACACACCACAAATATTCACAAAGGCAAACATGATAAGGCACACAAGTCACACAAGACAAGCCCTTAGAGTTTAGGCCTACATGGGGTATGGGTATTACCCTCTTGAAGTTGGTGGGCTCAACCTGTCCTATCAGAAGTAACCGGGTTCTAAGGGTCCCAATATCACTGGATTGCTTTCATTGTTCATCGTTTCGATTTAGCCACTGAACTGGCGACCGAAATATTCCAAGAAAACAACCCTCAATTGAGTGTAGTATCGAGTATCAACCAACCTCGGACTGCACCAAAGTCAGTTATCTCACTACCCTAAAGAGGCCAAGATGGTTCAATTAAGGTTCCTAAGGTCAGTTGATGCTTCACGACACCACGCGGAGGCCCCGTACTCTCCTTGACTAAACTCAAGGGTTACCGGTACACACAAAGTGCCACATCAATGTAGCAGACTGCTTCAACCATGTCGGTATACCCCGCACAGTTCCCTCACAGCCTTGTTGCTACTTTCTAAGAAGGTATCCCCAGATCCGGGTTAGGATCTATAGAACTCCCAAGACAGTCCCACAATAATAAAGCAAACAAGTCAAAGCAATTGAAAACACAAGTGATCCTAGTCCTAAGGTACACCTCACTTTATAATAATTCCCCAGCAGAGTCGCCAGTTCTGTGATCGGTGGATCTGGAACTGACTGTTTAACGCTGGTTCGCGAAATGTCGCGGTAAGCAAGAGTCGCCACCGTCTTTTATTTTCTCCAACATGGACAGGACAAAAGCACAGCAAAATTCCTTATGAGATAGTTTCTCAGTTCGGGAGGTAGATTTATAGAAAGGGAAGGTGTTAGCACCCTTTCTATCCATGGTTATCCATGGGCTCTTAGATACTTGCTCATTGTGTTTTCAAAATGTTTGTTTGCTTTTCAATTGTGAGTGAGTTTGAAAAAAGTTTCAGTTAAAGATTTAAGATCGACTCTTGTATCAGTCCTCAAGAGTGTTTGAAAAATTGTTTTTGAAAGATTTTTGAAAAGTGTCGGTGTGAAAAGAGTTTTGATTTGTTTTTGAATAGAGCAAGTATCTATGAGTCATCTACCTACCCTAAGGAATTAGGCTGTGTAAATGTCCTTAAGGTAGTGCCATCCCACCATTGAGAGGTAGGTAGCACCACCATTGGAGGTGTTCGGGTCAATTCGTTTGTTAGGGACGATGTGGTCACCAGAGCAATAGTAGGACACCTTAGAAGCTACCCTTATGCCATGTTCATAGACATAAGGACTTACTAAAACGTCCTATACTCGAAGACCACCTTTCGAGGGGCAAGGCAACAGTGAGGCGTACCCTAAGAGTGGTGTGTGAATTTGTGTATTGTTTTCAGTTATGTTTTATCTTGTCATGCATTTGGTGAGCTACGCTTTGATTTTATTTGGGCCATTCATTCTTTCATGCAAAGTTTAACAGTTTTAAGGGTGCGAGAATTAAATTGCGGAAAATAAAGTCCTACGCTATTACAAGGCGCGGGTCTATACATCGCCAAATTAACAAAGACCCGTTTTTTAATAAAAATACGGAAAGTAAATAAGTTTCCTAATCACTATTACAAGGCTTGGGCAATTACATAATATTAAAAAAAGAAATAAAAATAAATGCGCGAAAAGAAATAAGAATCGAATGTGCGAGGGCGTTGGACCCTTTAAAGAAATTAAATGAAATTAAGGAATTAATTAATTATTTAATAAAGAAAAGAAGTTATTTTTTATGGTTTTTGGTATTTATGAAATAAAGAAAATTAAAATTGAAAGAAACCCTAATTCTAAATATTTTTAATTATTAAAGAAAAAGATTAAAGTTTTGACCTAATTTATCCTAATTAATTAATGACATGTTTATTTACAAAATTAATTAATAATTAATAATAATAATAATAAGAGGAAATTATTTTATTAAGAAAAAGATAAAAAATGCTAAAAAAACCTAATTTCTACATATTTTAGTTATTAAGAAAAGATTAAAATTTGAACCTAAATTAACCTAAATTGATTATTAAAATATTTATTTACAAAAATATTAATGACCTAAATATTAAATAAAACATATTTTTTTATTTTGATTTTTGATTTTTTTGTGTTGTGAAAATTATTTTTGTGAATTAAATAAAACAATAAAACAAATAAAAAAATAAAAAGGAAAATTAAAATAAAGAAAAAATATGCAAACCATGGGGGTGGCTGACCCAATTTAGAGGTGTTTATGGAGTGATTTGGCCCAAGAATGCAAGGCCCTTTTTGACTTTCTGGAATTGTGTATGGAATGTTTGACCAGCGTGCATGGTGGACCTCCACATTCTGACCTTTGGGTGAGACTTCCTGGGCGCGTGGCAAGCAAGCAGGTGGGGTTGTATGGTGGTCTTTTGATGGCATGCTGCATAGAAACACATTGAAGAAAAAATTATGAAATAAGTGGGGGACCTTGGAATCGAACCCAAGTCCCAGTACCTGCATGCCAACGCCTCAACCAGCTGAGCCATTGAGTCTCTTTGTCATACTAGTGGGACATGAATAACATATGTGAAAAAGCAATATTACACTGAACCCAAAATAAAAACGCGCCATTATTTGAATACTCCAACCGCGTCTGGACACATCAGCGTCTTCTTCATCTTTTTGCCTGTAAACAAAAGCAAATAGCAGGGGTTTTAAACCCCCACTAAACATGAACGGGAAAAATAGCGATTAGCACATAAGCGATTATAAAAAGGGCGCGAGGGGTGGTTTTGCTTCGTCTGGATGTCCTGAATCCAATGGTATAGGTTTTAAGGCCTGATTTTACCATATGTGTGAACCCCTAAATCCAAGCTTCTGAAACCCTAAAATGCATTAATGGCAACTTTGGATACAAGCGTTCTTAGTTCAATCAACTGGCACCAATAGCTTCAGAATATTCATGTTAGTGTAATTGAAGGAAGGGTCAATGCTTTCATGTTAATGTTAATGCTTTCTTTTCAAAAGGGTCAAAACCCTAAAAAATGCGCCCGATTTAATTTTCTCGCATGCGATCCAATATTGTAATTGTTTCCCGGTATATAATAGCTTTAATTAGGACCTTTGATTATTTTATCACTTTATTTTATTTTCCGCAATTTAATTTCAAGGGTTGTTTTTGGCGATGTAAATACCAGACGCCTTGTAATAGTTTAGATTTAATTTCCGCAAATTTAATTTCCGCAATCTATAAACTGTTAGATGTTTGGTAATATGGAATGCATGAGAAGATCAAATGTATGAACTTAAAATCAACATAGCTCACCCATGACATGTACAAAGATAAAATTAACCGAAACAACACACTCGCACATGCGCACTCTTAGGGTACACCTCACTTGGTTGCCTTCGAACGTGGTCATTGAGTATAGGAAGTTTTAAAGGTCGTCCTCTCGTCCAAAGATCATAGTTGCCTCGAAACGGTTGCCTCGGAAAAATGATCTAAGACATTAGGGTTACCACTAAGGCGTCCTAACATTGCTTTAGTGACCACACGTCCCTTAATCGAATTGACCCTTAAACTCCAACGATGATGCTACCTACTCATCAATAGTGGGATAGCATTGTCTAAAGGACATTAGCACATATTGATTCCTTTTTCGAGTAGGTAGATGGTTCTTAAGTACTTGCTCCTTTCAAAACAAAACAAAACTTTTCGCACTTACACCTTTCAAACAAAAAACTCTTTTCAAACCCACAAACACAAAGAAAAGCAAATTTTGAAAACACTTTGAGCAAGTACCTAAGAGCCCGTGGATAACCACGGATAGAAAGGGTGCTAACACCTTCCCTTTTTATAATCTACCCCCCGGACCCAAGAAACATCTCGAAAAAGGAATTTTTCTGTGCTTTTTTCCTTTCCTTGTTGGATAAAATAAAAGACGATGGCGACTCTTGCTTACCGCGACATTTTGCAAAAACAAACGCAAAACGCAAACCAGCATTCAAAAAACAGTCAGTTCTCTTCCCACCATATCACAATGTGTTATATGTGTATTGGGTTATTGGGTGTGAGAATAACATTATTACGAGAGTGTGTGATGTATGTAATGGGTAGTGTGAGTGGGTGAGATAAGCCCATTAGTGAAATAAGAGTTAGTAAGAGTTTTGTAAAATAAAGAGAGAGAATTGTCAAAACAAGAGAAGAGAAGAAAGAGGAAAAGAGGAGAAAATGGAGAAAAGAGAAGAGAAGGAGAGAGAACCCTATAAAGGATCTACCAACAATGTAAGGGTGGGTAATTTGCATTATTATGCAAGTATGTGATGTATATAAATGGGTAGTAAGCATGATTAGGGACTTTGTTCTTCAATTTCTAGATTTTGACATATTAGGGTTTGAATGTGAAATCATGAAATTGATGTTTGAATTATGTTTTTGATGTTTTTTAATTGATGTTATATGTTGGATATATGTTACAATGCATTTAATTACATGAAAATGACTGATTGG
Source organism: Vicia faba (assembly GCA_948472305.1). Lineage (NCBI taxonomy): Eukaryota > Viridiplantae > Streptophyta > Magnoliopsida > Fabales > Fabaceae > Vicia > Vicia faba. Next base: position 1,490,567,344 of record OX451735.1, on the reverse strand, counting down.
AATGGGTTTTATGACTCCAATTCATGGAGGACAAAATGTTGTCAGAAAAAGATTTTTTTCTAGTTTTTCGCAAGGCCGCTTAGTGTGGTGGAGGCCACTTAGCGCGTTTGGGATGAAATTTTTTATATTTTGAGTAATTGAAGGAAGGTTATGTATGCTCGTGATTTGTAAATGATTATCATGAATTTTCGTAATTTAATTGATGTGTTTTGGATTGGTTTTGGGTGACTTTTAATGAGAAACATAATACTTGAATTGTATATATGTATGTTGTAAATTGAGGTTGATTGGGGATAACATGGTTTGATTATTTTTGGTTACATGTTATGTATTGTGTTGAGTTGATAAATGCTATGAGTATGCATTGTATGTGAACATTGATATGATGTATGTATATTATGCAATTTAGTGAGATAATTCAAATGTGTTGAATTGTGTGAAATATGCTTATATGATTAAGATATGGAGATGGTCTTAATTGTATATATATGTTGAGATTGCACATGCATCATGAGTTGTCAATAGGAAATGTTTGATAACTTTTATGAGAGTTAGTGACTTGTCCCAAACCTGGAGATAGGGGTTTGAAAGCTTAGACAACGGGCTTTTTTATGGTTATCTGTCTTGGAGACATGGACACGGTTTAAACATAAAAATCGTTAAGGATAACAATTAGTACCACATGCATATTGCATTAAGTTGCATTTGAGTCACATGTGTCGATGTGAAGTGTTGAATTGGTGTGTAATATGTGATATTGATGTGAATGTTACATTTGTGGTATTTTTGATTGATTATATTTAAATTATGAATTGTCGAGCAATGTTATATATGTAAACATGTGGATTGGATTAGATAATTTTGAGTACATTGATTATGTGAAGTGTGATGAATTTAATTATATATATGTATGTATGTGATGCAATTACTTATTATTATATATTTCTATAATGTTTTGAATTTTCACCCTTCTGTTGGAATGATGTTTTGTACGACATCGTTCATGTACTGAAGATAGTGGTGATTCTTGTGAGGATTATTAGGAGGAGCTAGTTCTTGTTTTATCTAATTACTAGGTAATGAGTCATGCTCTGGTCATGTAACACGGGAAAACGTTTGAACTCATGTTTAATTTAAAAGATGTTTGTCATATTCTCTTTTATGTTATTGTGTATTAAGATTATATGAAGGTGGCCTTTAGTGCCTAATGTTTTATTATATAACTATCATTATGGGATTTCAATTATTGGTACCATTTTTAAAAGAGAATTATTCCACTGCGAGATGCATATATGTATGAAAACAAGATATTAAATGCGTGTTATGAGCATGAATGGTGTAGTTTGTGTTGTTGCTGTGAAGTACATGTGATACCCTTTTTAATATGCATGCTAATTTACCCTGATTATGTCATATCATTGTGCGGGGGTTTAAAGGGTTTTACATATGGTAAGAGGTGTAGGACTCCATTGTTTTGGTATGAGTTGAAAGAGAGTGTTGTAGTTGAACCTGAGTTAGTCCAAGAGACTACCGATAGATTAATATGATTCAGGATAAGATGAAGACTTCTTAGAGTCGTCAGAAGAGTTATCGTGACAAGAGGAGGAAATCACTTGAATTTCATGAGGGAGATTGTGTGTTTCTTCGAGTTACTCTGGTAATAGGTGTTGGTCGAGTATTGAAGTCAGATAAGTTAACGCCGAGTTTTATTAATTTGTATCAGATTTCAGAGAAGATGGGAGAGGTGGCTGCTATACGGTGGGAGAACTGACTTGTTTTTGCATTTTATGGAAAATGTTGCGGATAGCAAGAATTGCCACTGACTTTTTTATCCAATAAGGAAAGGGTGAAAAGAAATAGGAAATATCTTGATAGATTTTGAGTTCGGGGGGTAGGTTATGAAAAGGGAAGGTGTTAGAACCCTTTTCACCCGTAGTTATCTACGGGCTCTTAATTGCTTAGCTCACTTTTTGAAAACTGCTTTGTGTGTGTGTTTGAAAATATTTTGCAATGCCAATGTAAGACGAAACTTTGTAATGATTCTCGTATTTGTCCTCGAGAATGCGTACAAAGTGTTTGTTAGAAAATATTGTGAAAGTGTTTATGAGAAATGTTTTGTTTGAGCAAGCGATTAAGATTATCTACCCACTCAAGGTCGTTCTAGTAATTTTCCTCCTCCTTTAGATAGTGCTATCTGTACCATTAGTTAGTAGGAAGGCCTATCATTGTATGTGAAGGGACAAATGAGGTTCATCGAAAAGTCATCGAAGGAAACTGGTAAGGATGCTTTAGCAATTTTCATTAAGGGACTAGATCATTTATCGAAAGGCAACATAGAAGTATCATCGAGGGACTATGATCTTTGATTTTGAGAGAATTTTCTAAAGTGCCCCTATTTTTGAGGGACATGAAAGTTTTCCGAAGGCAACAAGGGAGATTACCCTAGAGGTGCGAGTGTGCGAGGTGTATTGTATTCAGTTATTTTGGTCTTTGAGTTAAGGTTATCTACAGTTGTTTTTAGTCTTGCCATACAACCCTAATTTCTAAGCAGAAATATCAAATATAGCAAACAGTAAAGCTGGGGAAAGTAAAGGCAGGAATGTAAACCCTAAACTATTACAATGCTTTGGGGCAGATACATAATAGTAAAGTGGAAAGTAAAACTAATAACTATTACATTCCAGAGAACAGTTACATAATAATGAAAAAGTGGCAAAAATAAACTATGTTATTTACAATTGTGAAAATAAAATAAGAATAAGAAAGATGAAAAAATAAAATGTTTTTGGAGGTTTTTCATGAAAAAAAGTTTTTTGATGATTAATTAAATAAACCTAAAAAGTCTAATTAATTTTAATTAAAAAAGTTGATTAATTAAATTAATTAAAATAAAAACTAATAACCTAAACCATTAGGGTTTATAAAAAAAGTTTTGTTTTAAGGTTTGTTAAAAAAGGTTTTGCCGAAAAATTAGGGTTTAAGGAAACAATTAGAAAGAAAACCAACAAGTAGGAAGCAAAATCACACAAATTTCAGGGGTGGGTGTTGAACCCACGCCCTCAGCTCTTCTGCCCAACATGTTCACCACTGCGCCAAGCACGCGCTTGTGTCAAGGGAATGTAATTAGCGCACTTAGTGTTATAACCTACAAAATATGAAAAAAGTAAAAAAAAACCTCAAAACACCAAAAGACAGGGGTCGAACCCACGCCTTGGTGTAATGATATCTTAACGCGCGCTCGCTTGCCACCGGGGTGGCTGTACATCTAGTGACATAAATGAAACCAATAATTATATTATAAAACCATTGCCTAGACTAGAGAGGCACCGGAGCCCTAGCTACGGCCGTCTTCTCCGGTGAGTCTTTTTTTGATCCTGCAAAACAACAAATATTAGAGGTTCCCAGGGACCCTACCCCCCTAAATCTAGCCTTGAGATTTCAATGGGAGCATTATTTTTGGCTAAAACACACTATATTGTGAGATATAACAAAAATAACATGGATTGGTGTATGCATGGCAGTTCATGGTTCCGGTAGCATGGGGTTCACGTGATGGTCTAAATATGCATAGGTACATCTCAGAAACACAATAGTATAGTTATAACACATTAAAACACAATGAAAGCAAATATATGAATTTACGAAATATAGGGTAACCAGAGATGTATGAAATGCTGTTTTCGTGTGGTTTGGATCACCAAGTTTGAACCATTCTTACCCTAGGTAGCTTCTGGAAGTGAATGGCAAGGTTGGTTTGCCTTGAGAGTGGCTATAACTAGGGTTGGAAGTTTTCCCTAGTTTTGATATTTTTGAGATATTTGGAAAGATGTTTTTGTGAAAATATTGTGTTCTCTTGTTTGAAATAGTGAGGCTATAAATAAGGATGAGTTAGGTCAAACCATTTGGGCTTGGACCTTTGTAAGAAGAATTTTTGTTTTATTTCATTTATTTTGAATTTTAAATAAATAAAATCAAGAATAAATAAAATAAAACCCAAGGGGTGTATGAAAAAGTCCCGGGGTTCACTATAAGTTACAGAACACGTTTGGACCTTGAAACATCAGCCAATTAGCCCAAAAATTCATGTTTGGTCACTTTTGGTTTCATGCATTTGCTCAAAATTTCCTCAGTTGCACCAATCATAAATCTCTAAATTTTTGTCATTTGAAGGTGATCTTTTAAGTTTTGGAAAGCTAAATATGTCCTCTACAATCTATATTTTTATCATTTTTTCATTTGAAGACTTTATCTTGATGTAAGTTGCCTTGACAAAAAGTGTCTTTTTGTTGACTTTTGAAATGAACTATAATGTTTTGGCCCATATCTCTCAAATGAATCATTTTTTGGACTTGAGCTTAGAAAGAAAAAGTTGTAGATAATTGAATTTCCTTTAAAATGAGATTTCGTTGAGGCAAATCTGATGAAGCATGTGAAAGTTATGCCTGGTCAAAGTCCAGTTGACTTCTCCTTACGAAAACCCTAATTTGGAAACTTTTGACTTTTGATGAATTGAGAGTTTTCTTGATGAGTTATGATCAACCCTTGATCAAATGATGAATGTGACTTCAAAATCTTGATGTTGACCAAAAATCTTGAAGTTTGACTGTATGTTAACCACAATCGACTTTTTGCCCAATAGAGTTGATTTTCAATCATCTGACTAGTTCACTGAGCAAACTTGTGATGCAAGGCTTGAAACTTGTCATGAGCATTCTTTTCAGACATATGAGGAACCATGGAACCCAATTGAGGCATTATAAACCCAAAATTCCTTGAGAAAAGTGAAACCCTAGTTTATAGGTCCATTGCTTAGGAGGAGAATTTGTCTGATCAATTCTTTAGTAACCTTGAGCAAATGAAAACCCTAGGAGCATGTCTTGAATAAACATGGGAGGGAAATTTTTTGGGTACAACAACTTCCCCTGTTCAATCTTTTTAAACCTGAAGAGTTAGATTGGCATGTTCGCCATTCGTGATCTGAAGGTAGAAGAGGATTGAACACTTAAGTGCCCAGAAATTTGCAATCGCCTGTGCAGGAAGTAATGCTGTCGGTTGATAATATTTCCTGAATATGCTTAAAGATTCCATTCGGAGAGATGACGAAATATCGTTGAAGATGGGCTTATAGATTCCATTCGGAGAGATGACGGAATATCGTTGAAGATGGGCTTATAGATGCCATCCAAAGTAACTATCAATAGGAATACCAGAATGAGTCTATGCTTGACTATATCTGAATAATGCTTTTTAGAATGAATCTTGAGGAAAATGTTTGTCAGATTTGGTCTCTGAGGGAGATGCTTGTCAGATTTAGTCTCTGAGGGAAATGTTTGTCAGATTTAGTCTCTGAGATAAGTGCTTGTCATGTAGATAGTCACCTCGTCCTGCTTCAGGAATTAATCTACAATATATTTTTTGTTGGTAAACCCGTCCTATTTCGGGAATTCATAGCACCTGGTCATATCGATAGTTGCCCCGTCCTGTTACGGGAATTAATTTTTGCCTGATTATAAAGATAGTTGCCCCGTCTTGTTTCGAGAATTAATCTTTGCGTGGTCATATAGATAGTTTCCCCATCTTATTTCAAGAAATAATCTTTGACCTGCTTTTTATTGGTGAACCCGTCCTATTTTGGGAATTCATACCGCCTGGTCGTATAGATAGTCCTGTTTCGGGAATTAATCTCTGACCTGGTCATATAGATAGTTTCCTCGTCCTGTTTCGGGAATTAATCTTTGACCTATTTTTTGTTGGCGAACCCGTCCAGCTTCGAGAATTCATATCACCTGGTCGTATAGATAGTTCCCCCGTCCTATTTTGGGAATTAATCTCAGGCCTGGTCATATAAATAGTTTCCCCGTCATGTTTCGGGAATTAATCTTTGACCTGTTTGAAAATTGCTGATGACATTCATCTGTTGGTGGACTATACCTGAAAAGACAAAGTCAGACTTTATGCAATGTCATGATGTATGTAATTCATTGTGCAATGATGTTCTCAAAGTAAATGAGAATGTGTTATATGCGTTTCTTATGCATATGCTATGATATTTTGTAAATAATGTATGGATGTAAGATGTCGTTGAAGCGTATTGGTAGCTTTGTATAACTTCCTTGACTGGGGAAAATAAATCCCTAACTATTACTAGGAATGAAGAATATGAATCTTCCATCTTGTTTAGAATGTCTACGCTGGGGATTCCTGCTTTCTGTTTTGAGGATACTCCATTGGGAATGTTTGGATTCCGCTCGGGGATAGAAGAGTTCGGGAACATTGATCGTTCACCGCTCTACTGGGGTATTTAGTTCTAATATGCCCTGACCGGGGATAAAAGAGATGGATAACCTTCTGAGGTGTTGTTTGACCAATTTTCCGATACGGATGCAAACTCTTCTAGGAAGGACAACATTAAATGATATCTGGCCCGGTTTCAGATTTCGTAGCAACTCTCTGAGGATAACAACCTTGACTACACTTTGCTGGAGAAGATAATTCTACTGGGGATTTGTAGTAATTAGAGAAGTAAACTTTGTTGGAGAGATAAAACCTACTTGGGAAACAAACCCAGTTGGAGAAGTAAACCCTGCTGGGGAAGAGATTTCTGGAGGGGATTTTACAGTGTTGGAGATTCCTGTAAACTGTGCTGAGGGAATCATTTCTGACCTTATAGGCCATGCGGAGGAAGTTTCCATTATAGGTTGGAGAAATGATCAAACTTCCTTGTATACTAGGGGACCTACTAGGGGAGATGATCATGTGAACTTCTGGAAGATTCCCCAATTCCTGTCTGATGGAATATTAAACTTGCTGGAGAATGTATCTCTGTTGGGGAGGAAGATAACCCTGTAGAGATAGCTTCATAGAGATTGCTTTGTGGGGATGAGCTTGTGAATACAAACTCTGCGGGGATTCCTCTGCGGGGAATTATGGACGACTTAAACACTATCCCAACTCCTAGAGTCTTTAGTAAATGCTTATTCCTGTTTTTATGCACATATTTGTTAACAATAATCATATTCAAATGCATATGTTCATTCAATTTAGTCATTGGACGTTTTGATAAACAAAACAGAGAAAGTAAAACAAATTTGAATTTTGAAACATATTTGTATTGATTATTTTCCTATACACATGCGATTTTGTACAAGGAGATGGAAATCCTAGTAAGAGGAAATCGTCGTAAAATGAAAAGAAAGTACATAGTAAAACAAAGGAAAATAAGCTACGTAGGAATAACCCCCATCGAGTTTCAACTCTAATATTACTCCTATGTCTTCAAGCATCTCATCCCTTGCTGTCGGAAGAAGTCGATTGAATTGATCTGTACCATTCGAACTTGACGTTAGTAACCAAACTTGTTGTATGTAAGTGATCTAACGGGACATAGTCGTACGCTTCAATCCCTAACTTTTTCTTGGACTGCCCCTTTGGGTTTTCAGTCCACCGGGATACCCCTTTTTGCCCAAGCCACCTTTTCAGGTTTTCGACTTGCCGGGTGTACAATATATATATATATATATATATATATATATATATATATATATATATATATATATATATATATATATATATATATATATATATATATATATATATATATATATATATATATATATATATATATATATATATTCCTAATTTTTTCCCGAACCCTTTTGGTTCGCTGGGATGCCCTTAATTTTTCCTAGGCCAGTCAACCTAACAGGTCACTTTGATGCGTAATATTTTTTGACTATGTCGGTGTTCACAGGATGCGGAAAATATTCACCGTCCATGGTGGTAAGTATCATAGAACCGCCCAAAAATATCTTTTTGACTATAAATGGCCTTTCGTAGGTGGGGGTCCATTTTCCCCTGGGATCACCTTGTTGTAGGATGATGCGCTTTATTACCAAGTCACCAACCTGATATACCCTGATGCTTGATTTTTGTTGTTGAAGGCTTTGATTGTACGCTTCTGGTACATCTGACCATGACAGACAGCCGCAAGCCTTTTCTCGTCGATCGAGTTTATCTGGTCCAGCCTAGTTTGAATCCATTCGTCTTCGTCTAAATCTGCATCTTTCATAATCCTTAGAGAAGGAATCTGGACTTTGACAGGTAGGACAACTTCCATACTATAGACTAGAGGGAATGGGGTTTCCCCAATTGATGTCCGTATTGAAGTACAATAGCCATGAAGAGCAAATGGTAACATTTCATGCCAATATTAGTACGTCATTATTATCTTCTGTATAATCTTCTTAATGTTCTTATTGGCGGCTTCCACTGCGCCATTCATCTTTGGTCGATATAGAGAAGAATTGCGGTGCTTGATCTTGAACTGCATGCAGCGTTCCGTGATCATAGTATTGTTGAGATTGGTTCCACTATCTATGATGATCCTTTCGGGGATGCCATACCGACAGATAATGTTATGCTTAATGAACCGGGGCATAACATTCTTGGTGACAGAGGCAAACGAGCCTGCTTCAACCCACTTTGTGAAGTAATTGTTAGACGGTGTGGCAAGTGATCGAGAGGGGGGGGGGGGTGAATAGATCACTTCTTGTTTTTCAAGGATTTAAAATTGTTTTATCAAAGAGAGTTGAAAGAAGCAAAAATCAATGTCCTGAATCAATTTCGTCTACTTTGAACCAACTACTAGAAAGATTGACATGTGAAAACTTTGCTGGATTTTTATTAAATGGAATGGATGAATATACAACTCAGAAATCTTGACGTTTCAATGCACTTATCATAAAACAGAATTTCCAATGAATTTAGAAATATGAGAGGAATTTTGTCAAACAATTGGCGTATGCTTGTGTAATGATTTAATAGTGGTGGTTTGGTGAAAATGTTTGAGCCACTATGTTTATCATTAGACTGTAAAACTTAGCATGCCAATTGGATTGCAAAATTATAGAATATGTAAAATTGTAAATAGAAATAAATAGAGAACGATACGCAGGCAGTTTGGTAAGGAAGTTCCCCACTGTCGTCCTCGCATGTGGGTACCTCTCCCTCTCAATTTCACAATCGAAACTGAGAACTTTTATATCAATATGCTGAATGTTTGATAGCAAGGTTACACTACACAGAAAGTAAGAAATCCCTATGATCTTCTTCTTCTTGTAAGAACCACCACTTGATATGAGCTGTATCAAGATTCCCTGCAAAGTCACCGAATGATCCTCTGCTTCCACGACTTGTTTGTTCAAAATCCTTCCGATTTCCAAACCCCTCTCTACGGATGAATCTGACTCGCGCGACCGTGACTGACAAAACCCTCAAGAACGCACCGTTCTTGAAGGACAAACCTTCTGGTTTATTTCTTGAAGCTTCCTCTTCAACCTTCAACTCAGCTAGACTTCTTCAATACTCAGCTGAACGTTATCTCAAACCGCTTGATTCAATTCAACAAGGATGTTTAATTTTCTTTGTTGTTGTTGAATGTAAGATGGTTGAGAAGATGATGAAGATGAAGGGATGATAGGCTTTTGGTTGCTCACAATTTTTTTTGCACACAATCTTTTATGTTGCTATCTTGTATTCTGAAGAAATGCTTGCTTATATTTATAACAGAAAACAGTTAGTCAAAAAAGAAAGTGCTATGAGTCGATGCATGTTGGTCATGTGTCGACTCATGTTAGTTATATGTAACCGGATGAGTCAATACATTATGTTTTGAGTCGATACAAAAACCTGTTATAACGTTTTACAGAACCAACACTTTTATACCCGTCGACACATAATGGGTATGTGTCGATACATAATGATTGTAAATTTAAACTTTGAATTTAAAACATAGTATGAGTCGACACATGATATTATGTATCGATACATATAAGTTTCAAAATGTTTTCCAGGATCATCAGAATGTTTTGTGTCGATACATAATGCTTATGTGTCGATACATACTGATTGTAAATTTAACTTTTGAATTTAAAACATAGTATGAGTTAACACATGATATTATGTATTGATACATATAAGTTTCAAAACATTTTCCAGGATCATCAGACTGTTTTGTGTCGATACATAAGGTTTTGTGTCGATTCATACAAGTATTAAGGGGCATCAAAATATTATGTGTCAATGCATGAAATTTATGTATCGATGCATGCAGTTTTTAGATTTACATTCCAGGATCATCAAAGAGTTATGTATCGACTCATAAGCTTTTGTATCGATACATAATAGTTTTGAGATACAAGTCCATGGACTTCAGAAAGCTATGTATCAATACAAAGTTTGATGTGTCGACACATAGTGATGCATTATGAGAGAAATGTAATTTTGGCTTATTCAAACATGTTATATTATATTTGCAATCATTCAAAATCAATCTATGAAGGGGTTGCTCACAAACTCCCCCTTTTTGATGATGCAAAAAACCCGGAGGATGTGTCGTGAATGAAAAAAGCTTGCTCCCCCTGAGTTTGTGTATCTTCTTCCTAATGCAAGCACAATCTTCACTGACACACTCTTCTTCTCCCCTTTTGACCATATCAAAAAGAGAATAAACAACATTTTAAAGAAACTCAGCACATAGGAAAATTTATATACAATTTCAGCGGTTAATGGACTTGGCATTCACAAAGAATGTCAGGCATAAAGTTATCAATAAGTGAGTAAATAACAGAGTAAACATAAAGTAATCACATTAAAAGTAATGCATTGGTAGATAAAAAGTTAGATTATATAAGCACAATTTATGTAAAAGAGATATACGAAGACATTTTCAGTGAACATTTAGATCAACTTATAGGTGATTGAGGGTGAAGATAGGAAGGATATTACCTCATTTGATTTGATAAGTGAACACTCGTACTAAAGCTGAAAAGGCATATCTTAACAGTACGGTGTGACATAGATATATTTCAATTACATATATGTTTAGGACATCACGTATGAGAGATCTAAAATCCCTAGCTCACGATGGATGTTGAAGAAGAGGTCCGTTGCAAGTTGTTTTGTAAAGATGTCAGCAAGTTTATTTTTAGTATCAACATGCTCAAACGTAACATCCTCCTTTTCAACATGATCGCGTAGAAAGTGATGTCTAATTTTTATGTGTTTAGCGCGTGAGTGTAAAACTGGATTCTTAGTGAGGTTTATAGCACTTGTGTTGTCACATTTGATTGGAATATGTTTTAATTGAATATTGTAGTCTTGTAATTGTTGCTTCAGCCATAAGATCTGAGCACAACAGCTACCGGCTGCAACGTATTCAGCTTTAGCAGTTGACAAAGCAACAGAAACTTGTTTTTTGCTATGCCAACTTATTAAAGAGTTTGAAAACAAGTGACATGTTCCACTAGTGCTTTTCCTATCTGATTTACAGCCAGCAAAATCAGAATCAGAGTAACCTACTAAACTGCAATCGCTTCCCTTGGAATACCATAGTCCATACTTAGGTGTATTATTGAGATACCTAAGTATACGCTTGACAACTTTCAAGTGGGATTCCTTAGGATCCGATTGATATCGTGCATACATGCAAACACTAAACATGATGTCAGGCCTAGATGTTGTAAGATACAAGAGTGATCCGATCATACCTCTATATTTCTTGACATCGACACTCTTACCGTGTTCATCCTTGTCTAAGTTTCCGTTGGTAGGCATGGGAGTATCAATTGGTTTAGAGTTGTTCATCCCAAATCGTTTAAGCAACTCTTGGCAATATTTTGTTTGACATATAATTATGCCTTCATTGAGCTGCTTTATTTGGAGACCGAGAAAGTAGTTTAGCTCCCCCATGAGGCTCATCTCAAATTCACCCTGCATGACTTTGGAAAATTCCTCGACCAAGTGTAGATTAGTTGAACCAAAAATAATGTCATCTACGTATATTTGAACTAAAAGGATGTGCTTTCCTTTACGTTTAATGAAAAGAGTAGTGTCCACTTGACCTCTTGAATAGCCATGATCAAGTAGAAATTTACTAAGTCTTTCATACCAGACCCGAGGAGCCTGTTTAAGACCATATAAAGCTCGTTTTAATTTAAATACATGATCTGGATATTCGTTATTTTCAAAACCGGGAGGTTGTGAGACATATACTTCTTCATTTATGACTCCGTTAAAAAAGGCACTCTTTACATCCATTTGATAAAGCTTAAAATCTTTTGCACACGCATAAGCGAGCAAAAGACATGTAGCCTCAAGGCGAGCAACTGGAGCATAAGTCTCCTCATAATCAATGCCCTCCTCTTGGTTATACCCTTGTGCTACCAAGCGTGCTTTATTGTGGGTTATCATTCCGTTTTCATCAAGTTTATTTCTAAAAACCCATTTAGTGCCTATGATATGATGGTCTCGCGGACGGGGGACAAGTTCCCAAACGTCATTTCTTTTAAACTGATTTAGCTCATCTTGCATGGCCATTAGACAAAATTCATCAATCAAGGCCTCTTTAGCATTCTTAGGTTCTACTTGTGAAACGAAAGCAAAATGATAACAAAAATTACTTATCTTGGAGCGATTCATTACTCCTTTTGAGATGTCTCCCAATATGTTGTCAATGGGGTGGTCTTTAGAGGACTTCCAAGCTAGTGGGAGATCATTTGCTTCCATTTGCTCTTCTTCCTTATCTTTTGAAAGGCTTGTATCTTTTTCTTCCTTATCATCAATTGTTTTGGATTGAACATTTTCTTCAACAGTTTCTTTGAGTATATTTTCAGTAGATACACCTGCACCATCAAGAGAAATACCTTTTCCGACATGTTTCAGATAAGATTCATCAAAAGAGACATGAACTGACTCCTCAACTGTAAGTAGACGTTTATTGTATACCCTATATGTTTTGCTTGATTGTGAGTATCTGAGAAAGATACCTCCATCTACTTTTGCATCAAATTTTCCAAGATTTTCTTTTCCATTATTTAAGACAAAACATTTGCAACCGAATACATGAAGATGTGACAAGTTTGGCTTTCTTCCTTTCAAGATTTCATAAGGTGTTTTATCCAAAATTGGACGAATTAGTATTCTGTTTAAAACATAGCAGGTTGTGCTAATTGCATCAGCCCAAAAATATTTTGGCAATCCACCTTCATTGAGCATTGTTCTTGCTAGCTCCTCTAAGACGCAATTTTTGCGCTCCACAACTCCATTCTGCCGTGGAGTTCGAGGTGCTGAAAAATTATGCTCAATACCATGCTTGTCACAATACTTATAAAAGAGATGGTTTTGAAATTCACCTCCATGATCGCTTCGAATTGCAATTATTTTCAATTCCATTCTATTTTGAGATAGTTTTGCAAAACTCTTAAAAGCAGAAAAAGTTTCATTTTTGCTATGAAGGAATATAGTCCAAGTAAATCTAGAGTAGTCGTCAACAATAACAAAACTATAATAATTTCCTCCTAAACTTTTTGTTCTAGAGGGTCCAAAAAGGTCCATGTGGAGAAGCTCAAGGGGTCGTGAAGTGGAAATCATGTTTTTGGATTTGAAAGAGACCCTTGTTTGCTTTCCCATTTGGCATGCATCACATAGGTGATCCTTTGTAAATTTTATCTTTGGAAGACCTACTACTAGATCCTTGGATACAACCTTATTAAGCAAATCAAAGTTAACATGCACTAAGCGTCTATGCCAAAGCCATGAATCATCATTCAAGGTGACTAGACACTTAGTGCTTGTTAAGGATACATCAAAAAGGTCAAGCATATAGACATTGTTTACTATAATGCCCTTAAACACAATATCTTTTTCAGTATTTTCAATTATGCAGAAAGTATTTGTGAAGGTAACTTTATAACCTTTGTCACATAATTGACTAATACTGAGCAAGTTGTGTTTAAGCCCCTATAATAAATTGACATTTGAAATAGTAGTGATAGAGGGATTACCTACACTAACTTTAATGAGTATAAATCCTTTGTTATTGTCTCCATAGGTAACAAATCCTTTATTCTTTGCCTTAAAGTCAATGAAGAGAGATATGTCACCAGTCATATGCCTTGAACACCCGCTGTCTAAAAACCATCTTCTATCCATGGTGTGAGGCATTTTTCCTGCAATATCAAAAGAGAGAGGTAGGTACCCAATTTTTATTGGGTCCATGTGGGTAAGTGGTAACATGGTTGCCTTTAGGCCTCCATTGGTAAATGCCTTTAGGAATAAGGAACCTCCTAAACTTGCATTTTTCAATGGTATGTCCAAAGTGACAATAATAATGGCATAAACTATGATGATGATGTATTGTTTTACTTCTGCTCATTGTATCCTTTGGTAATTTTTTAACAAAAGAGTATTTTGAATACAGTGGATTTAATGTTTTCTTAAAAATTTTAGGATCGATTGCAAAAGTAACTTTGGGATGTAAAGCTTTTTCTAATTTGGCATTAAGAGTCCTAACATCTTGCTGTCAAATATGACAAACTTCACATTCCCTTATGGGAATACATCCTGTAACATCCTTATCTTTTGAACTTTCTGCAATACTAACTTTTAGACTTTTTAAGTCTTTTTCAGCTTTATAGACTTTACTCTCGAGAAATGAAAATATTTGTTTATCGGAGGATAATCTCTTAAAGGCATCTTCAGCTTTGTATTGCAGTTTTTCAAAAGCTAACTTTAGTTCAGAAAAGGTCATATAAGAAAAGTTGTTAGGATATGCTTGTCTTACTTGTTTGTTGTGGTTGTCTTTCTTGTTGTAGAATTGATTTTTTGTATGTGCCATCAGACATAAATTTTCACTTTCATCACTATAACTTGAACTGTCATCGTCTGATGAATCGCTATCGCTTTCCCACGCAATATAAGCTCTTCTTTGTTTGTTGAACTTCTTTGGTGGAGATTTTTCCGTATCCTTTTTCATCTTTGGACAGTCTGGTTTGTAGTGTCCAACTTTACCACAATTGTAACAAGGTCCTTTACCTTTTTGCTTTCTATTTTCTTCTTGCCTTGGTTCTTTGGATTGTTTTCAAAAGCTTATGAGATTCTTATCGGAGTGCTTGATTCCATTCTTTCAGATAAATCTATTGTATCTCCGAACAAAAAGTCCCATTTCTTCATCATCAAAATTTTCATCACTAGTTGAGCCATTATCATCTTTCTCTTTGGTTGAGGACTTAGAGCTAGAAGTCATTAGAGCTATTGACTTCTTCTCACCCTCCCTGTCTTTGTTCCTTTCTTTCTTACTCTTATTTTCGTATTTTTCAAGACTTTGCAATTCTTGTTGATGTTCTTCCAGTTTTCCAAACATAGTTGTAATGGTAAGCGCAGTGAGGTCATTTGCTTCCTTGATAGCTGTTACTTTAGGTTTCCATTCCCTGCTAAGACATCTCAGAATTTTATTAGTAGCAATTTCATTGGAAATAGGTTTTCCAAGTGCATTTAAACGACTCACAAGAGGTACGAATCTCTTCTGCATGTCAGAGACAGATTCTCCTTGCTTCATGCGAAAGAGCTCGAACTCTTGATTGAGTGTATTAATGCGGGATTGTTTAACTTCAGTTGTGCCTTCATGGGAAATTTCTAAACCGTCCCACATTTCTTTAGCGGACGTGTAGTGAGACACCCTATAATACTCATCAACACCAAGTGTTGAGATCATCATATTTCTGCCTCTCCAATCGCACGACCATTTCTTTTCATCCATTTCATTCCATTGATCCTCAGGTTTAGGTACTATTGCACCTGCATCATTCCTCATGGTTATTTGAAAAGGACCATTTTGAATGGTAGTCCGTACATTCCTGTCAATGGAATTTATTTGTACTCGCATGCAGTCTTTCCAGTAGCCATAGTTTTCACCATTGAAAACAGGAGCTCTATTATACGCCCCATTTGGTTCAAAGGACATAGCGTTACGAGTAGATACAAAGCACCAGCTAATCGGTGCTCTGATACCACCTGTTAGATAGTGTGGCAAGTGATCTAAAGGAGGGGGGGGGGGGTGAATAGATCACTTCTTGTTTTTCAAGGATTTAAAATTGTTTTATCAAAGAGAGTTGAAAGCAGCGAAAATCAATGTCCTGAATCAATTTCGTCTACTTTGAACCGACTACTAGAAAGATTGACATGTGAAAACTTTGCTGGATTTTTATTAAATGGAATGGATGAATCTACAACTCAGAAATCTTGACGTTTCAATGCACTTATCATAAAACAGAATTTCCAATTAATTTAGAAATATGATAGGAATTTTGTCAAACAATTTGCGTATGCTTGTGTAATGATTTAATAGTGGTGGTTTGGTGAAAATGTTTGAGCCACTATGTTTATCATTAGACTGTAAAACTTAGCATGCCAATTGGATTGCAAAATTATAGAATATGTAAAATTGTAAATAGAAATAAATAGAGAACGATACGCAGGTAGTTTGGTAAGGAAGTTCCACATTGTCGTCCTCGCGTGTGGGTACGTCTCCCTCTCAATTTCACAATCGAAACTGAGAACTTTTATATCAATATGCTGAATGTTTGATAGCAAGGTTACACTACACAGAAAGCAAGAAATCCCTATGATCTTCTTCTTCTTGTAAGAACCACCACTTGATATGAGCTGTATCAAGATTCCCTGCAAAGTCACCGAATGATCCTCTGCTTCCACGACCTGTTTGTTCAAAATCCTTCCGATTTCCAAACCCCTCGCTACGGATGAATCCGACTCGTGCGACCGTGACTGACAAAACCCTCAAGAACACACCGTTCTTGAAGGACAAACCCTCTGGTTTATTTCTTGAAGCTTCCTCTTCAACCTTCAACTCAGCTAGACTTCTTCAATACTCAGCTGAATGTTATATCAAACTGCTTGATTGAATTCAACAAGGATGTTTAATTTTCTTTGTTGTTGTTGAATGTAACATGGTTGAGAAGATGATGAAGTTGAAGGGATGATAGGCTTCTGGTTGCTCACAATTGTTTTTGCACACAATCTTCTATGTTGCTATCTTGTATTCTGAAGAAATGCTTGCTTATATTTATAACAGAAAACAGTTAGTCAAAAAAGAAAGTGCTATGAGTCGATGCATATTGGTCACGTGTCAACTCATGTTAGTTATATGTAACAAGATAAGTCGATACATTATGTTTTGAGTCGATACAAAAACCTGTTATAGCGTTTTACAGAACCAACACTTTTATACTCGTTGACACATAGTGTGTATGTGTCAATACATACTGATTGTAAATTTAAACTTTGAATTTAAAACATAGTATGAGTCGACACATGATATTATGTATCGATACATATAAGTTTCAAAACGTTTTCCAGGATCATCAGAATGTTTTGTGTCGATACATAATGCGTATGTGTCGATACATACTGATTGTAAATTTAACTTTTGAATTTAAAACATACTATGAGTCGACACATGATATTATGTATCGATACATATAAGTTTCAAAACGCTTTCCAGGATTATCATACTGTTTTGTGTCGATACATAAGGTTTTGTGTCGATTCATACAAGTATTACAGGGCATCAAAATATTATGTGTCGATGCATGAGATTTATGTATCGATGCATGCAGTTTTTAGATTTACATTCCAGGATCATCAAAGGGTTATGTATCGACTCATACGCTTTTTGTATCGATACATAATAGTTTTGAGATACAAGTCCAGGGACTTAAAAAAGCTATGTATCGATACAAAACTTGATGTGTCGACACATAATGATGCATTATGAGTGAAATGTAATTTTGGCTTATTCAAACATGTTATATTATATTTGCAATCATTAAAAATCAATCTATGAATGGGTTGCTCATAGTAATCAATAGCGGCAAGGATGAAACAATGCTCGTTAGAAGCCGTAGGTTTAATATCTACAATCATATCAATGCCCCATATTGCGAACGACCAAGGAGCAGTCTAGACATTCAGAGGAACCAGAGACACGTGTACTTTGTCAGTATAGATCTTGCATTTGTGACAAGTTCTTGAGTGATGATGGCTATCAGTTTCCATGGTCGACCAATAATAACCCGCTCTCAAAATCTTCTTAGCCATCGTATGCCCACTGGAGTAAGTACCAAAGATACCTTCGTGCATATCCTCCATAATCTTCTCCGTTTCCTTCTTGTCTACACAACAAAGTAGAGTTGAATCATGGTTGCACTTGTACAAAACTCTGTTACTTAGAAAGAACTTGGCAGAGAACCTCCATAGGAATTTCTTGTCATTGATAGATTCCCCCTCGGGGTATTCTTGATCCTCGAGGTATCTCTTCACTTCATGAAACCAAGGTTTTTCTTCTACTCTATCAGTATCAAATCCTTAGTAATGTGCTAGTTTGTCTAGACTTTTAATAGTAATTCACAGAGCTTCATTGTCCCATCTGACTTTGAACATAGATGACATAGTAACTAACGCATCTGCCAACTGATTCTCTTCTCGTGGAATATGTTCAAAAGTGATTTCCTTGAAGTACGGAATTAGTGTCAACACATGCTCTCGATAAGGAATGAGACTTGGGTGCTTCGTATCCCATTATCCCTTAATATGGATGATTACTAGGGCTGAATCCCCGTATACATTCAAGAACTTGATTCTCAGATCAATAGCAACTTTAATACTCATGATGCACACTTCATATTCGTCCATGTAGTTGGTGTAGCAAAGAAAAGTCTAGCGGTAAATGGCATATGGTAACCTTTAGGAGATATAATCACGACACCAATTCCATTACCAAACGTGTTAGAAGCTCCATCAAAAACCATAGTCCATTGGGATCCTGGATCAAGTCCTTTATACGGTCCATGTTCTTCACAATCTATAATTATCATGATATTCTCATCTGGGAACTCGAAATTCATAGACTGATAGTCGCTACACCTTGATGAGCCAAATGATATGCCAATGCACTTTTTTTGATTGCCTTTTGATTGGTGTACTGAATGTCACATTCTGTTAAGATCATTTTCCATCTGGCTATTCTTCTGGAGAGAGCGGGCTTCTCGAATATGTATTTTATGGGATTCATTTTAGAGATAAACAAAGTGGTATCACTCAACATATATTGTCTTAGTCAGTGAGCAGCCCATGCCAAAGCGCATCAAGTTTTCTCGAGTAGTGAGTATCTTGTTTCATAGTCGGTAAACTTTCTAAGGTAGTATATTGCATGCTCTTTTCGACCACACTCATCATATTGGCCCAGAACACACCCTATTGAGTTTTTTAACACTATTAGATACATCATCAGAGGTCTCCCTTCAACTGGTGGCATCAGAATTAAAGGTTCTTGGAGGTACTCCTTGGTTTTTTTAAAGGCTATCTGGAAATCATCGTTGCACTTCACTACCTGATCTTTCTTCAGCAACTTTAAGGTTGGCTCACAAGTAGCGGTCAAATGGGAAATGAATTTGGCAATGTAGTTCAGTCGTCCCAGGAAACCTCTGACTTCCTTCTCGGTACGGGGAGGTGGCATTTCTTGAATGGCTTTGGCCTTGGCGGGATCAACTTCAATACCTTTACCGCTGACAATGAAACTTATAAGTTTATCGGATCTTACCCCGAAAGTACACTTGTTCGGATTCAACCTCAACTTGTACTTCTTCAATATCTCAAACAACTTGTGTAGGTGGTCAAGATGCTCTTATTCAGTATGATACATGGCTATCATGTCATTGACGTAAACCTCTATCTCATGATGGATCATGTCATGGAACAGGGCTACCATGGCACGGTGATATGTTGCACCAGCATTCTTTAAACCAAAAGGCATAACCTTGTAGCAGAAAGTGCCCCAGTGTGTGATGAAGGTAGTTTTATCCATGTCTTCAGGTGCTATCTTGATTTGATTATACCCAGAGAAACCGTCCATGAAGGAGAATACCTTGTGCTTAGTGGTGTTTTCGACCAGAACATCAATATACGGAAGTGGGAAGCCATCTTTGGGGCTTGCCTTGTTTAGATCCCTGTAGTCTCCACACATACGCAATTTGCAATCCTTCTTAGGTACCGGGACCACATTTTCAACCCACTGAGGATAGGATGTAAGAGCTAAGAAACATGCATTGAATTGCTTCATAACCTCAACCTTGATCTTTTTTGACATCTTGGGACGCATACAACGAACCTTTTGTTATTGGAGAAAAACCCTCTTTCATCGGCAGACGGTGAACAACAATATCAGTATTGAGTCCTGGAATGTCTTCGTACGACCAAGCAAAGATCTCAACATAGTCATGCAACATCTGGATTAGTCTGTTCTTGATATTGTCCTATAGGTTTGCACCTATCTTGACTTCTTTCCAGTCTGCTTCATTACCCAAGTTTACAACCTCGAGCGAATCTTCATGCGGTTGTATAGCCTTTTCCTCTTACATTAATAGTCTGACAATTTCTATAGGTATTTCACAATCTTCCTCACCTTCGTTCTCAACTTGGTAGATTGGATTTTCGAAGTCATAAGTGGCAATAGCAGAATTATTGTCAATGGGATCCAAAGCTGATGTGGATCTGCAATTCATTGCATGGGTGTGTGTAAGAACACATAGCTATTTTGAAAGTAAATAAAAGAAATAAAAAGAGTTCAACATTTGAATACAAAACGTCCAACAATTTATTGAATGGCAATATGTTAATGAAATGACAACCCTAACAAAATGGACCATTGTACCCTGGGTAAGGCACAAGGTTTAAAGTTATTGTTTAAAAATTGCATATCCAAAACTTTGAAAGCAACTAAAAATAGCAATTACTCCTGACTAAAGGAGATTGAGACATGGTCTTCAGTCTTCCAGTTGTTGAGCCCGTTGCCGATGGTGGGAAAAATCTAGCTGTCTAGGTTGTACTCACTATTAACATCTTCTATAATGTTGACTCCATTATTGCTGACGTGGAATGGTGGTCTTCCAACACGAGCACGACGAAAATCCCTCTGAGCCTCTATAGTGGAACCCAAACCAAATTTGTCAGATTTATATGGAGTGTCAGGAAGCTGACCCCAAGTAGTGCATCCACCTTTTTCTACTACAGCTCTAGCGTCCTTCCAAGAAGCCATTCTGGGCAGGACCTTGGTAACCTTGGGAATAACTGAAATGTCTTTAGCAACGGTAGCTGCCCAGGGAATAACTTCAAAAGTCTGGAAGGGAGTTTCGATGAGTTTGCAGTCCATCTCAACATACTTGAATGAATTTAAGTGGCTTACCATGTACTCTTCTTCCCCATAAACTATAACAACCTTTCCTTTCACGGGATATTTCAGTTTTTGGTGAAACATAGAGGTAACAACGCCTGCCCTATGAATCCAGGGGATTCCAAGTAAACAGGACTAGACCGGTCGAATGTCCATCACATAAAAAGTGGAATTGAAGACCTGAGTACCTACTTTTATTGGGAGATCCACCACTCCGTGCACTATCCTTTTTGATCCATCAAAGGCTCTGACTATAATATCACTGGGTTTTAGCACAACCCCTTCACAATCGAGCCTATCTAGAGCACCCTTCGGCAAAACATTCAGCGAGGAACCCGTATCAATCAACACATGAGCTAAGGTAGTGCCCCTGCGTTCAATAGAGACATACAGGGCCTTGTTGTGGTTCTTTCATTCAGGAGTCAAATCAACATCAGAAAATCCTAGCCCATTATCAATAGTCAGGCTAGCAACATAATTTTCAAATTGATCAGCAGATATTTCTTATGGTACATGTGCAGATTTTAAGAACTTCACTAAAGCCTGAGCATGGGCTCCAGAGCACAATAAAAGGGATAACATGGAAATCTTAGAGGGAGTCTGTCCCAACTGTTCAACAATCTTGTAATCACTTTTTTAGATGATTTTTAATACCTTTTTCAACTCTTTCCTAGAGGTATCTTCAATGGTAACTTCTTTAGGTTCCTTCTTCTGGGAAGGCTCTATCATTTGTCCTTTGCCCCGAGTCTCAGTAGTTGACTCAGTAGCAGTAACACGAACTGGTGTGGCAACATTATTCAGAGAGATTTCGGGACTTCTAATAACTTTACTGATCCCGACAATATTGTCAACAGTGGAATCAGTAGATTCAATACCTTCATTCTCAACAGTCAATGGCTCTTGTTGGACGCCATGGTAGTAGATGTCGGCTCCATAGTTCCAAGGGATAGCTTTATCCGAGGATTATGGAATAGGTCCGAGTGCAGTGATTATTAGAGGATCAAATCTGTGTTTAGCTGTGATCTTTACAGGACCCTTGGAAGTGATCCTGACAGGAGTACTGGAAATTACAGATACCTCTTCCAGCTCCAGGTCTTGAAACAAATTTTCCACAGAGGGAATCTTCTCAACTAGAATTATATGGTTATTCGTCAGACATTGAACACCTTCTTTCAGCAACTTTCAGCCATTGAGTTAGGCTGCACAACAGTATCATCTTTTAATACAACCCAGAAATAAACCGGCTTGCAACAAATTCTTCTTAATAATTGGGAGGGGAGTAGTCAATTCACCTACAATAGAAACATAAATAACATCATCAATTGCATTAATGCCTTTGTCGTTCTTAGGCACATGAGCAATAATTACATTGGGGGTCTCGGGAGGATCAAACTCAATTTCTTTATTGTCAATCATATCTTGAATTTTATTTTTCAAGGCCCAACAACTATTGGTGTCGTGCCCGGGGCTATTGGAATGGTAGGCACATTTCACATTAGGATTATAACGAGGAGAGGAGGTGTTGGGATTCTGGGGAGGATCCCCTAACGTTATTAACTCCGCCTTCAAAAGATGTTGCAATGCCTAAGACAATGGCATGCTGATCTTGGTAAATTGTCTTCTTGGTGCGTCTGGTCTACGTTGATTATTTTGTTGATGTTGTTGCACAAGCACTGGATTAGAAATTAGAACCGCCCCCACATATTGGTTGTGATCATTTCTAGGACAACCCTTCTGGCCATACACAACATTAGTTTCCTTCTTTCTGTTGAATGTCTTCTTCACAGTACTTGAAGTCGCAGCCGCTTGAATTTTTCCACTTCTGATACCACCTTCAACTTGTTCCCCTGTTAGTATCAACTCGGTAAAACCATATGAAGAGCTTCCAATAAGATGATTAAAAAGAAAGGCCCTGTCAAAGTGCCCATAAACATATCAACCAGCTCCCTATTAGACATAGGAGGTTGAAACCTTCCATCTAAATCTCTCCACTTCTGGGCATACTCTTTAAAGCCTTCGTGAGAGTCCATAGTCATACTTTGTAGTTTCACACGAGATGGTGCAAGGTCAGCATTGTATTGATATTGCTTATAAAAATCAACAACCAGGTCTTCCCAAGTACGTATATTGGTTCCTTCCAAGTGATAGAACCATTCCAGTTGTGTCCCAGATAAGCTCTCTTGAAAGAAGTGAATCCATAACTTCCTATCAGCAGTATGGGGTTGGATCTTCTGGACATAAGACCTCAGATGAAGTTTAGGACAAGAAACACCACCATATTTGGAAAATACAGGAACGTTGAACTTGTGAGGGATAACAACCCCCCAAGATAAGACCCAGCTCTTCAAAATCCAGCCCAGACACTTTCTATATTTCCATGGCATTCAGACGATCTTCCAACTGTTTGTATTTGTCATCAACGGGAGGATACTATTCATCAGAATAGTCTTCTTCATCAGGAAATTTTGCAGAACCAAGGTTGCTTCCCCCCTCAGCTTTGATACTTTTACCGTCTTCCTCTTGATTGTCATATTCATCTGACGGGATGTCAAAAGCTTGAACCTGTTTGGCGGGACCTCTAAATCTCATCCCCATGTTGAAGACACCGACCAGTTTCCTAGTCTTTTTCTTCTTGGCGATGAGCATCATTAATTCTTTCTGCCCCTCAACTAAGTTCAAGAGCGTTTCTTGGAATTGACCATTCTGTGCCTGAAGATCTTTCACGGTTTGCTCGAGTGCCATCTTTTACTGAAATAAATAGCAAGAAGATGAGAAAACCTGTCCTGGAAACCTGTTATGTAATGATATGTATGGTGCATAAATGCATATCTAATGTTTTCAAGGATCTCACGGGAGAAACAAAAAAGAGATGAAATGTTAGAAGTTGAGTCTGGCTGCAACTTTAATTGAATAACTTTTGCATCTTTGAACATCCTTATATGAGAATCAAGCTCACCATGTTAAGTGGGTCCTAGCCTTTGAATCAAAATAATGCACTTCAATCTTTGAAGGCATCTGGTTAGAGGAAAATAAATCCTCTTTCCCCTTGCTAGACGTCTGGTTCATGATACACCTGTATCACTGGCCCTTGAGATCCTTGAAATGGTTAATTAAAATGTGATGTTATAATGTCATGATGTCACATTTAAACGAGTATCAAACATAAGCAAATCACATAAGAGCCTTAGGTTTAAAGGCTTTCATGAGGTCCGTAGGTAAGTATCCCTTTCTATAGAAGTTTAGTTGGCTCAACCTATCCTAAGAATAGTAACCAGGTTCTAGGAGTCTCATATCATCGATCTTTCTTGCGGGTTTTATTTCAGCAGAGCAACTTACTTGCCACCAAAATATCCCAAAAGTCAAATCTCAATGAGTGTAGCATCGAGTATCAACGAACCTTAGACTGCACCAAAGCCGACTATCTCACTACCTTCTAATCGCCAAGTTGGGTCAATTTAAGGTTCTAAAAGTCAGTTAATGCTTATGACACCATGCGGAAGCCTAGCGTTATCGTCGAATGACTCAATGAACACCAATACAAACCAAAGTTTCACACTAACATAGCCATCACTTCAACCATATCGGTCTATGCTGTACAATTTCCATGATTTCTTGCTACTTGCCTAAGGTATCCCCAGATCCTAGTGTAGGATCTTTGCAAGAAATTAAAACCTGAGATACCCTTAAATGTAAAGCAAATAAAGCAAACAAGTAAACAACAAGTAAAGTGATCCTAAACTCTAAGGTAACCCCTCTTTTAAGTATAATTCCCCAGCAAATTCTCCAGTTTTGTTATACGGTGGGAGAACTGACTTGTTTTTGCGTTTTATCACAAATGTTGCGGATAGTAAGAGTCGCCGCCGACTTTTCTTTTATCCAATAAGGAAAGGGTAAAAAGAAACAGGAAATACCTTGAAAGATTTTGAGTTCGGGTGGTAGGTTATCAAAAGGGAAGGTGTTAGCACCCTTTTCATCCGTAGTTATCTACGGGCTCTTAATCGCTTAGCTTACTTTTTGAAAACTGCTTTGTGTGTGTGTTTGAAAATATTTTGTAATGCCAATGTAAGGCGAAACTTTGTAATGATTCTCGTATCTGTCCTCGAGAATGCGTATAAAGTGTTTGTTAGAAAATATTCTGAAAGTGTTTGTGAGAAATGTTTTGTTTGAGAAAGCGATTAAGATTATCTACCCACTCAAGGTCGTTCTAGTAATTTTCCCCCTCCTTTAGACAATGCTATCCGTACCATTAGTTAGTAGGAAGCTCTATCGTTGGACGTGAAGGGACAAGTGAGGGTCATCGTACAATCATTGAAGGCAATTGGTAAGGACTCTTTAGCAATTTTCGTTAAGGGACTAGATCATTTATCGAAAGGCAACGTCAAAGGGTCATCAAGGGACTATGATCTTTGATTTCGAGGGACTTTGCTAAAGCTCCCCTACTTTCGAGGGACATGACTGTTTTGTGAAGGCAACATGGGAGATCACCCTAGAGGTGTGAGTGTGTGAGGTGTGTTGTATTCAATTATTTTGGTCTTTGAGTTAAGGTTATATACCGTTGTTTTTAGTATTTCCATACAATCCTAATTACTAAGCAGTAATATCAAATATAGCAAATAGTAAAGGTGTGAAAAGTAAAGGCAGGAATGTAAACCCTAAAATATTGCAATGCTTCTGGGAAGATACATAATAGTAAATTGGAAAGTAAAACTAACAACTATTACATCCCGGAGAACAGTTACATAATAATGAAAAAGAGGCAAAAATAAACTACGCTATTTACAATTGTGAAAATAAAATAAGAATAAGAAAGATGAAAAAAGAAAATGTTTTTGGAGGTTTTTTATGAAAAAAGGTTTTTTGATGATTAATTAAATAAACCTAAAAAATATAATTAATTTTAATTAAAAAATTTGATTAATTAAATTAATTAAAAGAAAAACTAAGAACCCAAACCATTAGGGTTTATAAAAAAAAGTTTTGTTGTAAGGTTTGTTAAAAAAGGTTTTGCCAAAAAATTAGGGTTTAAGGAAAAAATTAGAAAGAAAACCAACAAGTAGGAAGCAAAATCATACAAAATGTCAGGGGTGGGTGTTGAACCCACGCCCTTAGCTCTTCTGGCCAGCATGTTCACCACTGATCTAAGCGCGCGCTTGTGTCAAGAGAATGGAATCAGCGCACTTTGTATCATAACCTGCAAAATACAAAAAAAGAAAAAAAAACCTCAAAACACCAAAAGGCAGGGATCAAATCCACGCCTTGGTATAGTAATGCCTTAACGCGCGCTCGCTTACCACTGGGGTGGCTGTACATCCAGTTATATAAACGAAACCAAATAATTATATTATAAAACCATTGCCTGGACCGTAGAGGCTCCAGAGCCCTAACTCCATTCTTCTTCTCCGATGAGTCTTTTTTTTGTTCTTACAAAACAATAAATATTAGAGGTTCCCAGGGACCCTACCCCCCTAAATACAGCCTTGCAATTTCAACGGGAGCATTATTTTTGGCTAAAACACACTGTATTATGAGATATAACAAAAATAACATGAATTAGTGTAAGCATGGCAGTTCATGGTTCTGGTAGCATGAGGTTCACGTGATGGTCTAAATCTGCATAGGTACATCTCAGAAACACATTAGTATAGTTAGCACACGATTAAACACAATGAAAGAAAAGATGTGAATTTATGAATTATAGGGCAACCGGAGATGCATGGAATGCTGTTTTCGTGTGGTTTGGATCACCAAGTTTGATCCATTCTTTCCCTAGGGAGCTTCTAGAAGTGAATGGCAAGGTTGGTTTTCCTTGAGAGTGGTTGTAACTAGGGTTAGAAGTTTGCCCTAGTTTTGATATTTTTAAGATTTTTGGAAACGTGTTTTTGTGCAAAGATTTCGTGTCCTCTTGTCTGAAATAGTGAGGTTATAAATAAGGATGAATTAGGTCAAACCATTTGGGCTTGAACCTTTGTAAGAAGAGTTTTTGTTTTATTTCATTTATTTTAAATTTTAAATAAATAAAATCAAGAATAAATAATAAAAAAACCAAAGGGATATATGAACAAGTCCCGAGGTTTAATATAAGTTGTAGAACACGTTTGAACCTTGAAACATTAGCCTATTAGCCCAAAAATTCAAGTTTGTTCACTTTTGGTTTCATTCATTTGCTCAAAATTTCCCCACTTGCACCAATCATAACTCTCTCAATTTTTGTCATTCGAAGGTGATCTTTGACATTTTAGAAATATGAAGATTTCCTTTACAATCTATGTTTTGATCATTTTTGCATTTGAAGAATTTATCTTGATGTAAGTTGCCTTGACAAAAAGTGTCTTTTTGTTGACTTTTGAAATGACCTATAATATTTTGGCCCATATCTCTCAAATGAATTATTTTTTGGACTTGAGCTTAGAGAGTCAAAGTTGTAGATACTTGAATTTCATTCAAAATGAGCTTTGGTTAAAGAAAATCATATGAAGCATGTGAAAGTTATGCCTGGTCAAAGTTCAGTTGACTTCTTCTTAAGAAAATCCTAATTTGGCAACTTTTGACTTTTGATGAATTGAGAGTTTTCTTGATGAGTTATGATCAAACCTTGGTCAAATGATACATGTGACTTAAAAATCTTGATGTTGACCAAAAATCTTGAAGTTTGACTGTATGTTGACCATAATTGACTTTTTGCCAAATACAATTATTTTTCAATCATCTGACTAGTTAACTGAGCAAACTTGTGATGCAAGGCTTGAAACTTGTCATAAGAATTCCTTGAGACATATTAATAACCATGGAACCCACTTGAGGCATTAGAAGCTCAAACTTCCTTATTAATTGTTCGAATGAGAATTTATGCTGCTCCATGCTATATGAAAGTGTATGAGAAGCATGAATTTTAAATAAATGTTAATTGAGCATGACAGGTGCTTATTTGTTTTGAAGTATGAGTGACATCCTTGTTTGAGAAGCATTATTAATTTACTCTGGTTATAAGATATTATTTTGTGGTGTTTAGAAGGGTGTTACATTGCACCGTAAAAAAATACATAATCGCCACCAAACTTTATTTGTCCCGAAGAAAGGGAAAATATCAAGAAAACCTCAAGAGGAAGGATGAGGTGGTCAACACAACTAAGATAAGGATACGAAAGTCAGTTATGCAAAGGGAAGGTATTAATGCCCCTCACATGTATTGTACTCAACGGGATCCATTTCAGTTGTTTGTTTATAAGGGTGTGTATATCTAAGGCTTACTTGCTAAGCAAATGTACAAATGAATTATTAGGAAAAAGAAAAAGGGTTTTCTTATTGAGTTCTCCCAGGTCTTGCAACCAAGTTCCTACGTATCCTCATAATGCAATGAAGAAATCAGCACTCCGTAGTTCTTCTCAAAAATATTGGTTCGTTTGGTGATTTTTAGTGGATGATGTTAATGTTTGCACTCTAGCATTAGGTGTTGCTGCTCATTGTGTGGAGACTCATGCATTACATGTATTGAGGTAGAATGTGAGTAACATGCCCTTTTGAAAAGGTTTTAAAGAGAAAATCTCGAAGGCAAAAAGGTTTGAATCTATTGGAGTGTTTTGTCGGGGATAATAGTAAATGACTCCAGATGCAGAGGCACTTAGCTACTTCTCCACCTTAAGTTTTGAAAGTGTTTGTGAATTGAATCATAATAAAGTCCGGGAATGGAAGAAGAATAAGGTTAGAAATGCACCACCTTGTTCTTTTCCATAAGACTCAACTGTATACGATTCACCTCTTTATTTGTTATGTGTTTTGAAGTTTGATTAATAAAATGATTTTGTTTTATAAAGAAAAGGATGCAATGTAAAAGAAGAAAAGAACTAAGGGAAGCTAATCCTAATGTTATCATGCATCACGGTCCTAAGGTTGGATCAAGGGAACTAAAACCCTAATTGTTATCATGCTTGGATTAGACATCCTAAGGTCTAATTATTTCAAATTATTCAAGAGATTAAAATTGAATGAATAAAAATCCTAAGGGAACATGTTAAACACACAAGCATGATAAGAAAACAATTAATAAAAAAAAGAAATTAAGTTCTAATCATTTTTAATCATTTTTATCACGAAGAGAAATTAGACAGTCATGAAGAAATATCACACAAAAATTGCTTAAAAAAAACAAGAAAATGAAAATAATGGGTCAGGGGGGTTGCAAGCCAAAATTCATGGTGTTTGCTTTAGAAGTCCAGCGCTAAGTGTAACACCCTTCTAGCCCCACATGTATTTCATGAATAATTTAATAATAATTTAATTAAATCACCAAACAAGGGTGTCACATCGTCATAGTAAAACATCATAATATACAATCTTACTCCATAACACATGTTACAACAATGATAATAACAATTTCTTATATTATACACCTTTATGGTGTTTCATGCAACATCAATACATCCTTTAAAAACAACGTAGCGGAATCATCAATCATAATAATCTCAATTATCAACTCATCATATTTAGTCTCATAAAAATAGTGATTTAAAATTAGTTCAACAATCAAAACCTTCATAAAGTATATCAATATAAAAGGAACATAATATTCACACAACTAAGTGTTCCCAACCTGATGTTACATATCAGAGCAAGACACCTTCTAATTAAGGAAAAACTAAATAAGATACTCTAAGCTCTATCTTCGATACTTCAACAAGCTACTCCTGAGTATCTGCATGTTACCCACGTGGAGGCAACATTCAAACGGAAAGGGTGAGTAAACTTGATTCATTATAAAAGATATAAGGAAAATATTAGTATTTACAAACAACATCATCATACGATCAATACACACCATTCATCAATACTTCATATTCACTGATATGTCACAATAACACTTAAACATCCCTCATCATCAATTCGTTATATATTCACCTAGTTCACTGTTATCATCATATCACAAATCATCAACATAATTCATGCAATGTCACATAGAATGCTAATGCAAAAACACTAACATAATGCATGTTGTTGTACCTCAAAATTTTCCTTCTCATTTCTCAAGAATTTTCTCACAAGATTTCTACTGGGTCAAGACTGCACAAGGTTTGATCAGTAAGATACTTCCTCAGCAGTTGAAGACTCAAAGCTAGAGTTTGAATTTTACACGAGTACAATTGGATTTTTAATGCCCCATATAGTTCCATGGATCATATTGGGCTCTCAAGCATCAAATCGAAGAAAAAAAAAGTTTGTTTTGATTCCTATGCATCGATTGGGCATTTGACTTCTTTTGAACAAGCTTGATTCCTATGCTTCGATTGGGCATTTGACTTCTTTTGGACAAGCTTGATTCTTATGCTTCGATTGGGCATTTGAATCCTTTTGAACTTGCTTAAAATTTCCAAGCTTCGTTTGGACTCTGGCCTCCTTCAAACTTGCTTAAAATTTACAAGCTTCGATTGAACAAATGGCTATAAGCTTCGATTAAGCAATTATTTCCTTCATTTGTTTTTTGCTTCGATTCAAAAAGCATTGGCCTCCTACTGACTTTCTTTGATTTAGCAGGAAATGGCCTCCTACAGGTTAAATTCGATTGAGAAGGCAATGGCCTCTTGCAAGTTTCCTTTGATTCAGAAGGCAATGGCCTCCTGCAGGTTTCCTTCGATTCAGAAGGCAATGGCCTCCTACTGGTTCACATTGATTCACAAAGCAGGGGCCTCCTGCATGCAAGCTTCGATTGAGCAGTAGCCTCCTACATGTTTTCTTTGATTCACAAAGCATGGGCCTCTTGCATGCAAGCTTCGTTTGAGCAATGGCCTTTTACATGTTTTCTTTGATTCATAAAGCAGTGGCCTCCTGTATGCAGGCTTCGATTGGACAAGGCTTACCTTCACACAAAGCTTCGATTGGAGTATGGGTTTCCTTCTAAGAAACATACTTCGAATCTAACTCTGAACCCTTCGAGCAAGCTTGGTTGAAGAACTTTGATCAAATCTCATAGCCTTATCCTCCAAATCTCATTTTTCAGGCTATGTTGCTTCTAAATCTTTACCTAAT
This sequence comes from Vicia faba, assembly GCA_948472305.1. NCBI lineage: Eukaryota > Viridiplantae > Streptophyta > Magnoliopsida > Fabales > Fabaceae > Vicia > Vicia faba. The sequence goes on along the minus strand of OX451735.1, from coordinate 1,490,536,245 downwards.
CAGAGGTTTACACAAATTTGTGATGCATTACACAAAGATTCGAAGCTTTACTCACTGGATTATAATATTTGTGGACGAAATGATAAAAAGGTATTTATCTATTTTCATAAATATCACTTTAATCACAAAGTCAGTTTCTTGAGTTCCCAACCTAATTTTATCTGAATACAAGCAAGGTCAAAACTAGAAGCAACAGGTCTAAGGCCTCCAACAATTTCAGACCACACTTGTATAACACATTGAAGCTTGTTTTCCACTCTTCTTCAAAAAAGCAAGTCACCTAGATAAGACCCTAGGACAAAGATATCCCTTGGGTAAAACATCTCTAACCTTTTCTCTATAAATATAGAGACCATTTGCAAATCAAAGGCCAAAGATTGTTGTTGTGTTAAAAAATCCTCAAACACTCCCAAACTCTCAAAAAATCAGAATCTCCATCCAAAGCCACATTGCTTGTCCTTTTTGTTTTTTGAAGAACCAACTCCAAAATCCTTCGAGCATCTCCCATTTCTTCCATTCGAACACCCTCCATACACCACACCATTTCTTCCATTCGAACACCACACAAAGAGAGAGATTACTAGCCTAGAACACTCCAAAAATCTCAAGTACCTCCTTGCGTTCTTTTAGCCCTTTGATTCACTCCTAAATACCACATACCAACCTTCGATTCAAGTGACTTTCAAAACAAAGTAGCAACTGAAATAGCTTCAGGAAGGTCCATGCAGGCTTAACCCATCATCAAATCATTCTTGGAAGTCATACAGAAGCTCTTTCGATTGGCACTTCAAGAGGTAAGTTTTATAAAACTTAGAACTCTTCATTCAAACATCATTTGTACATACAAATAAAAGAAAAAATGTAGATATCATATGAAGCTGACCATGCTCTTAGTTTTGAGATTTTCAACTCTGACTAGTTAGATTTTGATGTTTGGGCTAAATAAAACTCATTACTAACCTTTGGTCCATAGCTTTTTAAAAGTCACATAGTTAGATTCGTTTTGAAGATCTTAGGCAGGCTTTTGTATCTTTCGATTGGCTGAGGATTGAAGCCTTTCAAATCTCATCATTGGAGTCTTGCATCCCTGTGCTCGAAGGAAGAAGCTGGGCCTTTCAAACATTCAGAAACAAGTTCAGTTTGTACCCAATCGAAGCTACCTCATGAATGGATGAAACAGACCACCCTAGTGGTACAAACAACACACGCGAAAGGAATTTATGTATAAGGTCCTGAGTTCAAGCCTTAGTAGGACCAGAACAATTTTTATCATTTGTTTGTTTCCTCTTCTTTTTAACAAACTTCAAACATTTTTCCAACCAATCAAAACAACTCCTTTTGAGTTAATTTTTTGCACACTATTTATTTACAATGTTTATTTTATGAATATATAAAAATATCACAAAAAATATTTTTTTTTCATAATTATTAACCAAAACCTTTCTTTAACAAAATCAAAACAAATTCATTTTCTTTTTATTCATATCTTGTACATTATTTTCCTTTTAATTCTTGTACATTATTCAAATTCAATATGGTTGTAATACATAAATTAGGATTTAATTTCTTGCAATCCCCATTTTTAAATTTATATCCCCATCGCCAAGTGATGTAATAGCATAGTAAATTTACTTTCCGTAATTTACCGCTTTTCATATAAATGCTAGTAACTTAGATTTTGTATGAAAAGATAAAACCAATGCTTAGAAAACACTAATCCAAGATAAATCAAGCATGAAAAATAAACACTTGCACACTTGCACCTCTAGGGTTAACTCCACTCGTTGCCTTGAGAAAATGGTCATAATATGCATGTGAGACATATTAGCAAAAACAATCAAAAAATACAAGATCATAGCCCCTCGATGACGCTTCGAATGTTGCCTTACAAATGATCTTAGTCCCTCAAGAAAAATGCTAAGATATCTCACAATATTGTTATTCATGACTATACGATGACCCACGCCAGTCCCTTCACATCCAAAGATAAAGCTTCTTACCAATCGATGGTAAGATAGCAATATCAAAGAAAGAGAGAAATGAACAAAATACTTTTGAGTAGGTAGAACATTCTTAGTTGCTTGCTCACAATCCATATTTAAAACAAACATATTTTCAAAATACACCAAACACTTTCAAAAACATGAAAATATTTTTAAAAAAGTCCAACACTTTGTATGAATTCTTATAGAGACGAGAATTATTACAAAGTTTGCTTCAACAAAGGCTCTTTTCAAAAATACTTTCAAAACCCATCACAAAGCATATTTTCAAACAAAGCAATTTTCAAGTGATCTAGCAAGCAACTAAGAGCCCATAGGTAACTATGAATTAAAATGGTGCTAACACCTTCCCTTTTCATAATCTATCCCCCGAACTTAAGAAATTATCTCAAAGGTATTTCCTGTTCTTTTTACCCTTTCCTTATTGGATAAAAGAAAATTAGATGGAGACTCTTGCTATCCGCAACAATTGCAATCAAACCCAAAACAACCAAGCCAGTTCTCCCGCCGTATTACACATGTGTACCAAAATTTATGAGCACCTGGCTCATCACCCTCCATAGATCCCCACCATATGATCTATTCCCTCTTGAAACTGAATCACAACCTAAATCACTACAGTCATTATAGGTAACACTTCACTGAATTCCCAATATAGTATTTAGCTACTCACACTCAATCCACATAATGGAATTGAGGCTCATCACGGGTGGACCAACATCTAAAAATTCTATGAATGCATGATGCACAACAACGTCATATATCAATTCAACCACAGATAATCAAGTGCATCAACATTCACATAATTATCATATAATCATTCTCCACATAGCATGTATACATGTTAACATGTACATCATCCAAACATCATCACGATTATCATCAAATACACATGACAACATCATCATTGAAGCTTCATAACAACTTCATAGCAACATCACATTCATCATTAAAACAAATAGAACGTCATAGCATAACAACGTGTAATAAATCAATTTCATTAACACATAGGTACTGGAATGATGCATCAATCAACTCATATTCATCTATCATAATATAGCTCTACGCATCGGCTTCCCAATGCTTCAAACGACGCGTTAAATTGAGTCCTGAAACTCGAGTTACGACCTTTGCAAGTTACTGTCAGTTCTGCTTGTTTGACGCTCGCCCAACGACCCTGGTTGCACGCTCCTCGCCTGACGCTCTCCCCAAGAGGCTGGGACGATGATCCATCTCTCATAAATTTTGCAGGAGCTCTTCTTTTCCATCATTTCCTCTTACCGCTTGTCTCGCCTGCGACGCTTGGGTGGATCGCTCGCCCCTTTCTTGCCCGTCGACCCATGCAATACTGCAAATTCTGTTGCAATTTAGCTACTGAAACCAGTCACCCCAATTATGATTACAGATACCATACCCATTCCAAAATGCATTATACACACCATATATCACATACTAACACATTTGGGTCAAGTTATGACATTCATACATCATTAACATCAACAATTTTATCATATTTTATCAAATCAATCATATAACAAAATCCTACATCTACCTTAAACCCTATTGATCATAATAAACCCGATTACACCCCTTACCTCGAATTCCTTAGCAAATAGATTCTCTCCTCGAGTTCTACCGAATCCCTTCTTGGTTCTCTGTACCCTAGCTCTTCTTTCACCTTTTTCCTCTATTTCTCTCTATTTCATGATCAATGAAAAAATATTCTCACTCTTCCCTAATATTTTTCTTATTTTTCCCCTTAGACCCTTTCTATGATCTTCCCATCATATCCTCACTGATCCTCGTTATTTTTACCATCATGTCCTTAACATCTCTACACAACTCATTATTCTATTTATCTCATTAATAAACTATATAGGACTACTATTCAAATAATTCTAATTAATATAACTAAAATCATTTAGTTCTAAATCATTCTAATTATGACTTCTATCTCACTTACTACCCCACAACACATCATCACACATCACATGAAATTAATAATAAATCACAAATAATAAAATAATTGAATAATTCAAATTTTGGGGTGTAATAACTCCCTCATTTAAAGAATTTTTGTCCTCGAAAATTACCTGATAAAAACAGAGTCTGGTACGACTCTCTCATCTGATCCTCACGCTCCCAAGTCAAACTTTCACCAGCTGGTCCATCTCACAGTACCTATGTAATACCTTTTTAAGCCCATATGTATTATTCATATAATTTATAAATTAAATCAAATAAGATTCACCACTCAAGAGTGTCACACTTCATAGAAAATATCAGTTTAACATTCATGCTCCGTAACACGGGTTACATCAATTTAAAACATGCATCTATTTATAATTCATCACAATATTTAGAAACATCTCAACGGGATTCATCGTCATAATATAGAAATTAACTTCTCAAAACCCATACTTTTGTCTCATCAATTATTAAATCAATTTAACCATCAAAACATACATAAACTAAGTCAACATCAAATGAATATAAAATTCACATAATATAATGTTCCCAACCTGATGTTACATATTAGAACAAGAAACCTCTAATTAATAGAAATAAATAACACACTCTGAAGCTATCCTCAAAGCTTCTACAAACTACTCCTGCTCACTTATGCGTTACCCACATGGAGACAACATTCAAATAGAAAGGGTGAATAATCATGATTCTGTATAAAAGATATAAGAAAAAGATTAGTATTTATAACAACATCATCATATAACATATGTTATTCATCAATATTCCATACTCACATATACATCATAATGTCACTTATACTCCGTTCATCATCAAACATCATATACGCACATAGTTCACAATTATCATCATATCACAACTCATCAACAAAATTAATGCAATGTCACATAAGATGTTAATACAACACAATTGACTCAATGCATGTGGTACCAATATTTTATGAACACATAGTTCATTACTCTCCAAAGATCTCCACCATATGATCAATTCCCTTTTGGAATCAGAGCACATCATAAACACATACAATCTGCACAATAGGATTGAGCCTCGTCATAAGCGGATCACCGTCCAAAAATGTTATGAATACCTGATGCATAACAAAGTCATATAAAAATGCTATTAATATGGAAAAGGCGTATTGTTGATATTAATATTTTTATAAGCGGGAAAAAATTATATTGTTAATATAAATATTTTTATAAATGAAAAAATGTATATTGTTTATACAAATATTTTTATAAACATAAAAATGATACTATTTACAAATATATTTATAAACGAGAATACGTGTATTATTGATACGAATAATTTTATAAATGGAAAAAGTCTACTATTGATACAAATATTTTTATAATTGGAAAAATCAAATTATTGATGCAAATATTTTTATAATTGAAAAAGTGTATTTATGATACAAATATTTTTATAAACGACAATTTTATATTTGTTAAAAAAGTGTGTGTACTCGACCAGTACTCGTAAGAACGCACGAATATCTCACTAATTATAGGTAAAAAACAATCATCACTTGAAAAGAAGTGAAAATTATTAATTTTGTTGGTATACATAAAAAATATTTTAAAAAAACAATTAAAAAGGAATAGATGGAGTATGATTTTCAATTATTAATTTTTTTATACGACTTGATCTTGTGCTCACTAGTATTATAGAGATAATTACAAAACTACCTACCAACGAAATGCTCATACGCGTCAAGTCCTTTCGCTCCTAACCTACATGACAAACCTTTGCTAGTAACTAACTAATTATCTATATGTTACTCTTTACCAAACAATTATATCAGCTAAAGCCTGAAATTTTAAGGCAACCATTCTAAGAAACCATTTAGATACAATAATGCCGCACAAACATATAAATGTTGTAACATATTTTATCATGTACATTTTAATCTCAAACTTCAATTATTATATGTTACACCCAAAACTATTAGTTGTGGCTAACAACACTAGTTATGTACCCTCAGAAAACATGGTGCTAACACATCTCAACTTGTTGAATATGATGGTAGAATATGGATTGGAGATATTCATTCACCATATGTTCCTTCTAATAAAGACACCGTCAAAAAGTCCTTATGGCAATTACGCCTTCTTCAAACCTTCAATCTGTCCCTCAAGTGCATTATATGACATCTAGATTTTTATCCCATAATTCACCTATAGATTCAATGTAAATTTAGGTCCAAAATTCACACACCTTCTCTTCTACCATTTTTCATATTTGATTCTAACATCTCCAAAGATTTTTTATCTGTCACTGCTGGTAACTTCAACCTTCTTCATAACTTCAGTGTTTCTCTTAGTGTAGATCATTTTAACCTAGCATATTTCATGAAAGAGTTTGTTGTGCATGTAAAGGGGAACTTGTAATACGTGGGAGAACAAACTTACTTTTATGTTTCATCGCAAATGTTGCGGATAGCAAGAGACGCCATCGACTTTTCTTATATCCAATAAGGAAAGGGTGAAAAGAACGGGAAAGACCTTCGAGATTTTTGGGTTCGGGGGGTAGATTATGAAAAGGAAAGGTGTTAGCACCCTTTTCATCTGTAGTTATCTATAGACTCTTAATCGCTAGCTCACTTTGTTTTAAAAATGCTTTGTGAATGTGTTTGAAAATATTTTGAAAAAATGCCTAAGTATGGTTGTGATACGGTGGGAGAACTGACTTGGGTTTTGCGTTTGTGTTCACAAATGTTTCGGTTTAGCAAGAGTCGCCACCAACTTTTTATTTTATCCTAAGGAAAGGCCAAAAAGCACAGGAAAGACCTTTGAGATGTTTTCTTGGGTTCGGGGAGTAGATTATAGAAAGGGAAGGTATTATCACCCTTTCTATACATGGTTATCCATGGGCTCTTAGTTACTTGCTTAGATCACTTGCTTTGCTTTTCAATTGTTTGAAATGGTGCTTTGTGTGTGTGGTTTTGAAAATGTTTTGAAAAAGATGTCATCGTTGTGGCAACCTTTGTAATGATTCTTGTTTGAATGTATACAAAGGTGTTTTTGTCTTTTGAAAGGTTTTCAATGTTTGAAAGTAGGGTTTTGAAATTGTGTTGTGGAGTGCGTTTTGAAAAGTAGTAAGGATGTTTTTGCAAGCTTGATCAAGTAACTAGGAGCTATCTACCCTATTTTACTCAAATATCTTTCTTATGTTCTTAACCCTTTTAACAGTGTTGTTTCACCTTTGTATTTGATGAACAACCTTGTGTTAGGATGTTTAACGGGACAGGCGCGGGTCATCGTATAGACCATGATAACAATTGTGTCAAGTATCTTTGGCAATTTTCTTGAGGGACTTTGATCATTTTGTTTAGGCAACTCAGATAGCGTCATCGAGGGACTATGATCTTTTTGTTTGTTTTTATTTTGCCAAAGTACTTGACATGCAACCATGGCCCATTTTGAAGGCAACAAGTGGATGTAACCCTAGGGGTGCAAGTGTGCATTGTGTTTGTTTTTCATGCATGTTTATCTTGGATTAGGTCAAACTAGTTGTTGATTTTATTTGCATACAAACCCTAGGTCTAAGCATGGCATAATTAAAAGCATTAAATGCGTAAAAATAAATCTAAGCTATTACAACTTGGATATAGGGAGGGGGGTACAAATTTGAATTGGGGATATTTGACAAGAAATATAAACCCTAGTTTTACTATTACATCCAAATTGAATCAAATGGTATAAATAACAAAATGAACCATATTTAAATAAACAAATTAAATAAATATACAAAGTATGAATATGCAAAAAGGTTTTTATTTATTTTCCATGCATGTAAAAATATTTAATGCAAAGAAAAGAAAGAAATGATAAAAGAATATATTTTTTGGTTAAGGGTAAAACCCTAATTTTCCTTAAGAAAAGAAATATATTAATTATATAATTTATAAAAATAACGTATGTACAAAAAAATTAAATACATTTAAAAAAAGTATTTTTAAGTATAAATATTAATAAAAATAAAAATGTAATATTTTTATGTTTTTATTCTAAAGTATTTACAAAATAAAAGTATATATGTTTATTATATGTATTTTAGTCAAATTAAATATGTACAAAATAAAATAAAATATGCACAAAGACAAAATATATTCAAGAAAATATTTTTAATATAAATAAAAGTGAAGAACAAAAATAAAAGTATAAAATGCAAATATTTTTCAAGTCTCAATAATATAAAAGAAAATTTAAATACTTTTAATGTTAGAAAAATTGGAATAAAATGCCAAATAAATTTAAAAAATATGAAAATATTTTTTGAGTATTTTTTTATAACTGGAAATAAATAAAGAAAGTCAGAAAAGAAATCAAAAATGCAAAAAAGTGAAAATATGAGAAATTGGGCCTGGGGGTGCAAAAATGAAAGTGGGAGGTGCCAAAAGCAAGCTTGGCCAAGCCAAACCCAAGCCAGCTTCATCTTCAACCTTCAGACCTTGTAAACGCGCGCGCCTGGTTCAAATGCTACATCCTGGAAACATGACTTTTTGCCAAAACTTACAACATCAAACTTGTAGAGAATTTAAAAACGAATCTAACCATATAAAGCATTAAATCTAACTCTCAAATACCAGAGAGAATTTCTCTGGCCCTAAAATCTGACCTAGCTTTTTTCACATGTTCATGGCTGAAATTCTCCTAGCACACTTAATATAAATGAAAGTTGAGCATATGTATGGCTTCATGGCATTGAATACTACATTTTTAATTCACAAACCTAAAGCTAAATGTTCCTAAATAGAGAGATAGAAAGTGATAAAAAACCTATTTCAGTTGGATTCGAGTAGGGAAATGCAGTGCTTCTCAACAAGTTTTGAGGTGTCTGGTAGCTTGCCTGAACTTCACTGGATCTTTTCCGATAGCTAGCTTGTCTTGAATGTCCCTGAATCAGCCTCCAGAAGTCAACCTGCACAAGCTTGAAATGAAAATGGAAAACTCTGTAAATGGAGTTACAGTGGGTGTTTAAGGTTTGGGATAGTTTGGATGGATGAAATGGAAGGTGTTTGAATAGGTTTGGGCCAAAACGCACGGGCAAATTATGCTATGGCTCGAAAAATGCAGGACCTACCCTGTTTTTGCAGAAAAACAATGATTCTGTGTATGAGGAGGTATGAGTGATGGAAGAGTAGTGCTTTAGGCTTTTTGGGATGTATGGAACTTGTTCACAATGTTTATCTAAGCTTGTGTTAACAGAAAATGAAAGATGGCTTCAGATTTGCAACTTTCCTTCTACTTGAAGCAAGAGAGTGGAAGTGATGTTGTAGCCTTGCACATGCCCTCCTATCACACTGCACGCAGCACTCTTGGCCCCCTCTAATTCATGGATTTGGTTTGCAGTCTCAGATTTTTTCCAAGGCTCAATGCTTGGTGTTTTGACATAAAGTAGCTTTTGCAAAAATGGCAATATGCCTTTTACCATTTAGGGCTTAAGTTTGCATGTAATGTTCATATGAATAAGATAATACCTTAACACAATGGTTAGGCATTAAATTATGAAGTGTAAGTTGGTTTTGAGGCCTGTAATGTTGAACCAAGCTAGCTAGATCAGAATTGCAAGTTGTTATGAACATGTATTGGCCATGGATAATAGTGAGTTTTTGCCAACTTCAAGCATTCGATTCTCTCTAACCACAAGGGTGTTTGAGGAGTTCTTGGACAATTTGGAAAGCTTGGAACATTTAATACAATCTATATTTGCAATGAAACTTGAAATTCCAAGTGGAACTATGTGAAAAATGGCCAAGAAGATGGGTCAAAATCCTGCCTAGATTAGGGCAAATTTTCTCTAAGTTAAAAGTTTTAGGTACCCTTGCTCCAAAACTCATAACTTGAGATACAAGCTTCTTTTGATAAAACTTTGTGAATAAAAGTTTTATACTTTGTGATGTACTATAACTTTCATGTTGCAAGTTTTGTTTGAATCCATTTTCATCTTGGTGAAAAAGTGGGACAAAGTTAGGAAAAAATAAGAAAATTTCATAACTTAGAAAATTTCTAAGTTATGAAAATTTTCCATTTTAAACCCTAATTTGCATTTTTGGGTTTCTTGATGAACAAGTTTCATAATTTGGCGTGTCTTGATGAAAAATGACCCTTGGCACTTGATTTTGACCAAAAAGTCAAAGTTTGGCTTTTCAGTATACAGTTAAATTTTGATCAGTTGACTGAAAAATTCATCTGTCAATCCTATGCATTTGAGATCTTTTGAGCTTGTTGAATGGGTCAAGATGATGTAATTGAGCCCCTGAGTCCATGGTTGAGCTTGATTTGCCATTGGCTGGGTCAAACAGTCAAAAATTGCCTTTGCACAGTCAAAACCCTAAAAATGACCATTTTGCCCTTTTGGTGATTTGATCAAATTTCTTGTGGAATTGTGATCCAAACTTGATCAAATGGTTCATATGAGTTCATAATGTTGATGTGGGTCAAATTTCATGAGGTTTGAATGTCAATTGGCCACTGTTGACTTTTTCCCTAATACAGTTGATTTCTAGGTCAATTGTCCAATTGACTGGGTAAAGATTTGAATCAAGGCTTGAAACTTGGTATGGGAAAACTTGTGAACCCATCATGGAGCATGAAAGTCAATTTGGGCATTGTGGGTCAAAACATCCTTGTGCAAACTCAAACCCTAATTTAGGTCAACAGTGTAAGGAGGTGTCTTGAGCTGAGCAAACCCTAGCTTGATCTTGAGTTCCAAGGGCTTTGTGATGAGAAATGTTGATAAAATGAGAGGGAAAATTTTGGGGTACAACAGTTGCCCCTGTTCAATATTCTTGAACCTGAAGAGTTAGATTGGCAAGCTTTGCCTTTCGCGACTCGAAGGTAATGGAAGATTGGACACTAGAGTGCCCGTAAATTTGCACTCATCAAAACCTAGATGCAGGAATGGGCTTAAAGATGCCATTTGGAGATGGTAGAATCTTGTTGGAGATGGGCTTAAAGATGCCATCCAAGAATCTTTGTTGAATTGTTATGCTGTAGGCCAAAAGAATGAGTATCAAAATGGTATCCGTGTCTGGAATGCACCTGAACTATATCTGGAGGCTGAGTTTGTATGAGCAAAAGAATGGCGTCCGCGTCTGGGGCGTATCTAAGCTGTAACTATATTTGAAATTCGAATGAATATCAGAATGACTGCTGTGTCTGGAGTGTATCTGTATTGTATCTGAATTTGAGATATGTATGAGTAGCAGAATGACTTCCGTGTCTGGAGTATATCTGAGTCTGTAACTGGGATCTGAATAAGTGACAAAATGATTTCTGTGGCGATTGCACTGGGAATAATCAAGCTGCTGGTGTAAGGGCCAGAATGGCATCCGTGTCTAGAGCATATCTGAACTTTGAAGTTGATAATTGAATCTGAATGAGAGATAGAATGGCCGCCGTGTCTGGAGCGTATCTAGTCTGTATCGGATCGCTGAAGTCTGAATAGTAGTAGAATGACCGCCGTGTCTGGGGTGTATCTGTACTGTATTTGACTTGAAATTCTGAATGAGTAATAGAATGACCGCCGTATCTGAGGTGTATCCATATTGTATCTGAATAATTGTTAACGACAACCTTTTAATCTTATCCTGAAAAGGGTAAAATGTTAGCTAAAACACAAAGTTATGTTGCATGATATGTATGATGCAATGAACTGTATTTCATCAATGTTTATGATATATGAATGTAATGGTTATGCATGTAAGCTGAGTAGCCGTCTTTGCTGAGGAATATAAATCCTAGTAGCTGGAGATAACAGAATCTTTGACTGCTGCCGGGAAAAATAAATCCATGACCGAAGTTGGAGATTCCAAAAATCTTTGATTACTGAAGATGAGAAATCCTTGCTGACTGCTGACTGCTTGGGGAATAAGGAAAACTTTGACAATCTCTACTGGGAAATTAAAACCTGGGAGACTTCTGCTGGAGAAATGAGACTGAGAATCTTCAATCTGTTGGGAAATATCTCTGTGGGGAGAATGTTCACTATTCTAGTTCCGCTGGGGATAGGATTTTCAGGGTTTTTGGGCTCCACTAGGGATCTTGAAACTTGACTCTGATGGGAATTTTGAAATTCAGCTTAGCTGGGGAATCCAGCTTTAGAAAGCATTTGCTCTGCTGAGGATCTTGAAGTTTAACCCCGTTGGGGAAATATATTCCAATTTTTAGCTTTATTGTGGATCCGAATGATGTATCGTAGGGGATTTCTTCTGAAATGGCGTAAAGATATCTTCCTACACCTTCAACCTATCAGTAATTATCTTTTCTCAATTTCGTTTTATTTGTAAGCAGTGATTATATTCAAATGCATATGCCTATTTAACAAAACATTGGACGTTTTTTCAAATAAAACATAAGTGTAAAAAGAAAAGAAAGGCATGCAAATTTCCGCACTTGGAAGTGTATTTGTATTAACTTTTGCGAGTATCTTTGTACAAAGGAGACATACATCCTAGTAAGAGAATGTTTTCGCAAAAATTGGAAAAATTTTATACAAAAGAAAGATGGCTATGTGTAACAATTCCATGGGATTCCCATTCTGCTATAGCCTTCACAACTCTGAATATCTTGTCCACTTGTTTCTTCCTCCGCCAATGACTAGGTTGATCAGAAGCTCGGAGCTTGTTGATGAAGAGATTGTTCTTTAAAGTGATCCGATGAGACACAGTCATACGCTTTAATTCCCTAACTTTTGCCTGAATCGCCCTTTCGGGTTTTCGATCCACCGGGAAACCCTTTTTTGCCCAAGTTTCCCTTTCGGGTTTTCAACTTGCCGGGTGTACAATTTTTTTTGTTTTATCCCTAATTTTTGCCTGAACCGCTGTTTCGGGTTTTCGGTTCACCGGGATGCCCATTTTTGCCCAAGTCGCCCTTTCGGGTTTTCAACTTGTCGGGTTATTTTATGCGTAGTATCTTTTGACTATGTCTGCGTTCGCAGGGTGTGGCAAGTCATCACCGTCCATGGTGGTCAGAATCATTTCCCCACCAGAAAAGATGCTCTTGATTACAAATGGTCCTTTGTAAGTAGGAGTCCACTTGCCCCTGGGATCACTTTGCAGTAGTATGATCCGCTTGATTACAAGATCTCCGACTTTATATACCTGGCGCCTGACTTTCTTGTTGAAAGCCTTGATCATCCGTTTTTGATACGTCTGACCATGGCAAACAACAGTAAGTCGCTTCTTGTTGATCAAATTAAGTTGATCAAGTCGGGTCTGAATCCAATCGTCTTCACTCAAACCGGCGTCCTTCATAATCCTTAAGGAAGGAATCTGAACCTCCATGGGTAGGACAACCTCCATGCCATATACTAAAGAAAATGGGGTTGCCCCTGTTGAAGTACGTGCCGTGGTACGATATCCATGCAGAGCAAACGGTAACATCTCATGCCAGTCTTTGTAGGTGACTGTCATTTTTTGAATGATCTTCTTGATATTTTTGTTCGCAGCTTCAACAGCACCGTTCATCTTCGGCCGATAGGGAGATGAATTGTGATGATAAATCTTGAACTGTTCGCATAGAGCGGTGATCATAATATTGTTCAAATTTGTACCGTTGTCTGTGATGATCCCGTCGGGGATACCATACCGGCATACGAGATTCTGCTTGATGAAGCGGGCAACCACATTCTTTGTAACTGAGGCATAGGAAGCTGCCTCGACCCATTTGGTGAAGTAATCAATAGCCACCAGGATGAAGCGGTGTCCATTGGATGCCGCGGGCTTGATCTCTCCAATCATGTCTATGCCCCACATGGCGAATGGCCAAGGAGCTGTCAGAACATTGAGAGGAACGGGAGGAATATGTACCTTGTCGGCGTAGACTTGGCACTTGTGGCAAGTACGAGAATATTGATGACAATCAGCTTCCATGGTAGACCAGTAGTAGCCTGCCCTTAGAATCTTCTTAGCCATCGTATGTCCGCTCAAATGGGTGCCAAATGTGCCACTGTGTATCTCAATTATGATCAACTCTGCTTCAACTTTGTCCACATATCGAAGTAAGACACAATCATGGTTGCGCTTATAAATGATGCCATTGCTTAGGAAGAACTTAGCAGCAAATCTCCTTAAGAACTTTTTGTCATTGACGGAAGCTCCTTCAGGGTATTCTCTAGTCTGGAGATACCTTTTGATTTCATGAAACCAGGGTTGTTCCACTACTTCTTCGGTATTAATCTCATGACAGTGCGCAGGTTCATCCATTCGCTCGATGGTAATTTGGGGAGCATCGTTATCCCAGTTGAGTTTAAACATGGAAGACATTGTAGCCAGATCATCTACTAGCTGATTCTCTTCTCGCGGGAAATGCTCGAAAGTAATCTGCTCGAAATGAGGCAACAATGTCAGGACATGTTCTTTGTATGGGATAAGATTAGGATGTTTGGTGTCCCACTCTCCTTTGACTTGACTGATAACCAAATCTGAGTCCCCAAATACGATCAAAGATTTAATCCCCAGGTCTATAGCAGCCTTGAGACCAAAGATGCAAGCTTCATATTTGGCCATGTTGTTGGTACAACTGAAACAAAGTCGGGCAGTGAAGGGTGTATGGCAACCCTCTAGAGAAATGAGTACCGCACCGATACCGTTTCCAAGTGCATTTGAAGCACCATCAAAGTACAGGGTCCATCAGGATCCTTGTTCAGATCCGTCATACGGTCCATTACCTTCGATTTTGTCCAAAGTCATGATGTCCTCGTCAGGGAAGTCGAATCTCATAGACTGATAATCTTCGACGGCTTGATGAGCTAGATGGTCAGCTAGTACACTCCCTTTTATAGCCTTTTGGGTAGTATATTGGATATCATATTCAGTCAGGATCATTTGCCATCTAGCAATTCTTCCAGATAAAGCAGGCTTCTCGAAGATATACTTGATCAGATCCATCTTGGAAATCAGCAAAGTGGTATGAGTCAACATATACTGCCTTAGCCGGCGAGCAGCCCATACCAAAGCGCAACAAGTTTTCTCGAGCAATGAGTAACGAGTCTCACAGTCAGTAAACTTTTTGCTAAGGTAATAAATGGCATGCTCTTTTCGGCCAGACTCGTCATGTTGGCCCAGTACGCACCCCATTGAGTTATCCAAAACAATCAGATACACGATCAACGGTCTTCCTTCGACGGGTGGCATTAGAATAGGAGGTTCTAGTAAGTACTCCTTGATCTTATCAAAAGAAACCTGACAATCATCGTTCCATTCAACTACCTGATCTTTCTTCAACAGTTTGAAAATTGGCTCACAGGTAGACGTTAGGTGAGAGATGAACCTGGCGATATAGTTCAAGCGTCCCAAGAATCCTCTAACCTCCTTTTCAGTGCGGGGGGCAGGAATTTCTTGTATAGATTTTACTTTAGCTGGATCAACTTCAATGCCCTTGTTGCTGACAATAAATCCCAGGAGTTTACTAGACCTAACTCCAAAAGTGCACTTGCTTGGATTCAGTCGGAGTTTATACTCTTTCAACCTGGCAAACAGCTTTTGCAAATGATTAAGGTGTTCTTCTTCTGTTTGTGATCGAGCTATCATGTCGTCTACGTAAACTTCTATCTCATGATGTATCATATCATGAAACAAAGCTACCATGGCACGTTGATAGGTTGCCCCTGCGTTCTTCAGTCCGAACGATATCACTTTGTAGCAGAAGGTACCCCATTGTGTAATAAAGGTTGTTTTCTCCATGTCCTCGGGGGCCATTTCGATTTGGTTATATCCCGAGAATCCGTCCATGAAAGAAAAAACCTTGTGTTGAGCTGTGTTGTCAACCAAGATGTCGATATGCGGTAGTGGAAAATCATCTTTAAGGCTAGCCCTGTTCAAGTCCTGATAGTCTACACACATTCTGACTTTGCCGTCCTTCTTAGGTACTGGCACGATGTTAGCAACCCATTGTGGATAGGAGGTAACAGTCAGAAAGCCAGCGTTGAATTGCTTCATTACTTCAACCTTGATTTTCTCAGACATGTTAGGCCTCATCCGGCGGAGCTTTTGTTTGATCGGTGGACAGTCTTCTCTTGTGGGGAGGCGGTGAACCACGATATCAGTGTTTAGCCGTGGCATGTCTTCATAAGACCAAGCGGAGATTTCAACATATTCGTTCAACAATTGCACTAAGCGCTCTTTGACACTTGGTTCCAGATTGGCACCCACTTTTACTTCCTTCCGATCCTCTTCTGCCCCAAGTTGATGGTTTCTAACAACTCTTCATGAGGCAGAATGGCCCTCTCTTCTTGTTATAGAAGTCTGGCTAACTCTCCCAGCACTTCACAGTCTTCGTCATCTTCGTACTCAGCATGATTGACCAAATCTTCAGAGTTATCGAAGGTTAAAACAGAATAGTCACCCATGGAATCTGGAGTGGATGGGTACCTGCATTTGTGAGTGTGGGTGCGTGTAAGGGATAGCCATCCTTAAACAAACAAAAATGCAAAAAGAAAGAAAATGAAAAGTTTATAGATGAAAAACGTCCAATGATTCATTAAAACATGGCATATGATTATGAAGAAAATCAAGCCCTTACAAATGGACCCACATGCCCCGGGCAAGGCATGAGGTGAAAATAGTGTGCGAATTGTTTTAGTTATTACAGACCATAAAAATGGGAAATTGTTCAAAGATAAAATTACTGGTTGATAAAGGTGATAGGAACAAAATCCTTTGCTTCCCAATTGCTCAAACCCCCTTCGACAGTCAGAAAGATCCAGTCTTCAAAATGGTTCTCCTCCTCTTCATCTTCTACAGCATTGATTCCATGGTGAGAAATCTTGACGGGTGGTCTTCCAATATTAGAGTGACGCATAGCCTTTTGTCCTGCAACAGTAAACCCTAAACCAAACTTGTCCGTTTTATGGGGAAAGTCGGGCAATTGTCCCCATACTGTGCTCTTCCCTTCTTTAATCACAACCTTTGCGTCCTTGAGAGATGCCATCCTAGCGACATGCTTGGGAACGATAGGTACCTCAACCATTGTCTTCGTCGCCGCTACTTCGGGAGATACTTCCTCAAAATGTTGGAAAGGCGTTTCGATGAACTCGCCATCCAACTCCACATATCGAAAGGAATTGAGATGACTGATCATGTACTCTTCCTCACCGTGCACAGTTATGATTTTACCCTTAATAGGATATTTCAGCCTTTGATGCAAAGAGGAGGTAACTGCCCCGGCATAAGGGATCCACGGTCTTCCTAGCAAACATGAGTATGACGGACGAATGTCCATTACCTAGAAGGTGGAGTTGAACACTTCAGTGCCTACCTTGATAGGAATATCAACCTCTCCATGAACCATTCTTTTGGAACCATCGAAAGCCCTAATGACGATGTTACTAGGTTTGAGGGTCAAACCTTCGCAATCCAAACGGTCTAAGGCCTTCTTTGGTAGCACATTCAGGGAAGAACCAGTATCAACCAAGACATGGGCGAGAGTGGTTCCTCGGCATTCAACTGAAACATGTAACTAATCATTGTGCTTCCTTCCTTTGGGAGTTAAGTCAGCATCGGAAAAACCCAGACCATTGTCAGCAGTAAGACTGGCCACGCAATCCTGAAATTGGTCAGCCGAGGTCTCTTGGGGTACATGTGCCGTCTTCAAGAATTTAATCAGGGCCTTAGCATGGGCCTCTGAATAGAGCAGAAGGGCTAACGTTGAAATTTTAGAAGGGGTTTGCCCTAATTGTTCCACAACATCGTAGTCACTTTTTCTGATTATTTTTAGGATTTCATCCATTTCCTTCTGAGTGGTTTCGGGGATAACCACAGCATGGGCCTTCGTCCTGACAGGCATTTCCAGTATCCCCTTACCTTTGTCGATATTATCAGCAGATGGTCTTTCTTCAGGAGTAACCACTTCTTCAATCATTGGGCCTTGCACAGAGGGTCCAACAGGTGCAAAAGCTTTTAAGGGTCCGAAAACTGCTCGGGGGGGAGCAATCTCCGGAGAAAAGATCCGGCCACTGCGGGTTATCTTGCTTGTACCCGCGATATTCCCTATATCAGGGTCTTCTTCAGAAATTTTTTGGACTGTTTCGATTTGTTTGATGCCGTGGTAGAAGATTTCTCCCCCATAGTTCCACGGTATCATTTTGCTTGATTGGTACAGAACGGGTCCCGGCATGGTGATCTTTAAAGGTACACATTCAGAGTTGGGTGTAATCCTGACAGGCCTTTTGCAAGCCTTGGGAGGATTGTCGGAAATGGTTATGATGGCAATATCGTTGGTTGAAGTATCACAAGTATCAGGAGTAATCGGATTGAAAGTGTTAACAGGGGTTTTCTGGAAAAGTATTTCTTGAGTATCCATCAGGCATTGGACACCTTACTTCAACATTGGACAGTCACCTTGAATATTCAAACAAAAATAACAGTTTTTACCACAACCAGGGAAGATCCTAACTCTCAACAAATTTTCTTTAATCACAATCAGAGGAGTCAACAGATTGGCAACATCAGTAACATGGAGGTTTTCCAAAATGGCATGCACATTGTGGCCGTGCTTGGGCATCGGAGCAGATATAACATTGGGCTTCTCAGGAGCGTCAAATTTAACCTCTTTGGCGTCAATTAAGTCCTGAATTTTGTTCTTAAGTGCCCAACAATTATTGGTATCGTGCCCAGCACTGTCGGAATGGTAAGCACACTTGGCGTTGGAGTGATAGTATGGAGAGGAAGTGTTAGGGTTTTTTGGCGCCTCCTACAAACTAGTCAAATTCAGCTTCAACAAATGGGGAAGAACCTGTGCGGGCGTCATATTGATGCGGGTGAACTTCCGTTGTGGCCGTTCTACCCGTTGTTGATTAGGTCTCGACTGATTGTTACGAGGTTGATCATTTGACGAATTTTGAATCATCACGGCCCCTACAGTCGGACGGCGCTCAGTTCTTCCCAACCCCTTCTGAGAATACACAGCAGATGCTTCTTTCTTGGCTGGAAAAGGTTTTTTAACAGCTGTGGCTGCAGAGGCATCCTTTTGAATCTTTCCACTTTTAATACCGGCCTCCACCCTTTCGTCGGTCAAAATCAGTTCAGTAAATCCTGCAGAAGAGCTCCCGATTAGATGGTTGAAGAAGGGGCCAGACAGGGTCCCCAAAAACATGTCAACTAATTCCCTATCTGATAACGGTGGCTGCACCCTTCCATCCAGGTCACGCCACTTCTGGGCGTACTCCTTAAACCCTTCATTTGAAGTCATCCCCATACTTTGTAACTGGGTACGAGTTGGCGCCAAATCAGCATTATACTGATACTGACGATATAAAGCAGCTGCCAAGTCTTCCCAATTGTGAACCTCTGATCTCTCGAGCTGATAAAACCAATCTAATTGAGTTCCAGGCAAGCTGTCTTGGAAAAAGTGTACCCAGAGGTCTTTATCGGATGAATATGGTTGGATCTTTCTAACATACGACCTCAAGTGCATCTTAGGGCAAGACAGACCATCGTACTTGGAAAATGTTGTCACCTTGAACTTAGGAGGGATAACAATCCCAGCTACCAACCCCAGTTCCTAAAAATCCAATCCGGGCACCCTCTGTAACTCCATATCTGCCAATCTGTCTTCAAGGTTCTTATACTTGTCATCCGCTGGTGGATATTGTTGTTCTGAATAGTCTTCGTCTTCTTCCTCTTCCTCCTCCTCTACCTCAGACTCATAAGGTACAGTAACTCCTTTCCCCTTGCCAATCCCTTCGTCAGACGTTGAAGGAAACTCAAGAGTTCTTCTAGCATCGCCCTCAAACCTTCTTCCGAAAGTGGCTACCCCCGGTCTCTTTTTCTTTTTCTTCTCTTTATTCTTCTCTAGCAGAACTTTGAGATCCTCTTGACCCTTTGCCAAGGTCATGAGGAGTTGTTGAAATTGTGAATTTTGTGCCTGTAGATCCTTCACTGTTTGCTCCAAATCCATCTTGCTGAAATAAACAGCAGAAAGATAAGGAAACCTGGCTTGAAGACCTGTTTATGCATATGATGAATGGTATGTTATTCATGTAATGCATTCAAGGGTTCAAAAATTCAAATTTGTTGCAAACAAAAAGAATGCACGTCATATTAAGAAGAAATTTGTTAGTACATAAATGCCCCATGGGCAAAATATTACAAAATTCTTAATGTAAAAAGACATTGTGCATCCTTTTTGGTGCGATGTAGGTGTTAAGAGTTTCCTCCTCGTGAAGTCGGCGGGTGAGCTCTAAAACCTTCTTCTCATTGGCATAGAAGCTGGCTTCAAAAGTATCCCGTTCTTCTTTGAGTTGGATCCAACTCTTTTGAATTTCCTCCCATGATGTTGGCATGTCAGGATGTAGGATGGTGTATGGAACCTCTCCTTACATAACAGGCTCTTTGATCAAAGGGAGAATGTGAGGATATGGCATCATAAGATTCTGGGAGCGGGTTCGTACCCACTTGAGGTAAGGCTCAAGGGGGATGGAATTCTTGTGCCCCAGTGTCTTACTGTCCACCTTGTTGGGCATCCTCCAAGCTCTGATGAACCTTTGTCGAAGTCCTTGCGCATCGTTATCGAAGTCAAAAACTAGGTCAGGAATCAGCATGTCATGAGGGCCATCCCTCCGAGCATATCCAAATTGTCTCAAAGCTAGACAAGGGTTGTAAGTAATGCCTCCCCTAATTCCAAGTAATGTACATCAGAATATGCGAGGGTCATCAATCGTTGTGACCACCTTAAACCCTGCTCATTCTTCAAAACTGCTTGTGAAAGGTAAGAAATAAACCACCTTGCTAGGAGAGGAGTACATCACATGAGAACACCTCTTTTCCTCATTGTTCGTGTGTAAAATGAGTGTAGGATGTCCCCAAGCAATGTAGGTATGGGATTCCTGGATATGAAAATCTTGACAACATTCACATCTATAAGTTGATCAGGATTTGGGAACAAAACCAAACCATAGATAAGGAGTGCCACAATCTCTTCAAAGGCTTGTAGATCAAGAGAATTCCAACATTCTTGGGCCTTCTCAAACAGGAACTTTTCCAAGAAACCCTTAACACCACTTCTGGTTTCCCAATGCCCCTTGATGTCAGATGGTTGCAAGTGTAATGCTTGAGCAACATCTTCAGGTTTTGGTTCTTTTTCCGTACCGTTGTAGGGTAGTTGATCAAGAATAGGAATTCTCAAGAGTTGAGAAAATTCCTCCAAAGTAGGCACCAATTGGTAATCAGGGAATGTGAAACAGTGATGTAGGGGGTCAAAGAACTGGAAGAGAACTTTCATCATATCTTCTTCAATGCTGGTGTTGACTAAGTTGAGGAGTCTACCATGTCTTTCACTGAAGACAGAATTCTCTGGAATCCTGGAAGCAAGCTCCTTGAGTTGAGGAGGGATCCTCACAAGGTTGATTTGAATTGTTTTCCTGCAAAGAGATTCCATGACCTACAAAACAAGAACAAAGATGAAGATCCAAACCCTTGAAATGGTTAGTGGATGCATATGATGCTTTATGATGTTCATGATGTATGCACAAACACATGTACAAGTAAGTCACACAAAACCCTAGTTTCAGGCTTGCATGAGGTTTCATAGGTAAGTACCCTCTTGAGTTTAGTTGGCTCAAAACCTGTCCTATAAATAGTAACCGGGTTCTAAGGAGCTCAATATCATTGGATTTCTATGTTCATCGTTTTGGTTTAGCCACTTAACTAGCGACCAAAATATTCCAAGAAAACAACCCTCAATGAGTGTAGTATCGAGTATCTACCAACTTCAGACTGCACCAAAGCCGGTCATCTCACTACCCCTAATAAAAGGCCAAGATGGTCAAGTAAGGTTCTAGTTCATTAGTGCTTAATAACATCACTCAGCGGCCCCGTATTCTCTTTGATTGACTCAAAGACTACCGGTACTCACAAATATGTCGCATTAATATAGCTATTGCTTCAACCGTGTCAGTATACCCCGCACAGTTTCCACAACATATTGCTATCTACGAATGTTTCCCAAATCCGGGTGGAGGATTTCAAGCCCAAACAAGATAACCAAATGTAAAGCAATCAAAGCAAAAAAGATAAGCATGCAAAGGTGATCTAAACCATAAGGTTACTCCACTTTTAGATATTTCCCCAGCAGATTCGCCAGTTCTGTGATACGGTGGGAGAACTGACTTGGGTTTTGCGTTTGTGTTCGCAAATGTTTCAGTTTAGCAAGAGTCGCCACCGACTTTTTATTTTATCCTAAGTGTGATCGGTGGATCTGGAACTGATTGTTTAACGCTGGTTCGCGAAATGTCGCGGAAGCAAGAGTCGCCACCGTCTTTTATTTTCTCCAACATGGAAAGGACAAAAGCACAGAAAAATTCCTTAAAGAGATTGCTCTCGGTTCGGGAGGTAGGTTATAGAAAGGGAAGGTATTAGCACCCTTTCTATCCATGGTTATCCATGGGCTCTTAGATACTTGCTCACTTGTGTTTTCAAAAATGGTTTGTTTGCTTTTCAACTGTGGGTTTTAAAAAGTTCCTTTGAAAATTTCAGTTCGACTCTTGTATCGGTCCTCAAGAGTGTTTGAAAAATTGCTTTCGAAAGCTTTTTGAAAAGGTGTCGGTGTGAAAAGTATTTTGGATTTGTTTTGAAATTGGAGCAAGTATCTAGAGTCGTCTACCTACCCTAAGGAATTCGTCTGTGTAAATGTCCTTTAAAGTAGTGTCATCCCACCATTGAGAGGTAGGTAGCACCACCATTGGAGGTGTTCGGGTCAATTCGAGATTCGGGACATGGTGATCACCAGAGCAATGGGAAGACACCTTAGAAGCTACCCTCATGCCAGGTTCCCGGATCATGAGGACTTACTAAGACATCCTCTACTCGACGATCACCTTTCGAGGCAAGGCAACAGTGAGGCGTACCCTAGGGGTGGTGTGTGATTTATGTGTCAGATTCATTTATTTTTGTCTTGTTAGGTTATTGGTGATCTAACGTTTTGTTTTTATTTTTGTCATTCATTCTTGCATGCATTTATTTAACAGTTAAAAAGTGCGGAAAGATAAAATTCCTAAACTATTACAAATGGCGCGGGTCCACATCGCCAAAATTTCTCGAACCCGATTTGACAGGAAAATAAAGAATTAAAAGTGTGAGAAGTAATTACAAGGCTTTGGGAGAGATACATAATTATAAAGCAAAATAAAATAAATATGCGAATTAGAATAAAAAATTAAAGCGAAACGAGGGCGTTGGACCCTTTTGCAAAATTTAAAATTAATGAGGAATTTAAAATTAAAGGAATGCAAGAATTTGTTTTTTTGGTGTTTTGATATTTTTATGTATTTTAAGATTTAATAGAAAAAAGAAATTAATTAAAATTAACACAAAATGCTAAACCTAATTCTAATTATTTTTAAGTTATTAAAAAAAATATTGAAATTTTTTAACCTAAATGAAACCTAATTTTATTTATATGCAAATTAATTATAAAAATAAATAAAATAAATAATATTATGGTGAACAAGAAAATTAAAAAGGAATAAAATTTATTAAACCTAATTCTATGTTTTTTATATTTTTATTATGAAAAGGATTAAAATTAAACCCTAATTTAAAACTAATTAATTTACATGCATTTATTTACAAGAAAATATTAAAATAAAATATTTATTATGTTTTTTTTATCTTTTCTGATTTTTAGGCATTTTTTATATTTTGTAAAAAATAATTAATTAAATCAAAACAATAAAGCAAATAAAACAATAATTGAAAATAAAACATAAAGAAAATATATAGAATTTGCAAACCAGGGGGAGTTCAGGTTCCAATATGGAGGTTTTAATCAGCAATTTGAGCCCAACTTTGCAAGGCCTGGTTGACTTTTTTATTCTCATGCTGGCATGTTGACTCAAGCCTATAGCGTTCGTCAATTTTCAGCCTTTAATCTGATTCCAATGTGCACGTGGCTGTGAGATTCTTGAAGGCATATGGTAGTCCTTAATGTTGTGCCTGCATAGGATGATAAGTTGAAAAATAATGTTGAGAGTAACGAAGACCTGGGGTTCGAACCCAGGTCACATACCTTGCCAACGTTCTCGCTTGCCACTGGACCACTACAACGCATTTGTTATATAATAAACAAATAAATAATATAAAAGAAAGTGGGTTAATGCTTGGAAACGCGCGCGAATTTTTTGAACGAGCCAATCAGCGTGTGCCACGACCTCGTCTTCCTCACTATCCCTGAAACATAAAATATGAGGCAACGGTTTTATATGTGTTTCATTAGGCCGGCCATGGGAAAATAGCGATTAGGCCTGTGTTACTCATAAATTGATCGCGAATATGGATTCTTCTTCGTCCAAGCTTGCTGATTACATTCATGGCACTATGGTTCCCTAATTTTACGCTATGTGAAAACGCCCAATTTCCAACTCTGAAAACCCTAGAATTTGGCAATGGTGGAATCGTCTACAGCTTGCAAAAACTCAATTAAACGCATGGGTTAGTTTGCAAATGCTTCACTGATCATGAATATACAATTAGAATGCCATGAATGTTCATAAATATTGAAACACGGTAATGAAAAAAAATGGAACAAGAGGGACTTCTGTATACCGTTCCAAAGCGTAAAGCTTGAAGTTTTTGATTGGAATATGTTCAATAGACCTTGAGGAAGCTATTGAACCAAGTCTTGAGACCTGAATCGCCTTGTAGAGATGTTTACAGTTTTGACTTTTTTTGCAAATTTTTCAAGTTGTCAGTGGAGTTTCTTGAGCAGCTGCGCCTTTATTTGCATTAGGGTTATGATTATGCTTATGTACTGAGTGCATTAGGTCAACAATATTGATCCAAATCTCTTGTATTCATGAATTGAAGATTTGATTTTTTTAGGATCTTTTTTCAATCTTTTTCAAGTGTTCTTTGTTCTCAATCATGCCAATCAATCCAAATCTTTCCTAATTTGCATATGCACGAAATATTGATGATATAATGTGCACAAAAAGATTGAAAAAACTTAGGTTAGCATTTTTCATGTATTTATTTTAATTTAAATGAATTATTATTAATAAAAATCCAAATAAATAAATAAAAATGAATAAAAACTTCCCTTTGGGCCAAGTGGCCGTGCACATGTCATGGATGATGAATCATGGAAGAAAAATGGGCCCATTAGCAATTTTAGGTCATTTGAAGTAGTGTTGACTTTTCAAAATATCCAAAAATTTCCCAACTTCCACAAGGCATAACTTGCTCAATGTTTAAGAATTTCTCATGTTCTTGGACATTTTGGAAAGGTCTTTGAGTCCTCTAACCAATGTCTTTTGTCCCATGTCATTTTGATTTACCAATCTCAAGTTATGGCCTTTGACTTAAAGTCCCTTTTTGTTGACTTTTGAAAATGACCTATAATGTTGAAATTGATAACTTTTTGTGAGAGCATTTCTTGGACTTGAAGTATGAAGATGAGTTGTAGGAAATGTCTTTCTCTTCAAAATGAGCTTTGGATGGAATTTTTCTGATAATCCATGTGAAAGTTATGCCCTGGTCAATTTCAGTTGACTTTTTCAGCTGTCCAAATAAGGAAACTTTTGCATCTTGATGATTTCTGAGCCAAATTTTGAGAATCATGATCAAGTATTGATCAAATGATGTTTGTGGCTTCAAAATGATATGTTGACCAAAAATTTGAACTTTTGACTGTCAAATGACCATTTTGCCCCTACAGTTGACTGTAGTGCAATTTAGGGTTTTGACTGTGCAATTTTGAGCTGAATGCCTTGAAACTTGATATGAGGATACTTGACCATATTTGTAGGCATATGAGACTTTATTGGGCCTTTGAAAACTTCATTTTCTTGATCAGAACACAAACCCTAGTTTTGACTGTATAGGAGACCTTTGCACTGTGCAACCCTTGGGGAGTTTTGAAGCTTGTCTTGGTAATTTCCTGAAGAATATGGGAGGGCAAATTTTGGGGTACAACAGTTGCCCCTGTTCAATCTTCTTAGACCTGAGGATGCAGATTGGCGGACGTGCCTTTCGAAATTCGAGGGTAGAAGATGATTGAACATTAGAGTGCCCAGAAATTTGCGCTCACATAGTGGCAGTGTGGTGGTAATGGGCTTATAGATGCCATTTGGAGATTGCTGGATAGGATGATGGGCTTATAGATGCCATCTGGATGTTGATCGCGTAGGAGATTCCTTGGCGAGAACCTGCATACCTGCAAAACAGAAAATGAGTACCTGACACGTTGCAGGAGCTGATTTCAGATGCTTGGCATAGATATGTCCTGACTGGTTACAGGAGCTGAGTCTGGAGCTTCAAAAGATGGTGAATGAACCAGGGATGGTTACCATCTTAGTATGAACGGTAAGAGAACCTTGGGCGACTTTAACTTCAACAACGCTCGTTGAGAAAAATCTTGGGTGTCTTCTACTGGGATAAGAATCAGGGAGATCTTAGGGTCGATCTGACTGAACCAGAGGAGGCCTTTGACTGGATAAGAATCAGGAAAATCTTAGGGTCGATTTAACTGAACCGGACAAGGTCTTGGAATATCTTCAACTGGATGAGTATCAGGGAGATCTTAGGGTCGATCTGACTGAACCAGAGAAGGCCTTTGACTGGATAAGCATCAGGAAAATCTTAGGGTCGATTTAACTGAATCGGACAAGGTCTTGGAATATCTTCAACTGGATAAGCATCAGGGAGATCTTAGGGTCGATCTGACTGAACCAGAGAAAGCCTTTGACTGGATAAGCATCAGGAAAATCTTAGGGTCGATTTAACTGAACCGGACAAGGTCTTGGAATATCTTCAACTGGATAAGCATCAGGGAGATCTTAGGGTCGATCTGACTGAACCAGAGAAAGCCTTTGACTGGATAAGCATCAGGAAAATCTTAGGGTCGATTTAACTGAACCGGACAAGGTCTTGGAATATCTTCAACTGGATAAGCATCAGGGAGATCTTAGGGTCGATCTGACTGAACCAGAGAAGGCCTTTGACTGGATAAGCATCAGGAAAATCTTAAGGTCGATTTAACTGAACCGGACAAGGTCTTGAAAGATGATTGAGAATTTAGCTGATTCTTTCCTGAAAGGTAAAGGTCAGACATATGCAATGCATGATATGAATCAAGCAATGATATTTTCAACATAAATGAGATTTGTGAGATATGATGCGTCTATGCATGCTATAATGATGTATGGAAGTGTGATGTTTTATGTATGTTTTTGTCTAGGAAAGTGAATCCTTGACGGGTGCCGGGAAGTCGTATCCTGGGCTGATGTTGAAGAATAGATTTTGCTTCCGCTGGGGATGATAACTGCGAGAATACCGGTAGGAGAAGATGACTCCGTTGCGGAATAAACTTGGCAAATGAAGGATTCTGTGGGGAGAAAAGATACTCTAGCGACCATGCTGGGAAGCAATACTCTGTGGGAAGAGGGATGCCTTGCTGAGTGTTGATAATGACTTGCTGAAGATATCTTTGCTGTGCTGGAAGTGCTGATAGACTTCGCTGGGGATAAGAAGGCTTCGTCGAAGACGCTCTTTCCGTGGCTTTTGGCTGAGGATAACCCAGTTATATCCTGTTGAGGAAATAACTCTTTAAATAGAGTCGGGCGCCGCGTTCGTGCTCTGCGAGGGGATAAGCTTCCAGAATCTACTGGGGATAAGCTTACTGCTTGGGGATATGAATTCCATCTTTACTGGGGAATTGGGTTGGACTCTCCTGGGGAAGCTTTGATATGCTGGGGAAGTGATTCCTTTGAATGCTGGTATGCCGCCGGGGAACAATCTTTAGACCAAGACTGCCGGGGATGCTTGTTAAGAATATATATGCTGCCGGGGAATGTTTGAGATCGGCTGGAGGATACTCAACTTCCTTGAGATTTGATAATTTTGCTTGGAGAGGAATGTACTGTTTTGCTGAACCACTCTTTGGGGATTTAATATGTACTTGGTCGTGTTCTTTAGCTGAACCTACCTTGGTACCTTGGAGGATAGAACAACTAGATTGCTTAGATAACTCTTTATTGCCCCTGTTTTTAGTGTCACCTGTAATTAATCCTTTGTTTCGTATGCAAATATTTATGAGTTAGCAAATTATTGTCAATGCATATATCACAAATTGAACCTTGGACGTTCTTCGCAAAACAAAACAGAAAAAAGAAAAACACTTGGCACGTTTAACTGAAAATATATTTGTATTGATCTTTAAATGGCCTGTGAATAGGCGTTTTGTATACAAGAGGCTGACGTCCTAGTAAGAGGACGCCTCCGAACAAAAGAGTTTATACAAATTTTGTACAAAAGAAAATAAAACAGCCGTGTGAAATATGAATGATCCCACTGGGTTTCAACTCTGCTATTGCCTTTATATTTCTGAGCGTCTCATCACTTGATGACCTTGGTTGAAGGTGAAGCTGACTGATCGATGCCGTCTGAACTTGATGTAGATACCGGATTCTGGATGCAAAGTGATCAATGAGACATAGTATTACGCTTTATCCCTAATTTTTGCCTGGACCGCCCTTTCGGGTTTTCAGTCCACCGGGATACCCATTTTTGCCCAAGCCGCCTTTTCAGGTTTTCGACTTGCCGGGTGTACAGATTTTTTTTTATTTTCATCCCTTCATTTTGCCCGAACCCTTTTGGTTCGACGGGAAGCCCTAACTTTTGCCTAGGCATGTCAGCCTAGCGGGTCTTTTTTCATGCGTAGTATCTTTTTACTATGTCTGCATTGGCGGGGTGAGGAAGGTCGTCACCATCCATATTGGTCAATATCATTGCTCCTCATGAGAACACATGTTTAACCACAAATGGCCCTTCGTACGTAGGGGTCCATTTGCCCCTTGGATCACTCTGAGGAAGGATGATTCTCTTGATTACCAGATCCCCAACTTGATATTCCTGTGGTCTGACCTTTTTGTTAAATGCCCTGATCATCCGTTTCTGATACGTCTGACCATGACAGATAGCGGCAAGTCTCTTTTCATCAATGAGGTTGAGCTGATCAAGTCGTGTCTGGATCCAATCATCTTCGCTCAGATTTGCATCCTTCATTATCCGGAGAGAGGGTATCTGTACTTCGATCGGCAAGACCGCCTCCATACCATAAACCAGAGAGAAAGGAGTTGCCCCTGTTGACGTCCTAGCTGAGGTTCGGTACCCATGTAGAGCGAACGGTAACATCTCGTGCCAATCTTTATAAGTCACTGTCATCTTTTGCACGATTTTCTTGATGTTCTTATTTGCTGCTTCTACAGCCCCATTCATCTTCGGTCTGTAAGGAGAAGAATTGTGGTGCTGTATCTTGAACTGTTCGCAGATCTCAGCGATCATCTTGTTGTTTAGATTGGTACCGTTGTCTATAATAATCCGCTCAGGGACGCCGTACCGACAGATCAGGTTGTGCCGAATGAACCGTGCCACAACAGTCTTGGTTAGCGTAGCATAGGATGCTGCCTCAACCCACTTCGTAAAATAATCAATCGCCACTAGGATGAAGCGATGTCCATTAGATGCTGTAGGTTTTATCTCACCGATCATGTGTATGCCCCACATTGCAAACGGCCAAGGCGCAGTCAGAACATTCAGGGGAACCGGAGGAACATGCACCTTGTCTGCATAAATCTGGCACTTGTGGCATGTCCTGGAGTGTTGGTAGTAGTCAGCTTCCATTGTGGACCAGTAATATCCTACCCGTAGGATTTTCTTAGCCATAGTGTGTCCACTGGAATGTGTACCAAAGGTCCCTTCATGTAGCTCTTCCATGATCCTTTCTGCTTCAGTTTTATCCACACAACGCAGTAAGGTTGAATCATGGTTTCGTTTGTACAAGATGCCGTTACTTAGGAAGAACTTGGCTGCAAACCTCCTCAGGAACTTCTTATCATTGACAGAGGCACCTTCAGGGTATTCCTGAGCTTCCAGATATCTCTTCACTTCGTGGTACCAAGGCTTCTCAGTTACCAATTCAGTCTCGAGATCGCAACAGTACGCCGGTTCATCCAGTTTCCAGATGATGATTCGGGGAGCCTCATTATCCCATTTGACCTTGAACATTGAAGACATTGTAGCTAACGCGTCCGCTAACTGATTCTCTTCTCTTGGAAAGTGCTCAAAGGTTATCTCTGTGAAGTGGGGGATCAGGGTCAACACACATTCTCTGTAAGGAATCAAGTTTGGATGTTTCGTATCCCACTCTCCTTTGATCTGATTGATCACAAGAGCGGAATCTCCGAAGACACTTAGAAATTTGATCCTTAGGTCGATCGCAGCTTGAAGACCCATGATGCACGCCTCATACTCCGCCATGTTGTTGGTACAGTTGAAACACAGCTGGGCAGTTAGTGGAGTATGAGTACCTTGAGGGGATATGATTATGGCGCCGAAACCATTTCCCAAAGCATTGGAGGCTCCGTCAAAGTGCATAGACCATCGGGATCCTGCCTCAGGTCCTTCATCCGGTCCAGGTACTTCACAATCAGTTACTATCATGATGCTTTCATCCGGAAACTCAAAGTTCATTGACTGATAGTCATCTACGGCCTGATGTGCCAAGTGGTCTGCCAATACACTTCCCTTGATGGCTTTCTGGGTCGTGTACTGAATGTCATATTCTGTCAAGATCATTTGCCATCTTGCTATTCTCCCCGACAGAGCAGGCTTTTCGAATATATACTTTATAGGATCCATCTTTGAGATCAACAAGGTGGTATGAGTCAGCATATACTGTCTCAGCCGGCGAGCAGCCCATACCAAAGCGCAGCAAGTTTTCTCAAGCAGTGAGTATCGGGTCTCACAGTCGGTAAACTTTTTGCTAAGGTAATAAATGGCGTGCTCTTTTCGGCCAGACTCGTCATGCTGCCCCAGCACACACCCCATTGAGTTGTCAAGTACTGTCAGGTATAGTATCAGAGGTCTCCCTTCAACCGGTGGCATAAGGATGGGTGGTTCTTGGAGATACTCTTTGATTCTGTCAAACGCGGCCTGACATTCATCATTCCAACGTACTACCTGATCTTTCTTCAGCAGCTTGAAGATTGGCTCACAGGTAGCAGTTAGGTGTGAAATGAACCGAGCAATGTAATTCAGGCGTCCTAAAAAGCCTCTGACCTCTTTCTCTGTCCTAGGAACTGGCATCTCTTGAATAGCTTTAACCTTGGCAGGGTCCACTTGAATACCCTTATCACTTACAACGAAGCCTAGCAACTTTCCAGATCTTACCCCGAAGGTGCACTTGTTCGGGTTCAACCTCAGTTTGTACAATTTCAGACGGTCAAACAACTTCTGCAGATGATCTAGGTGCTCTTCCTCAGTCTGGGACCTTGCGATCATGTCGTCGACATACACTTCTATCTCATGATGGATCATATCATGAAATAAGGCGACCATGGCACGTTGGTAGGTTGCCCCAGCGTTCTTCAACCCGAACGGCATGACCTTGTAACAGAAGGTGCCCCACTGAGTAACAAATGTAGTTTTTTCCATGTCTTCAGGTGCCATCTTAATCTGATTGTAACCTGAAAAGCCATCCATGAAAGAGAATACTTTGTGCTGAGTCGTATTATCAACAAGGACATCAATGTGAGGTAAGGGGAAGTCATCCTTGGGGCTGGCCCTGTTCAGATCCCTGTAATCGACACACATTCTGACCTTACCGTCCTTCTTAGGTACCGACACCACATTAGCAACCCACTGAGGGTAAGAAGTTACTGCAAGGAACCCCGCATCAAACTGTTTCATAACCTCGGCCTTAATCTTCTCGGACATCTCTGGACGCATCCGACGGACCTTTTGCTTAACTGGAGGGCAGTCTTCCTTAGTTGGCAAGTGATGGACCACAATATCGGTATCCAACCCGGGCATGTCTTCGTAGGACCAGGCAAAGATTTCCATATAATCATGTAACATCTTGGTTAACCGTTGCTCCACGCTGAGCTCTAGGTCGGCACCAATCTTTACCTCTTTCCTGTCTGTCTCAGTACCCAAGTTTATTGTCTCCACTGGCTCTTCATGGGGTTGAATCGCCCTCTCTTCCTGAAGCAACAGTCTTGCAAGCTCGCCAGGCACTTCACAATCATCTTCACCTTCGTCTTCGGCTAAGTTGATCGGATTTTCGAAGTCATAATTGGCAGTAGCAGAGTTGTTATCAGTGAGATCCAGAGTGGATTGAAACCTGTATGAGTGAGTGTGTGTGTAAATACAGCTGTTTTGAAAATTATGTAAAGGAAAAGAAAGACAGAAAAGGAACATAATATTTGCAATGCGGAAATACGTCCAAGATTTTCATTCATGATATATGAAATGACAGTTTGTATGCCCTCACAAATAGAACCACGGTGCCTCGGGTAAGACACCGGGCCATAGAGTTTATCATTGTTTATTACAAAATAACAAAACATAGGAATTCATTACTCAGTAACAAGAGAAACAGGGAGATTGTCTTTTGCGCTCCAATTGTTAGGTCCACCGTTGGTTGCCGGGTAAATCCAACTATCAAACTCAGCTTCATCAACTTCCTCTTCATCACCAATAGCATTAACTCCATGAGCAGGCAGGGGAGCTGTCACTACGTTAGGCTTCTCAGATGCCTCAAACTGTACCTCCTTGGCGTCAATAAGGTCCTGCAGCTTGTTCTTTAACGCCCAACAATCATCAGTAGAGTGCCCCGGGCTATCTGAATGGTAGGCACAACGAGCATTCGGATTGTACTTGGGGGATGCAGTATTTGGAAACTTCGGCGCCTCCCTGACAGTCACTAAATTGGTTGAGAGCAACTGTGGCAGGATCTGCGACAAAGTCATGCTTAAGCGGGTGAATTCTCTCCGGGGTCTTTCAACCTTCTGAGGATTGTTTGGCCGGGGAGCGGCAGCAGGCTTAGCAATCATTACCGCACTGACAGATTGGCGGTACTCATGTCTCTCTGATTTCCTGGAACCATATACGGCACTAGACTCCTTCTTGAAGGGTTTCTTCTCAGAACTAGATGATGGACCCTTCGGAATTTTTCCAGACTTTAACCCAGCTTCAATCCTCTCTCCAGTCAAGATTAAATCAGTGAACCCAGCAGAAGAATTCCCAATGAGATGGTTGAAAAATGGCCCAGATAGGGTCCCCAAGAACATGTCCACTAACTCCCGATCAGTCAACGGTGGCTGCACCCTGCCAGCCAGATCTCTCCACTTCTGAGCGTACTCCTTAAAACCTTCGCTTGCACCTAACGACATACCCTGGAGTTGGGTACGTGTGGGGGCAAGGTCGGCATTATATTGATACTGCTTATAGAAAGCAGTAGCCAACTCCTCCCAGTTACGAACTTTGGTCCCATCCAGCTGATAGAACCATTCGAGATGAGTCCCTGAAAGACTCTCCTGGAAGAAGTGGATCCATAAATTCTTATCCGCAGAGTACGGCTGAATTTTCCGAACATAGGACCTCAGATGCAGCTTGGGACAAGACGCCCCGTCATACTTAGAGAAGGAGGGTGCTTTGAACTTGTGGGGGATGATCACACCAGTTGACAAACCCAGATCTCCGAAATCCAGCCCAGGTACCTGTTGAACCTCCATAGCTTTCAATCTATCCTCCAGTTGCTTGTACTTGTCATCTGCAGGAGGGTACTGCTCTTCATCAAAATCTGTCTCGTTGTCGGAGACTACCGGACTAGGAACCCTTGCTTCTGCCTGAGGAGAACTCTTGTCAACAGAAGAACCAGCCTCTTCCTGTTGCAGAGTATTGTTAAACCTTCGGCCCGAGTTGAACAGAACAGTTCTTCTCTTCTTCTTCTTCTCCTTCTTCAGGAGCATAGCCTTTAGTTCTTCTTGGCCTTGAGCCAGACCCTTGATTAATTCTTGAAACTGCGCATTCTGCGCCTGAAGAGCCTTGATGGAAGTCTCAGTTGATGAAGAGGCGGGATCCATGATGCTGAAATAAACAGCGAAGAACTGTAAGCAACCTGAAAAGAGGAAAAACCTGCTATGCACATGATGTATGAAATGCGTATGATTTATGTTTTCAAAGACAATCGGGAATCAACTTTGTAAACAAAAAAAGAACACACTTCATTAGATTCAACTTTGCAACTGAAATTATTCAACAAGTTGCCCTTAGGCGTTACATGAAAGGAAATACTGGAAAGGAAATAAAACTGTAAAAGCACATCTGGGGCTCCTTATTGATCCCATGGTCTCCTCTTCTCAGTACGGATGTAGGCGTTCAGAGCTCTCTCATTCTCCAACTGCTTGGTCAGCTTCTGGATCTTTGATTCCTGCTCATTGAACTTTTCCCGGTAAGAATCCCGCTCTTCTCGCAGTTGCGACCAAGATCTCTTCAATGTCTCATAATTAGTAGGTATCTGAGGAGGAAGGACAGTTGGAGGAACACCATCTTTGTCAGGACACTCAAGAATGACGGGTCTGACAGCTTCATACGGCATACCTAACTTCTGAGCACGGATGCGGACCCATTTGTAGTAGGCTTCCATAGGTAAAGAAGTCTTTGGCCCTAACTCTTGTGGGTCAGCTTTATGAACCTTGTCCCAAGCCTTGATGAACCTACGACGTAGCTCGTCACTATCCACCTGAAATTCAAAACTGATGTGAGGCACCAACATCTCATGGGGACCTGCTCTTCTTGCTCTTCCAAACTGACGGAGTGCTAGACATGGATTGTAAGAGATCCCTCCTTGAGTACCAATCAGAGGGACATTAGGATACTCCCCGCATCGATCAATAATAGCTATCTCATCCAAACCTCTGCAAGTCCAAATGATGTCTTTGTCGGTGAGAGACATTAACCTATGAGCCCAACCTCTTCCTTCTTGGTTCTTCAGTACGAACTTAGGGAGGTGCGAAATAAACCACCTCACCAACAAAGGGATACAACACCATAGGGTTCCTCGTCTTCGGGTAGTACGGGCATGAAGTTGTTGCAAGATGTCACTCAAGAGAGTGGGTACAGGATTCTGAGACATAAAGATCCTTATGGCAGTGACATTGATGAAATTGTCAGGATTAGGAAACAGGACTAACCCATAGATTAGGAGAGCCAAGGTGTCCTCATATGCCCTAAAGTCCAGGTCATTCCAGAAATTGTTAGCTTTACCAATCAGAAACTTGGCCAAGAAACCCTTAACTCCGCTTCTAGTTACCCAGTTGTCTGTTACCTCTTGATGGGTCAAAGGAAGAGCTGCAGCCACATCCTCAAGCCTGAGGGTCTTTTCCCAACTAGTAAAGGGAGTCTGATCCAAGATAGGGATACCAAGCAAATCAGAGAACTCTTCCAGGGTGGGGACCAGCTGGAAGTCTTGAAAGGTGAAGCACTGGTACAGAGGGTCATAGAACTGGGTCAGAACACTCATCAACTGCTGATCCCGCTTTGCAGTGACTAAACTGAGAAGGGAACCATGCCTCTGAATGAAGGAAGTGGTATTTGGGATTCTGCTAACCAACTCATCAAGCAACTCAGGTGAACGAACAAAGTTGAACCGGATAGTATTCCTTCGCACGGGCATCATAATGTCCTACAAAACAGAGCAAAGATGAAACCCTCTTGTCTTTGAAATGGTCAGTCCTTATGCAGGATGCATGCAATGCTCATGATGCTATGATGTTATGATAAAGCACACCACATACAGATACAAAGGCAAACATGGTAAGGCACACAAGTCACACAAGGCAAGCCCCTAAAGTTTAGGCCAGCATGAGGTCTAGGTACTACCCTCTTTCAGTTCGTTGGTTCATACCTGTCCTAATCAAAAGCAACCGGGTTCTTAGAGGATCCCAATATCATTGACTACCCTCAATCGGTCATAACTCCAGCATCGCAATCTTTTCTTGCGGCCAGAACCATCACGAGAGTTTAGCCTCAATGGGCGTAGCATACTGCTACTGTTCTAAAGGCCAAGTTGTGTCAATTAAGGTTCTAAGGTTGTTGGTGCTTAATGACTCCTTAGAAGACCCATATTCTCCTCGTTGCGACACAAGGGATATCGGTACAGACCAAGGTGCCACACCAACGTAGCCACTACTTCACCTGTGTCGGTCTATGCCGGACAGGTCCCTCACAGCTTATGCTACCTAAACAGGGTATCCCCAGATCCGGGTTAGGATCTATGTAACTCTGATGCAACCCACAATAGTAAAGCAAGCAAATCAATACAAGTGAAAACACATTTATGAACTAGCCCTAAGGTACACCTCACTTTAAGATATGTTCCCCAGTAGAGTCGCCAGTTCTGTGATCGGTGGATCTGGAACTGACTGTTTAACGCTGGTTCGCGAAATGTCGCGGAAGCAAGAGTCGCCACCGTCTTTTATTTTCTCCAACATGGAAAGGACAAAAGCACAGAAAAATTCCTTAAAGAGATTGCTCTCGGTTCGGGAGGTATGTTATAGAAAGGGAAGGTATTAGCACCCTTTCTATCCATGGTTATCCATGGGCTCTTAGATACTTGCTCACTTGTGTTTTCAAAAATGGTTTGTTTGCTTTTCAACTGTGGGTTTTAAAAAGTTCCTTTGAAAATTTCAGTTCGACTCTTGTATCGGTCCTCAAGAGTGTTTGAAAAATTGCTTTCGAAAGCTTTTTGAAAAGGTGTCGGTGTGAAAAGTATTTTGGATTTGTTTTGAAATTGGAGCAAGTATCTAGAGTCGTCTACCTACCCTAAGGAATTCGTCTGTGTAAATGTCCTTTAAAGTAGTGCCATCCCACCATTGAGAGGTAGGTAGCACCACCATTGGAGGTGTTCGGGTCAATTCGAGGTTCGGGACATGGTGATCACCAGAGCAATGGGAAGACACCTTAGAAGCTACCCTCATGCCAGGTTCCCGGATCATGAGGACTTACTAAGACATCCTCTACTCGACGATCACCTTTCGAGGCAAGGCAACAGTGAGGCGTACCCTAGGGGTGGTGTGTGATTTATGTGTCAGATTCATTTATTTTTGTCTTGTCAGGTTATTGGTGATCTAACGTTTTGTTTTTATTTTTGTCATTCATTCTTTCATGCATTTATTTAACAGTTAAAAAGTGCGGAAAGATAAAATTCCTAAACTATTACAAATGGCGCGGGTCCACATCGCCAAAATTTCTCGAACCCGATTTGACAGGAAAATAAAGAATTAAAAGTGTGAGAAGTAATTACAAGGCTTTGGGAGAGATACATAATTATAAAGCAAAATAAAATAAATATGCGAATTAGAATAAAAAATTAAAGCGAAACGAGGGCGTTGGACCCTTTTGCAAAATTTAAAATTAATGAGGAATTTAAAATTAAAGGAATGCAAGAATTTGTTTTTTTGGTGTTTTGATATTTTTATGTATTTTAAGATTTAATAGAAAAAAGAAATTAATTAAAATTAACACAAAATGCTAAACCTAATTCTAATTATTTTTAAGTTATTAAAAAATATATTGAAATTTTTTAACCTAAATGAAACCTAATTTTATTTATATGCAAATTAATTATAAAAATAAATAAAATAAATAATATTATGGTGAACAAGAAAATTAAAAAGGAATAAAATTTATTAAACCTAATTCTATGTTTTTTATATTTTTATTATGAAAAGGATTAAAATTAAACCCTAATTTAAAACTAATTAATTTACATGCATTTATTTACAAGAAAATATTAAAATAAAATATTTATTATGTTTTTTTTATCTTTTCTGATTTTTAGGCATTTTTTATATTTTGTAAAAAATAATTAATTAAATCAAAACAATAAAGCAAATAAAACAATAATTGAAAATAAAACATAAAGAAAATATATAGAATTTGCAAACCAGGGGGGGTTCAGGTCCCAATATGGAGGTTTTAATCAGCAATTTGAGCCCAACTTTGCAAGGCCTGGTTGACTTTTTTATTCTCATGCTGGCATGTTGACTCAAGCCTATAGCGTTCGTCAATTTTCAGCCTTTAATCTGATTCCAATGTGCACGTGGCTGTGAGATTCTTGAAGGCATATGGTAGTCCTTAATGTTGTGCCTGCATAGGATGATAAGTTGAAAAATAATGTTGAGAGTAACGAAGACCTGGGGTTCGAACCCAGGTCACATACCTTGCCAACGTTCTCGCTTGCCACTGGACCACTACAACGCATTTGTTATATAATAAACAAATAAATAATATAAAAGAAAGTGGGTTAATGCTTGGAAACGCGCGCGAATTTTTTGAACGAGCCAATCAGCGTGTGCCACGACCTCGTCTTCCTCACTATCCCTGAAACATAAAATATGAGGCAACGGTTTTATATGTGTTTCATTAGGCCGGCTATGGGAAAATAGCGATTAGGCCTGTGTTACTCATAAATTGATCGCAAATATGGATTCTTCTTCGCCCAAGCTTGCTGATTACATTCATGGCACTATGGTTCCCTAATTTTACGCTATGTGAAAACGCCCAATTTCCAACTCTGAAAACCCTAGAATTTGGCAATGGTGGAATCGTCTACAGCTTGCAAAAACTCAATTAAACGCATGGGTTAGTTTGCAAATGCTTCACTGATCATGAATATACAATTAGAATGCCATGAATGTTCATAAATATTGAAACACGATAATGAAAAAAAATGGAACAAGAGGGACTTCTGTATACCGTTCCAAAGCGTAAAGCTTGAAGTTTTTGATTGGAATATGTTCAATAGACCTTGAGGAAGCTATTGAACCAAGTCTTGAGACCTGAATCGCCTTGTAGAGATGTTTACAGTTTTGACTTTTTTTGCAAATTTTTCAAGTTGTCAATGGAGTTTCTTGAGCAGCTGCGCCTCTATTTGCATTAGGGTTATGATTATGCTTATGTACTGAGTGTATTAGGTCAACAATATTGATCCAAATCTCTTGTATTCATGAATTGAAGATTTGATTTTTTTAGGATCTTTTTTCAATCTTTTTCAAGTGTTCTTTGTTCTCAATCATGCCAATCAATCCAAATCTTACCTAATTTGCATATGCACGAAATATTGATGATATAATGTGCACAAAAAGATTGAAAAAACTTAGGTTAGCATTTTTCATGTATTTATTTTAATTTAAATGAATTATTATTAATAAAAATCCAAATAAATAAATAAAAATGAATAAAAACTTCCCTTTGGGCCAAGTGGTCGTGCACATGTCATGGATGATGAATCATGGAAGAAAAATGGGCCCATTAGCAATTTTAGGTCATTTGAAGTAGTGTTGACTTTTCAAAATATCCAAATATTTCCCAACTTCCACAAGGCATAACTTGCTCAATTTTTAAACTTTTCTCATGTTCTTGGACATTTTGGAAAGGTCTTTGAGTCCTCTAACCAATGTCTTTGGTCCCATGTCATTTTGATTTACCAATCTCAAGTTATGGCCTTTGACTTAAAGTCCCTTTTTGTTGACTTTTGAAAATGACCTATAATGTTGAAATTGATAACTTTTTGTGAGAGCATTTCTTGGACTTGAAGTATGAAGATGAGTTGTAGGAAATTTCTTTCTATTCAAAATGAGATTTGGATGGAATTTTTCTGATAATCCATGTGAAAGTTATGCCCTGGTCAATTTCAGTTGACTTTTTCAGCTGTCCAAATAAGGAAACTTTTGCATCTTGATGATTTCTGAGCCAAATTTTGAGAATCATGATCAAGTATTGATCAAATGATGTTTGTGGCTTCAAAATGATATGTTGACCAAAAATTTGAACTTTTGACTGTCAAATGACCATTTTGGCCCTACAGTTGACTGTAGTGCAATTTAGGGTTTTGACTGTGCAATTTTGAGCTGAATGCCTTGAAACTTGATATGAGGATACTTGACCATATTTGTAGGCATATGAGACTTGATTGGGCCTTTGAAAACTTCATTTTCTTGATCAGAACACAAACCCTAGTTTTGACTGTATAGGAGACCTTTGCACTGTGCAACCCTTGGGGAGTTTTGAAGCTTGTCTTGGTAATTTCCTGAAGAATATGGGAGGGCAAATTTTGGGGTACAACACTAAGGAAAGGTCAAAAAGCACAGGAAAGACCTTTGAGATGTTTTCTTGGGTTCTGGGAGTAGATTATAGAAAGGGGAGGTATTATCACTCTTTCTATCCAGGTTATCCATGGGATCTTAGTTACTTGCTTAGATCACTTGCTTTGCTTTTCAATTGTTTGAAATGGTGCTTTGTGTGTGTGGTTTTGAAAATGTTCTGAAAAAGATGCCATCGTTGTGGCAACCTTTGTAATGATTCTTGTTTGAATGTATACAAAGGTGTTTTTGTCTTTTGAAAGGTTTTCAATGTTTGAAAGTAGGGTTTTGAAATTGTGTTGTGGAGTGTGTTTTGAAAAGTAGTAAGGATGTTTTTGCAAGCTTGATCAAGTAACTAGGAGCTATCTACCCTATTTTACTCAAAGATATTTCTTATGTTCTTAATCCTTTTAACAATGTTGTTTCACCATTGTATTTGGTGAACAACCTTGTGTTAGGATGTTTAACGGGACAGGCGCGGGTCATCGTATAGACAATGATAACAATTGTGTCAAGTATCTTTGGCAATTTTATTAAGGGACTTTGATCATTTTGTTTAGGCAACTCAGATAGCGTCATCGAGGGACTATGATCTTTTTGTTTGTTTTTGTTTTGCCAAAGTACTTGACATGCAACCATGGCCCATTTTTGAAGGCAACAAGTGGATGTAACCCTAGGGGTGCAAGTGTGCATTGTGTTTGTTTTTCATGCATGTTTATCTTGGATTAGGTCAAACTAATTGTTGATTTTATTTGCATACAAACCCTAGGTCTAAGCATGGCATAATTGAAAGCATTAAATGCGTAAAAATAAATCTAAGCTATTACAACTTGGATATAGGGAGAGGGGTACAAATTTGAATTGGGGATATTTGACAAGAAATATAAACCCTAGTTTTACTATTACATCTAAATTGAATCAAATGGTATAAATAACAAAATGAACCATATTTAAATAAACAAATTAAATAAATATACAAAGTATGAATATGCAAAAAGGTTTTTATTTATTTTCCATGCATGTAAAAATATTTAATGCAAAGAAAAGAAAGAAATGATAAAAGAATATATTTTTTGGTTAAGGGTAAAACCCTAATTTTCCTTAAGAAAAGAAATATATTAATTATATAATTTATAAAAATAATGTATGTACAAAAAAATTAAATACATTTAGAAAAAGTATTTTTAAGTATAAATATTAATAAAAATAAAAATGTAATATTTTTATGTTTTTATTCTAAAGTATTTACAAAATAAAAGTATATATGTTTATTATATGTATTTTAGTCAAATTAAATATGTACAAAGTAAAATAAAATATGCACAAAGACAAAATATATTCAAGAAAATATTTTTAATATAAATAAAAGTGAAGAACAAAAATAAAAGTATAAAATGCAAATATTTTTCAAGTCTCAATAATATAAAAGAAAATTTAAATACTTTTAATGTTAGAAAAATTGGAATAAAATGCCAAATAAATTAAAAAAAATATGAAAATATTTTTTGAGTATTTTTTTATAACTGGAAATAAATAAAGAAAGTCAGAAAAGAAATCAAAAATGCAAAAAAGTGAAAAT
Source organism: Vicia faba (assembly GCA_948472305.1). Taxonomy (NCBI): domain Eukaryota; kingdom Viridiplantae; phylum Streptophyta; class Magnoliopsida; order Fabales; family Fabaceae; genus Vicia; species Vicia faba. Next base: position 1,490,494,752 of record OX451735.1, on the reverse strand, counting down.
ATGAGAAATTGGGTCTGGGGGTGCAAAAATGAAAGTGGGAGGTGCCAAAAGCAAGCCTGGCCAAGCCCAGCCCAAGCTAGCTTCATCTTCAACCTTCAGACCTTGTAAACGCGTGCGCCTGGTTCAAATGCTACATCCTGGAAACGTGACTTTTTGCCAAAACTTACAACATCAAACTTGTAGAGAATCTAAACACGAATCTAACCATATAAAGCATTAAATCTTACTCTCAAAGACCAGAGAGAATTTCTCTGGCCCTAAAATCTGACCTAGCTTTTTTCCCATGTTCATGGTTTAAATTCTCCTAGCACACTTAATATAAATGAATGCTGAGCATATGTATGGCTTCATGGCATTGAATACTACATTTTTCATTCACAAACCTAAAGCTAAATGTTCCTAAATAGAGAGATAGAAAGTGATAAAAAAACCTATTTCAGTTGGATTCGAGTAGGGAAATGCAGTGCTTCTCAACAAGTTTTGAGGTGTCTAGTAGCTTGCCTGAACTTCACTGGATCTTTTCCAATAGCTAGCTTGCCTTGAATGTCCCTGAATCAGCCTCCAGAAGTCAACCTGCACAAGCTTGAAATGAAAATGGAAAACTCTGTAAATGGAGTTACAGTGGGTGTTTAAGGTTTGGGATAGTTTGGATGGATGAAATGGAAGGTGTTTGAACAGGTTTGGGCCAAAACGCACGAGCAAATTATGCTATGGCTCGAAAAATGTAGGACCTGCCCTGTTTTTGTAGAAAAACAGTGATTCTGTGTATGAGGAGGTATCAGTGATGGAAGAGTCGTGCTTTAGGCTTGTTGGGATGTATGGAACTTGTTCACAATGTTTGTCTAAGCTTGTGTTAACAGAAAATGAAAGATGGCTTCTGATTTGCAACTTTCCTTCTACTTGAAGCAAGAGAGTGGAAGTGATGTTGTAGCCTTGCACAGGCCCTCCTATCACACTGCACACAGCAATCTTGGCCCCCTCTAATTCATGGATTTGGTTTGCAGTCTCAGATTTTGTCCAAGGCTCAATGCTTGGTGTTTTGACATAAAGTAGCTTTTGCAAAAATGGCAATATGCCTTTTATCATTTAGGGCTTAAGTTTGCATGTAATGTCCATATGAATAAGATAATACCTTAACACAATGGTTAGGCATTAAATTATGAAGTGTAAGTTGGTTTTGAGGCCTGTAATGTTGAACCAATCTAGCTAAATCAGAATTGCAAGTTGTTATGAACATGTATTGGCCATGGATAATAGTGAGTTTTTGCCAACTTCAAGCATTCGATTCTCTCTAACCACAAGGGTGGTTGAGGAGTTCTTAGACAATTTGGAAAGCTTGGATCATGTACTACAATCCATCTTTGCAATGCAACTTAAAATTCCAAGTGGAACTATGTGAAAAATGGACAAGAAGATGGGTCAAAATCCTGCCTAGATTAGGGCAAATTTTCTCTAAGTTAAAAGTTTTAGGTACCCTTGCTCCAAAAATTATAACTTGAGATAAAAGCTTCTTTTGAGAAAACTTTGTGAATAAAAGTTGTAGACTTTGTGATGGAATATAACTTTCATGTTTCAAGTTTTGTTTGAATCCATTTGCATCTTGGTGAAAAAGTGGGACAAAGTTAGGAAAAAATAAGAAAATTTCATAACTTAGAAAATTTCTAAGTCATGAAATTTTTCCATTTTAAACCCTAATTTGTATTTTTGGGTTTCTTAATGAACAAGTTTCATAATTTGGCATGTATTGATGAAAAATGACCCTTGGCACTTGATTTTGACCAAAAAGTCAAAGTTTGACTTTTCAATATACAGTTAAGTTTTGATCAGTTGACTGAAAAATTCATTTGTCAATCCTATGCATTTGAGATCTTTTGAACTTGTTGAATGGGTCAAGATGATGTCATTGAGACCTTGAATCCATGGTTGAGATTGATTTGCCATTGGCTGGGTCAAACAGTCAAAAATTGCCTTTGCACAGTCAAAACCCTAAAAATGACCATTTTTCCCTTTTGGTGATTTGATCAAATTTCTTGTGGAATTGTGATCCAAACTTGATCAAATGGTTCATATGAGTTCATAATGTTGATTTGGGTCAAATTTCATGAGGTTTGACTATCAATTGGCCACAGTTGACTTTTTCCCCAATATAGTTGATTTCTAGGTCAACTGTCCAATTCACTGGGTAAAGATTTGAATCAAGGCTTGAAACTTGGTATGGGCAAACTTGTGAACCCAACATGTAGCATGAAAGTCAATTTGGGAATTGTGGGTCAAAACATCCTCTTGCAAACTCAAACCCTAATTTAGGTCAACAGTGTAAGGAGGTGTCTTGAGCTGAGCAAACCCTAGCTTGATCTTGAGTTCCAAGGGCTTTGTGATGAGAAATGTTGATAAAATGAGAGGGCAAATTTTGGGGTACAACAATGGAAACTTTGAAAGATTCTTGTATCAGTTAAGTATGCGTACAAAGTGTTTGTTTTTCAAAATATTTCAGAAGAAGTGTTTGTGAAAAGATGTTTTGAAATGTTCGCGAGCAAGCGATTAACAATATTTTACCTCTACTCAAGGTTGTTCGTGTTATTTTACTCCTCCTTTAGATAGTACTTCCCTAACATTAGTTAGTAGGAAACACTATCGTTAGATGTGAAGGGACATGTGCGGGTCATCATACAGTCATAAAGGCAACTCGTAGGGGCACTTTAGCAATCTTATCGTAAGGGACTAGATCGTTTACCGAAGGCAGCATCGAAGGATCATCGAGGGACTACGATCTTTTTAACCGAGGGTTGTTGCTAAAGCGTCCCCATGTTCGAGGGACATGACCGCTTTTCGAGGCAACGAGTGAGGTTACCCTAGAGGTGTGTGTGTGAAGAGTGATTCAATTTAGTTTATTTATCTTGTATTTAGGGTTTTATACGATTGTTTTTACATCTTGCCATACAATTCTATTAAGCTAAATAATTATAAGGAAAACGGTAAATGCATAAAGTAAAGGCAGAAATTAAAGGGTCCTATGCTATTATAAAGCTTCGGGAAGGGGGGTACAAAATAGTAAAAAACGGGGGCAAAGAGTAAACCCTGATTAAACTATTACAACCGTAAACAATTACATAATTGGAAAAAATATAATGGAACACGCAACTGTAATAAAATATGCGAACTTGTAAAATAAAAGAAACAGGAAAAGAAATTGCTTTGTGATTTTTTGATAGAAAGAAGGTTTTTGCGATTAACCTAATATCCTAATTGATTTTAATTAATTAAAAAAGTTAGTTAATTAAATTAATCAAAACCTAAAATCTAAGTTGATTTTTAATTTAATTAAGAAAACTTAAAAAAAATTAGGGTTGATTAAAAACCTAAAATTAAATTAGGCTTTAATAAGAAAAATGTTTTGAAAAACGTGTGTTTTATGAAAAAAGAAGAAGATGTGTTAAATATAACCAAATGGTAGGGGTGGGTGTTGAACCCACGCCCTCAAGACTTTTCAGCAACACAAACACCACCAGGCCTAGCGTGCCTTGGTGTTAGAATCTGGCTTCAACGTATTATATGATAAACCTGGAAAATATGGAAATATTAGGAAAAACATGTGGAAAAAGGCTGGATTAAACCCAGGCCTTTTAACACAAATGACTTAACGTGCGCACTTCAATCGTTGGGGCGGTAATACATCCGTTCATTTATACCAATTAAAAATATATAATATAAACAAAATGTCTGAACCGGAGAGGTGTTGGTACCCCGAGCTTCAATCGTCTTCTCCGGTTTCCCTCTTTTAACAAACCTACAAAACAAGCAGAGTTAGTAATCAAAAATGGTGCAAACAAGGTAGATCGGTGTAAGAATGGTGGTTCACGATTCTAACTGCATGGGGGTTTCCACGATGATCTAGACCTACATAGTTGAGTCTCATAAACACATATCAAGCATTAGTAAGTGTTAGAATGCAGTAAAACAAAAAATACGAAATTCAAACAAGGATGAAATCTTGATGCATGTACAAGTGATTTCTGGCCATTTGTATTGTTGTAAAATGATCCAATCTTACCATGGGAGTGAATGGAGTTGATTGGGATTACAATCTTATGGTGGAAGGGCTTATAATAAGGATTTAGAGATTTTAGGATTCTTTGAAAGAATTGGAATTTTGACAAGTTGTTGGGGCAAGGTTTTTCCGTGGCTGGCTTGTATGAAGAGAGTGTGATTATATAATATGGAATTAGGTCAAAGATTTGTGGACTTGGGCCTTGTGTAAGAAGATATGATTTTATCTTATTTATTTTGCATTATTTAATGAATAAATCATAAAATAATTAAAATAAAAATAGGTCACGGCATGGATGAATGAGTTATGAGGTGTATAAGGAGTATAGATCACGTTTGGACTCTTAAACAATGGCCCAATAGTCCAAAATATCAAGTTTCCTCAATTTAAACTTCATGCATTTGCCCAAAATTTCCTAACTTGTACTATTCATAACTCTAAATTTTAATCTTTTGAAGGTGATCTTTGACATTTTGGAAAGGCCAAGATGTCCTCTACAATCTCCATGCTGGTCATTTTTCCATTTGAAGATTTTATCTTGATATAAATTGCTTTGACAAAAAGTGTCTTTTTGTTGACTTTTGAAATGACCTATAATGTTTTGGTCCATATCTCTCAAATGAAGCATTTTTTGTACTTGAGCTTAGAGCTACAAAGTAGTAGAGAATTGAATTTCCTTTAAAATGAACTTTGGTTGGGGAAAAACTGATGAAGCATGTGAAAGTTATGCTTGGTCAAAGTTCAGTTGACTTCTCCTAAGGAAACCCTAATTTGGTAACTTTTGACTTTTGATGATCTGAGGGATTTTCTTGAGGAATAATGATAAAGCCTTGATCAAATGATTAATGTAGCTTCAAAATCTCGATGTTGACCAAAAATCTTGAGGTTTGACTATATCTTGACCATAATTGACTTCTTACCCAATACAATTAATTTTCAGTCATCTGAGCCATTGACTGAGCAGACTTGTGATGTAAGACTTGAAATTTGACATGAGAATTATTAGGGACATATGAAGAACCATGAAAACCACTTTATACCTTGGAAAACCAATCTTTCTTGAGAAATACAAAACCCTAGTTGTGGACCCATTGCCTAAGAGGAGAATTTATCTGATCAATTCTTAGGCAACCTTGAGCAAATGAGGACCTTAGGAGAATGTCTTGAAGAAAAATGGGAGGGAAAATTTTGGGTTACAACAGGTGCCCCTATTCAATATTCTTAAATCTGAAGAGTTAGATTGACATGCCCTCCATTTGGGACTTGAAGGTAGAAGATGATTGAACACTTAAGTGCCCAAAAATTTGCACTCGCCTGTGAAAGAAGTAACACTGTTGGTTGATGATATTGCTTGAATGGGCTTAAAGATGCCCTTCGGAGAGGTGATGGAGAATCATCGGATATGGGCTTATAGATGTCATCCAAAGTAACTGTTGATAGAAGTATCAGAATGAGTCTACGCTTGACTGTATTTGAGGAATACTCTTCAAATAGAATCTATCCGATCTTGTCTGAGGGAAATGCTTTTTAGAATGAATCTCTGAAGGAAATGCCTTTTAGAATTCAATCTCTGAAGGGAAGTGTTTTTCATGTAGATAGTCACCCCGTCCTGTTTCGAGAATTGATCTATAATTTGTTTTTATTGGTAAAAAATCGTCCTGTTTCGGGAGTTCATACCACTTGGTGATAAAGATAGTCGCCCTGTCTTGTTTCGAGAATTGATCTTCGTCTGGCCATAAAGATAGAGAGATAGTTTCCCCGTCCTATTTCAGGAGTTAATCTTTTCTCGATTGTATAGATAGTTTCCCCGTCCTGTTTCGGGAGTTAACCTTCAACCTATTCATGTAGATAGTCGTCTTGTCCTGTTTTGGGAATTGATCTACAATTTATTTTCACAAATAGTTGCTCTGTCTTGTTTCAGGAATTAATTTGTTTCTGGTCATACAGGTAGTTGCCCTGTCTTATTTCAGGAATTAATCTGCGACCTGTTTGAAAATTGTTAATGGTATTCGTTTGCTTGTAGACTTTACCTAAAAAGATAAAGGAATTAGTTGTATGCAATGTCATGATGTATGGACTACATTCCATAATGATGTTCTCAAAATGAATGAGAGTGTGCCATATGCGTTTCATATACATATGCTATGACATGTATGAATGTGAGATGTCATTGATGCGTATTGGTACCTCTGTATAACGTTTCTGACAGGGGGAAATAAATCCCTGACTGTTGTTGGGGATAAATGATATATTTAATCCTCAATATTTTTTTAGAATGTTTCCGCTGGGACTTCTTGCCTTTTGTTTGAGGAAACTCCACTGGGGAACGTGATTTCTGCTTGGGGAGAAGAGTTCAGGAACATTGGTCGTTCACTGCTCTACTGGGAAAATTAATTCTTATATACCCTGACTGAGGATAAAAGAGATGGATAACCTTATGAGGTTCTGTCTGACCGAGTTTCTGATATGGATGCCGACTCATCTGAGGAGGATAAGGTCAACTGATATCTGGTCTAGTTTCAGATTCAATAGCAATTTTCTGGGGATGGCAATCTGGACTACCTTTTGTTGGAGAGGAATTTTGCCGGTGATGTGTAGTATTCAGAGGAATAGACTCATGCTGGGGAGACTGGATTTGTTGGGGAAATAAACCTTGTTGGAGAAATAAACCCTATTGTGGAAATAAACCCTGCTGGAGAAATACTCTACTGAGGAAGTTCTCTGTTGAGGAATATTTTACAGGGGATTTTACAGTGTTGGAGAAGTAAACACAATTGGGGAAGAGAATTCTTGTGGATTGTGCTGATGTCATAATCTCTGACGAAGGTTGGGACTCCGTATGTTGGCGAAATTTCCGGGGAAAAGATCATACTCCTTTGTCCGCTAGGGGGGTCTGCTGGGGAGTGTGATTGGATAAATTGTTGGAAATGTCCCAATTCCCGTCGTAAGGCATTCCAGACTTGTGGGGGCATGTATATTTGTTGAACATGAGCTTGTGAAGATGACTCCGCGGGGGATAATCTTATGGGAACTGCTCTGTATGGATTCTTCCATGGAGGTTGTTCTGTGGGGATTTGTGGAAGACTTGAATGTTATCCCGTCTCCTAGAGTCTTGAATAAATACTTATTCCTTTTTTTGTGCATCTATTTGTTAACATTAATCGTATTCATATGCATATGTTTATTCAATTTAGTCATTGGACGTTTTTGCAAACAAAACAGAAAAAGTAAAACAAATTTGAAATTTGAAATTGTATTTATATTAATAGTTTGCCTATAAACAAGAGATTGTTGTACAAAGAGACAGAAATCCTAGTAAGAGGAAATCGTCGTGAAATGAAAGGAGTACAAAGTAAAACAAAACATATAGCTATGTGTAAATGTTACTAGGAGTTGATTGAATTGATCAACACCATTTGAACTTGACATTGATAATAAAGCTGGTTGTAAGTGATCCAACGAAACATAGTCGTACGCTTTAATCCCTAATATTTTCCTAGACCGCCCTTTTGGGTTTTTAGTCCATCGGGACACCCTTTTTTGCCTAAGCCGCCTTTCTAGGTTTTCGACTTGCCTGTTGTACAATCTTTATATATATATATATATATATATATATATATATATATATATATATATATATATATATATATATATATATCCCTTATTTTTCCCCGAACCCTTTTGGTTCGCCGGAATGCCCTTATTTCTACCTAGGCCAGTCAACGTAGCGGGTCTCTTTTATGCGTAGTATTTTTTGACTATGTCCGTATTCACAGGGTGTGGAAAATCTTCATCGCCCATGGTAGTAAGTATCATAGCACTGCCCAAAAATATTTTCTTGATCACGAATGACCCTTCGTAAGTAGGAGTCAATTTTCCCCTGGGGTCAACCTGTGATAGAATGATGCGCTTTATTACTAAGTAACCAGCCTGATATACCTGATGCTTGATATTATTATCGAAGGCTTTGATCATACGCTTCTGCTACATCTGACCATGGCAAACAGCCGCAAGCCTCTTCTCGTCAATAAAATTCAATTGGTCCAGCCTAGTCTGAATCCATTTGTCTTCGTCTAAATCTACATCCTTCATGATCCTCAAAGAAGGAATCTGAACCTCGACAAGTAGGAAAACTTCCATACCGTAGACTAGAGATAATGGGGTTTCCCAGTTGATGTTCATGCTGAAGTGCGATAACCATGAAGAGAAAATGGTAACAGCCCGTGCCAATATTTATACGTCACTGTCATCTTCTGTATAATCTTCTTAATATTCTTATTGGTGGCTTCCACTGCGCCGTTCATCTTCGGTCGACACGGAGAAGAATTATGGTGCTTGATCTTGAACTGCATGCAAAGTTCTGTGATCATAGTGTTGTTGAGATTGGTGCCATTGTTTGTGATGATCCTCTCGGAGATGCCATACCGATATATAAGATTATGCTTAATGAACCGGGCAACAAAGTTCTTAGTAACAGAGGCGAATGAGGCTGCTTCAACCCACTTTGTGAAATAATCAATGGCGACGAGGATGAAGTGATGTCCGTTGGAAGTAGTAGGTTTGATCTCTCCAATAATATCAATGCCCCACATTGCAAAGGACTAAGGAGCAGTCAAGACATTCAGAGGTACTGGAGGCACATGTATTTTTTCAGCATTGATCTGGCACTTGTGACAAGTTCTTGAGTGGTGATGGCAGTTAGTTTCCATAGTCGACCAATAGTACCCGCTCTCAAAATCTTTTTAGCCATAGCATGTCCACTGGAGTGAGTACCGAAGATACCTTCTTGCATATCCTCCATGATTTTCTCTGCTTCCTTCTTGTCCATACAACGAAGCAGAGTCGAATCACGGTTGCGCCTATACAAAATTCTGTTACTCAGAAAGAACTTAGCAGAGAACCTCCATAGGAATTTCCTATTAGTGATAGATTCCCCCTCGGGGTACTCTTGAGCCTCAAGGTATCTTTTCACTCATGAATCCAATGATTCTCTTCAACTTCGTCAGTGTCAACTTTGTAGAACTGTGTCGGTTCGTCTAGTCTTTCAATGGTAATTCTAGGAGCCTTGTTGTCCCATTTGACTTTAAAAATAGACAACATGGTTGCTAATGCGTCTGCCAACTGATTCTCTTCTCGTGGGATATGCTCAAAAGTGATCTCCTCGAAGTACAAAATTAAGGTCAGCACATGTTCTCTATAAGGAGTGATATTCAGGTGCTTAATATCCCATTCTCCCTTGATTTGACTGATTACCAGGGCTAAGTCCACATATACATTCAATAACTTAATCCGCAAGTCAATAGCAGCACTGATGCCCTTGATGCACACTTCAAATTCAGCCATGTTGTTGGTACAGTCGAAGCATAATCTAGCAGTGAAGGGCATATGGCAACCCTGAGGAGAGATAATTAAAACACCAATTTCATTGCCAAGTGTATTAGAAGCTCCGTAGAAAACCATAGTCCATCAGGACCCTGGCTCAGGTCCTTCATACGGTCCAATTTTTTCACAATTTGTAACTAGCATAATGTTCTTGTCCAGGAATTTGAAGTTCATAGATTGGTAGTCGTCTACGGCTTTATGAGCCAAATGATTTTCCAGTACACTTCCTTTAATTTCTTTTTGAGTGGTCTACTGAATGTCGTATTCTGTTAAGACCATTTTCCATCGGGCTATTCTTCTGGAGAGAGCGGGCTTCTCGAATATGTATTTGATTGGATGCATTTTAGAGATCAACAAGGAAGTATGGGTCAACATATACTGTCTTAGTCGGTGAGCAGCCCATGCCAAAGTGCAACAAGTTTTCTCGAGCAGTGAGTATCTTGTTTCACAGTCGGGAAACTTTTTGCTAAGGTAGTATATTGCATGCTCTTTTCGACTAGACTCGTCATACTGGCCCAATACACACCCCATTGAATTCTCTAGCACTATTAGGTACATGATTAGAGGTCTTCCTTCAACTGGTGGCATCAGAATCGTAGGTTCTTGTAGGTACTCCTTGATTTTTTCATAGGCTATATGACAATTGTCGTTCCATTTTACTACCTAATCTTTCTTCAACAACTTGAAGATCGGCTCGCAAGTAGCACTCAAATGAGAAATGAGTCGGGAAATATAATTCAATCTTCCCAAGAAACCTCTAACTTCCTTCTCCGTACAGGGAGTGGGCATTTCTTGAATATTTTTTACTTTAGCCGAATCAACCTCAATACCTTTACTGCTGACGACGAAACCCAGGAGCTTACTGGATCTCACTCTAAAGGTGCACTTGTTTGGATTCAATCTCAACTTATATTTCTCCAGTCCCTCAAACAACTTGTGTAGATGGTCAAGGTGCTCTTCTTCACTCTGAGATCTGGCTATCATATCATCGACATAGACCTCTATCTCGTGATGAATCATGTCATGGAACAAAGCTACCATAGCATGCTGATATGTTGCGCCAACGTTCTTCAATCCAAAAGGCATAACCTTGTAGCAGAAAGTGCCCCATTGTGTAACAAAAGTAGTCTTTTCCATGTCTTCAGGTGCCATCTTGATCTGATTATAACTCGAGAAGTCGTCTACAAAGGATAATACCTTGTGTTTAATGGTGTTGTCGACCAAGACATCTATATGTGGAAGTGTGAAGTCATCTTTGGGGCTTGCCCTGTTCAGATCCCTATAGTCTACACACATGCGTACTTTATTGTCTTTCTTCGGTATCGAAACCACATTTGTAACCCATTTAGGATAAGATGTCACTGCTAAGAACCCTGCATTGAATTGTTTTATAACCTCAACCTTGATCTTCTCTGACATCTTGGGACACATGCGACGAACCTTCTGTTTGATTGGAGAACAACCCTCTTTCATCGGCAGACGGTGAACCACAATATCCGTATCGAGCCCTGGCATGTCTTCGTATGACCAAGCGAAGATCTCAACATATTCATGCAACATCTGAATCAATTTGTTCTTGATACTTTCCTCTGGGTTGGTGCCTATCTTGACTTCCTTTCTATCTGCTTCAGTACCCAAGTTAACCACTTCAACTGGCTCTTCATGTGGTTGAATATCTTTCTCTTCTTCGCTAACAGTATGGCAAGTTCTCCAGGTGCTTCACAATCTTCCTCACCTTCGTCATCGGCTTGGTAGATCAGATATTAAAGTCATAAGTGGCAATAGCAAAGTCGTTATCAACGGGATCCAGAGTGGACGTGGATCTGCAATTTATTATGTGGGTGTGTGTAAGAACACATCGCTATTTGAAAATGATAAAAGTAAAAAGAAAGACAAAGAGCGCAAAATTTGAATGCAAAATGTTCAATTCTTTATTAAACGAAAATATGTTTATGAAATGACAACCCTTAACAAATGGACCGTTGTGCCCCGAGTAAGACATAAGGCTTAAAGTCATTGTTCAAAAATTACATAACTGGAACTTTGAAAGTAATAAAAACAGAAATGTAGCTATTACTCCTGACTAAAGGAGATAGAGATAATGTCTCGAGTCTCCCAGTTGTTGAGCCTGTTGCCAATGGTAGGAATGATCCAGCTGTCAAGGTTATAATCACTGTCAGCATCCTCTATAGAGTTGACTCCATTGTTCTTGATGTGGAATGGTGGTCTTCTAGCACGAGCATGATGAACAACCCTCTGATCCTCTGCAGTAAAACCCAAACCAAATTTGTCTGATTTATGTGGAATGTCATGAAGCTAACCCCAAATAGTACAACCACCTTCTTCTACAACAGCTTTAGCGTCTTACAGTGAAGCCATTCTGTGTGGAACCTTGGTAACTTTGGGAATGGCAGAGACGTCTTTAGTTGAGGAAGGAGGGATGGCTTCAATAGTCTGATAGGGAGTCTCGATGAATTCGCCGTCCATATCTACATACCAGAAAGAGTTCAAGTGGCTAACCATATACTCTTATTCACCACAGACGGTAACAATCTTTCCGTTCACAGGATATTTTAACTTCTGGTGTAGGGTCTAGGTGACAGCGCCCGCCCAATGCATTCAGGGGCGCCCTAGTAAGCAATAATAAGCTGGTTGAGTATCCATTACATAGAAGGTAGATTCAAAGATCTGCAAACCTACCTTGATCGGAAGATCCACTTCTCCATGTACCATCCTCTTTGACCCGTCAAAGGCTCGAACTATAATATCACTAGGTTTCAGTATAACCCCTTCGTAATCAAGTCTGTCCAGAGTTCCTTTCGATATAACATTTAACGAGGAACCAGTATCAACCAATATATGAGCCAAAGTGCCCCTGCATTCAATGGAGACATACAGGGCCTTATTGTGATTTCTTACTTCCAGAGTCAGATCAACATCAGAGAAACCTAATCCATTGTCAGTCGTTAAGCTAGCAACATAACTTCCAAATTTATCAGTAAAAATATCTTGTGGCACGTGAGCAGTCTTCAAGAATTTTACTAAAGCCTGTGCATGAGCTTCAGAACACAGTAGCAGGGATAACATGGAGATCTTATATGGGGTCTTCCCCAGCTATTCAACAATCTTATAATCACTCTTGCGGATAATCTTCAATACCTCTCCCAACTCTTGTCTAGAGGTGTCTTCAACTGTAACTTCTTTAGGCGCCTCCATCTGGGAAGACTCTGTCATTTTCTCTTTATCCCGAGCCTTAACACTTGACTTGGTAGCAAAAACTCAAATAGGTGTAGCAACAGTCTTCAGAGAGATTTTTGGGGAGAAAACCCTTCCGCTTCTAGTAACTTTATTGGTTCCAGCAATATTGTCAATATCGGGATCATCAACTTCAGTAACTTCATCTTTAACAGTCAGTAGTTCTTGCTTGACACCATGGTAGTAGACGTCGAATCCATATCTCCAAGGGATATCTTTCTCCGAAGAATATGGTATAGGTCCAGGTGTAGTGATGATCAGAGGAGCTGCTTTGGGATTCGTAGTGATCCTTATAGGACCCTTGGAAGTGATCTTGATAGGAGTGCTAGAAATTATGGATAAATCTTGAAACAGATTCTTTGCTGACGAAATCTTCTTAACCAAAATAATGTGATTGTCCATTAGGCGATGTATGCCTTCTTTTAGCAACTTGCAACCATTTGGTTGGGCTGCACATCAATAACATCTTTTAATACAGCCTAAAAATAAATTGGCCTGCAACAAATTCTTCTTGATGATTGGTAGGGGAGTAACCAATTCACTTACAATAGCAACATAAAGAACATCGTAAATATCACTTATGCCTTTGTCGTGTTTCAACATAGGTGCAATAATCACATTCGGGGTCTCCGGAGGATCAAACTCTATCTCTTTGTTGTCAATCATGTCTTGAATTTAATTTTACAAGGCCCAACAGTTATTGGTATCGTGCCCATGACTGTTGGAATGATAGTCGTACTTTGAATTTGGATTATAACGAGGAGAGGAGGTGTTGGGGTTCTGAGGAGGCTCCCTTAATGTTATTAGCTCGTTTTTAGTAAATGTTGTAATGCCTAAGATAATGGCATACTGATCTTCATAAATTGTCTTCTCGGAGCATCTGTTCTATGCTGATTACCCTGTGTTATTGTTGAACAGGCGCAATATTAGAGATTAGCACTGCTCCTACAGACTGATTGTGGTCACTATTAACACGGCCCTTCTGGCCATAGACAAAATTGGTCTCCTTCTTACAACTTAATGTCTTCTTCACAACAATCGAAGACACAACCACTTGAATTTTTACTCTCTTGATACCACTTTCAATATGTTTTCCAGTTAGAATCAGCTCAGTAAAACCAGATGAAGAACTCCCAATCAGATGATTAAAGAATGGACCTGTCAGAGTGCTTATGAACATATCAACTAGCTCCCGGTTAGACAGGGGAGGTTGCACCCTTCCAGCCAGATCTCTCCACTTCTGAGCATACTCTTTGAACCCTTCATTCAAGCCCATAGTCATATTTTGTAATTGCACACGAGTTGGTGTGAGGTCAACATTATACTAATACTGCTTGTAAAAAGAAGCAATCGGGTCTTCCCAAGTACGAATGTTGGTTCCTTCTAGCTGATAGAACCATTCAAGTTATGTACCAGATAAGCTTTCCTGAAAGAAGTGAACCCGTAACTTTCTGTCAGCATTATGGGGTTGGATCTTTTGAACATAGGACCTTAGATAAAGTTTGGGACAAGAAACACCATCATATTTAGCAAAAATGGGGACCTTGAACTTGTGATGGATAACTACCCCCGAGATAAGACCTAGCTCTTCAAAATCCAATCCAGGCACTTTCTGGATTTCCATGACCTTGAGGCAATCTTCCAATTGTTTGTATCTATCATCTGCGGGAGGATACTGTTCATCATAATAGTCTTCATCCTCAGGAATTTTCCCATAACCTTGATTGCTTCCACCTTCAGCCTTAACACTTCTACCATCTTCCTCAGCAGCTTGAATCGGTTTAGCGGGACCTTTAAATCTTCTCCCCATATTGAGGATAACAATCGATTTCCTAGTCTTTTTCTTCTTGGCGATGAGCTCCATCAGTTCTTGCTGCCCCTTGGCTAAGTTCAGCAGCGTCTCTTGGAATTTGGCATTTTGAGCTTGAAGGTCTTTGACATTCTGTTCTAGAGCCATTTTTTACTGAAATAAACAGCAAGAAGATGAGAAACCTGCTTATAGAGTACCTGTTATGTGATGATATGCATGATATGAAAATGCAAGTGTAATGTTTTCAAGGACCGTTGCGGGATTTAAATTTGTTTAAACAAAAGGAAACAAAAGAAATTTTAGTAACAAGCTCAAATTACAATTGCTTTCAGTAAAAAGAGTTACAAAATATAAAAATATGAAATCAAGTCTCCCATGGACACTTCCTCTTTGTGTTGACATATGCATTAAGGCTTTGTTATTCGTGGATTCGTTTCATCAGCTCCAGTACTTTCTTCTCACTAGCATAAAACTGAGCATCGAAGGTATGTATTTTCTCCTTAAGCTGAATCCAGGACTTCTGTAGCTCTTCGAAGTCAGTAGGCATATCGGGATGAAGAACGGTATGAGAAACACCCCCTTCAACAACAGGCTTTACAATCACTGGTAAGATAGCATGATATGGCATTCTAAGATTCTGAGCATGAGACCGCACCCATCTAAGGTAAGGCTCTAGAGGAATGGAATTCTTGTGTCCCAAAGTGTTGCTATCAATCTTATTGACCATACCCTAAGAACGTAAAAACCTTTGATGGTAATTTTGAGGATGGTTCTCATAGTCAAACACAATACCATGGATGAGCATATCATGAGGACCGCACCTTCGAGCATAACCAAACTGACGCAGAGCTAGAGAATGGTTGTAAGTGATGCCCCCTCTTATGCCAAGTAATTTTACATTAAGTAATTCCTCACAATGATCAATAATAGTGATATCCGCCTGAGATTGAGAACACCAATGGATATCTGCATGAGTGAGTGACATCAACCTTTGAGACCACCTCAAACCTTGTTTGTTCTTTATCACTGATCGTAGCAGGTGTGAAATAAACCATCTGGCTTGTATAGGTATGCAACACATAAGAGTTCCTCGTCTCTTCATAGTACGAGTGTGGAGGGAATTCAGGACATCTTCAAGCAAAGTAGGTACCCGATTATGAGTGAGAAATATTTTGATGGCATTCGCATCTATGAATTGGTCCAGATTAGGGAATAGTACCAACCCATAAATCAGCAAAGCCAACATATCCTCGAAAGAATGAAGATTTATGGCATCTAGAAACCCCTGAGCCTTCTCTATCATAAATTTAGGAGAAAAACCCTTGACTCCATTCCTTGCTTCACAATTAGATATAATGTCTGATTGTTTCAGATGTAAGGCTACTACAACGTCTTCAGGTTTCAGAACTTGCTCTAAACTGGTGAAGGGTATCTGATCAAGAATAGGCACTTCGAGCAAATTAGATAATTTTTCCATTGTGGGTACCAATTGATAATCCGGGAAGGTAAAATAATGATGCTTCAGATTGAAAAACTGGAAAAGAACGCTCATCATGTCTTCCTGAAATCCAGTAGTAACCAAATTGAGTAGATGACCATGTCTCTTGGTGAATTGAGAATATTCAGGAACCTTTGAGACTAATTCCTCAAGCTTGGAAGGTATCCTTACGAATTTGATCCGGATGGTATTCCTACGATTGGAAGCCATGACCCTGCAATACATAATAAAGATAAATCCCCCTAGATCCTTGAAATGGTTAGTCATGATATGATGTTATAAAGTTATGATGTCATGTTTAAACAGATGATCAAACACAAAAAAAGCACACAAAGTACTTAGGTTTAAGGCTTGCATGGGGTTTGTAGGTAAGTACCCTCTTGAAGTTTAGTTGGCTCAACCTGTCTTAAAGAAGTAATTGGGTTCTAGGGATCTCAATATCACTGATTTTTCCCACAAATTTTGTCTAACATGGCAACTGGCTTGCCACCAAACAAAACCCAAGAGTCGAATCTCAATGAGTGTAGTATTGAGTATCAACCAACTTCGGACTGCACCAAAGCTGACTATCTCACTACCTTATAATGGCTAAATTGGGTCAATTAAGGTTCTAAAAGCCAGTTAGTTCTTATGACACCATGAGACAGCCTAGTATTCTCCCCGACTGACTTGAGGGACACCAGTACAAACCAATGTGTCACACTAATGTAGCCATCACTTCAACCATATCGGTATACACTGTATAGTTTCCATGATCTATTTCTACTTACCTAAAATTCCCCCAGATCTGGGTGTAGGATCTTTGCGAGAAAATAAACCCGAGCAAGCCCCAAAATGTAAAGCGCATAAGACAAACAAGGAAAGCATTAATAATGATCTAACTCTAAAGGTAACTCCACTTTTAGTTCTCCCTATCAGAGTCGCCAGTTCTGTAATACGGTGGGAGAACTGACTTGGTTTTGTATTTTATCGCAAATGTTGCAAATAATAAGAGTCACCATCGAATTTTATTTTATCTAATAAGGAAAGGGTGAAAAGAACAGGAAAGACCTTCGATATTTTTGAGTTCAGGGGGTAGATTATGAAAAGGGAAGGTGTTAGCGCCCTTTTCATCCATAGTTATCTACGGGCTCTTAATCGCTAGCTCACTTTCTTTGAAAAATTCTTTGTAAATGTGTTTGAAAATATTTTGAAAAAATGCCTAAGTATGGAAACTTTGTAATGATTCTTGTATTAATTAAGAATGTGTACAAAGTGTTTTTTTTTGAAAATATTTCAGAAGAAGTGTTTGTGAAAAAGATGTTTTGAAATGTTTGCGAGCAAGCGATTAACAATATTCTACCCTCACCCAAGGTTGTTCGTGTTATTTTCCTCCTCCTTTAGATAGTTCTACCCTACAATTAGTTAGTAGGAAGCCCTATTGTTGGATGTGAAGGGATAGGCGCGGGTCATCGTACAGTCATAAAGGCAACTCGTAGGGGCGCTTTAGCAATTTTATCGTAAAGGACTAGATCGTTTACCGAAGGCAGCATCGAAGGGTCATCGAGGGACTATGATCTTTTTAACCGAGGGTCTTTGCTAAAGCGTCCCCACGTTCGAGAGACATGACTACTTTCCGAGGCAACAAGAAAGGTTACCCTAGAGGTGCGTGTGTGAAGAGTGATTCAATTCAGTTTATTTATCTTGTATTTACGGTTTTTTACGATTGTTTGTACGTCTTTCCATACAATCCTATTAAGCTA
Organism: Vicia faba; assembly: GCA_948472305.1. NCBI lineage: Eukaryota > Viridiplantae > Streptophyta > Magnoliopsida > Fabales > Fabaceae > Vicia > Vicia faba. The sequence continues at coordinate 1,490,477,017 of OX451735.1, read as the reverse complement.
AACAGTTATAAGGAAAGCGGTAAATGCAGAAAGTATATGCAGAAATTAAAGGGTCCTACGCTATTACAAAGCTTCGGGAAGGGGGGTACAAAATAGTAAAAAACGGGGGGAAAGAGCAAACCCTAATTAAACTATTACAATCGTAAGCAGTTAAATAATTGGAAAAAAATAATGGAACGCACGAGAGTAATAAAATATGCGAACTTGTAAAATAAAAGAAACGGGAAAAAAAATTGCTTTGTGATTTTTTGATAGAAAAAAGGTTTTTGCGGTTAACCTAATAACCTAATTGATTTTAATTAATTAAAAAAAGTTAGTTAATTAAATTAATCAAAACCATAAGTCTAAGTCGATATTAATTTAATTAAGAAAATATTAAAAAAAATTAAATTAGGGTTGATTAAAAACCTAAAATTAAGTTAGGGTTTATTAAGAAAAATGTTAGGTTTTATGAAAAAAGAAGAAAAGGTGTTAAAAGTAACCAAATGGTAGGGGTGGATGTTGAATCCATGTCCTCAAGACTTTTCAACAACACAAACAGCACTAGGACAAGTGCGCCTTGGTGTTAGAATCTAGCTTCAGTGTATTATATGATAAACCTGCAAAATATGGAAATATTAGGAAAAATAAGTGGCAAAAGGCTGGATCGAACCCAGGCCTTTTGAAACAAATGACTTAACGCGCGTGCTTCAACCCCCAGGGCGGTAATACATCAGTTCATTTATATCAATAAAAAAATATATAATATAAACAAAATGTCTGAACCGGAGAGGCGCCAGAGCCCTAGCTCCATTCATCTTTTCGGGTTGCCTTCTTTTAACAAACCTCCAAAACAGGCCGAGTTAGTAATAAAAAACCTCTTACCCCCCTAAATAAAGGGTTGCGAATCCAATGAAAGTATTTTCATGGGCCAAAGCAACTCGGTTTAAGAGTTATGGTGCAAACAAGGTAGATCAATGTAAGAATGGTGGTTCACGATTCTAACTGCATGGGGGTTTCATGATGATCCAGACCTGCATAGTTGAGTCCCATAAACACATATCAAGCATTAGTAAGTGTTAGAATGTAGTAAAACAAAAATACGAAATTCAAACAAAGATGAAATCGTGATGCATGTACAAGTGTTTTCTGGCCATTTGGATCGTTGTAAACGATCCAATCTTTCCCTAGGAATGAATGGAGTTTATTGGGATGGCAAGTTTGTGGTGAAAGGGCTTATAATAAGGATTTGGAGATTTTAGGGTTCTTTGAAAAAATTAGAATTTTGACAAGTTGTTAGGGAAAGGTTTTTCCATGGCTGAGTTGTATGAAGAGAGTGTGATTATATAATGTAGAATTAGGTCAAAGATTTGTGGACTTGGGCCTTGTGTAAGAAGATATGATTTTATCTTATTTATTTTGCATTATTTAATGAATAAATCATAAAATAGTTAAAATAATTAAAATAAAAATAGGTCAAGGGGTGTACGAATGAGTTCTGAGGTGTATAAGGAGTATAGAACACGTTTGGACTCTTAAACAATGGCCCAAAAGTCTAAAATATCAAGTTTGCTCAATTTGAACTTCATGCATTTCCCCAAAAATTCCCAACTTGCACTGGTCATAACTATCTCAATTTTCATATTTTGAAGGTGATCTTAGACTTTTTGGAAGGCTCAAATGTCATCTACAATCTCTATGTTGATTATTTTTGATTTTGAAGACTTTATCTTGATGTAAGTTGCCTTGACAAAAAGTGTCTTTTTTGTTGACTTTTGAAATGACATGTAATGTATTGACTTATATCTCTCAAATGATACACTTTTTGGACTTGAACTTAGATATACAAAGCTATAGAGAATTAAATTTCATTAAAAATTAGCTTTGGTTGGGGAAAAACTGATGAAGCATGTGAAAGTTATGCTTGGTCAAAGTTCAGTTGACTTCTCCTAAGGAAACCCTAATTTGGCAACTTTTGACTTTTGATGATTTGAGGGCTTTTCTTGAGGAATCATGATCATCCCTTGATCAAATTATGAATGTAGCTTTAAAATATTGATGTTCACCAAAAATCTTAAGGTTTGACTATATGTTGGCCATAGTTGACTTTTTACCCAATATAGTTGACTTTCAGTCATCTGAGCCAATGACTGAGCAGACTTGTGATGCAAGACTTGAAATTTGACATGAGCATTCTTAGGGACATATGAAGAACCATGAAAAACACTTGAGACCTTGGAAACCCAATCTTCCTTGAGAAATACAAAACCCTAGTTGGGTATCCATTGCCTAGGAGGAGAATTTGTCTGATCAATTCTTAGACAACCTTGAGCAGATGAGGACCTTAGGAGAATGTCTTAAAGAAAAATGGGAGAGAAAATTTTGAGTTACAACAGAAATATTTAGAACTTTCGCTCCGTCATCAAATTCTTTTGATTCTGATGCATTTGTGAATGGTATTGAAATTGTTTCGATGCCAAATGCTTTATACATTAATGGTGATGATTCCCCTCTTCCTTTAGTTGGTCATGATACAACTGTTTACATTTACAATGATACAACTATGGAAAAGTTGTATATATTGAATGTAGGAAGCGAACAAATTCGACCAATATATGATACCAATATGTTTCACAATTAGGATATCCATGATGGTTACACATTTGGAGCATATGATATTACACCCTTTAACATGAGCATGAAAGTTTTGTATAATGATCATATTTCAGCATATACTGCTCTAAGTGGTGTCTACCTCACGTCAATTTCGATGGATGTCCATGGGAATCCACTTATCAATTTTAATTACAATATAACACAATTTTTCAGTTGATTCTGGATTTAAATATCTAATTAGGCTTCATTTCTGCCAATTTTTTTTACTATATAAAAATGGTCAACCAAGTTGATTTTTTGGTGTTTTTAAATAATCATACAGCTGGCGAGTTTGGTCCAATTTATATAAGTGGAAGACATGGAGTACCTATTTACAAAGACTATGTTGTGCTGGTTCCTAAAGACAGCGATGCAAAGGAAGATCTTTGGCTAGATCTTCACCCTGATAAGTATTCAAAAGCTGAGTACTATAATGCTTACTTGAATGGTGTTGAGATCTTTAAACTTAGCTATGTTGATACGAAGAATCTTGTAGGACTTAACCCTTCCGAAAAGAAATCATCAGTCCTGCAAATGATTTCTTTAAAAACCCAAAGAAACTTACATTCATTTTCATTGGATGTGAAGTTATTGCAGTGGTAATACCAATTCTTCTGTGCTTAGTTCTAATGAAGTTTAAGGTGATTAAGCCTAGAAGGTTCATGTCATGTTGTGTACTTCAACCTAATCAAATTGAAAATGCAAAAAAGCCATCATCATTTTGCTGTCAATTTCCTTAAAAGAGATAAAAAAAGCAGCAACAAATGACTTAAATGAGGCTCTAGTTATAGAAACTGGTTGATTTGGAAGTGTTTACAAAGGTAGCTTTGAAGGAGGTGCATCTTTGGTAGCTATAAAACGTGCCAATCCAATGTCTCAACAAGGTGTTGTAGAATTTGAGGTAGAGATTCATTTGCCCTCGCGTGTATGCCATAACAACATTGTCTCACTTTTAGGGTACTGCAATGAAGATGATGAGATGATACTTGTGTATGAATTCATGTCCAATGGAACTCTTTATGACCATCTTCATTCAAAACAAAGAGATCAACAACATCAACCTCATTTTTCTTGGATTCAAAGGCTTGAGATATGCATCATAGTTTTAAGAGGTTTGCATTACTTACACACTGGCACGAAGCATAAGATTATTCACCGTGATATCAAGACCACAAACATACTCTTAGACCATAATTGGGTGGCTAAAACTTTTGATTTTGGGTTGTCTTAGGAAAGTTACACTTCCTTAAGCACTACAGATGTAAAGGGTAGCACTGGTTACATTGATTTGGAATACTATCAACGCCACATGTTGATTGAGAAATATGATTTATACTCACTTGGTGTGGTTTTGTTGGAAGTTTTAAGTTCAAGACAAGCTTTAAGTCCATGTGATGATAATGATAATGATGAGTATTCAAACTTGGCTGAATGGGCTAAGTTTTGTTATGAGAATGGAAACATGGAAGAAATAGTGGATCCATATTTGGAAGGAAATATAGCTAAGGAATGTTTAGAGTTATATTTAGGTGTGTCGTAACCAGCAAAAAATAAGAGTCGCCACCATTAATTTTTGTCCTAAGGATGAGAGAGCAATTGGTAACCCTAATTGTTAGAGATTCTAAGTTCGTGAGTTGGTTAGACGAAGGAAAGATGTTAGAAACTCTTCATCTCCCTTGTTCTCAAAGGGCTCCATTTTAGGTCTAAGGGTGGATCAGGAGTTTTCTATTTAAAAGTTATTATTTCCATATGTTTGAGAAAATGTTTAGTTTTTTTAGTTGAGGGACTCGCCTTTGTTTGAGAAAGTATTTGACAAATTGTTTAGCTTGTTCAACTCAAAGGAAATTTGCAATGTTCTATCACTTACTCTCATTTACTCTCTATGTGTAGTTTGTTAAATGTGTTGTTTGATTGATCAATTTGTATAGAATATTTCTTTGATTGTTAAAGTTTAAATTGCTTTGTTGATTATCTTATAATCACTTTGATTGTAAGTGCTTTTTCATATTAACTAATCTAAAAAAATTTGAAAATTGGATTGCACGTGACATGTTCGATAAAGTGTCGTGTTATGTTTTTAATATGATTTCATTGGAAATATGAAATCGTTGTGTTTGATATTAAACTATTAGTTGAGATATTATTATGTTGATTGATTTTATCATTATCTTAATTTCATATGGCTTGTTCATATCTGTGTTTCCAATAATTAGGTTAGTTTAGAAAACTATTTTGATCTAGGCTAATAAACCTTCCGCTCAACATTGTTTTTCAAATAAGTTTTTAAGTAACCATTTTGAAATGTCAATTTTAATATGTGCATCTATTCACCCCCCCCCCCCTCTAGATGAGTTTCCGTAGTCTAACAAGTGGTATCAAAACTCCAGTTTATTTTGTGCTTCGAAACTCTTAGTAAAAATGGCGTACGAACCTCAAGGGGATTTCAAAACAGCCCTAAATTTTTTTTGGAAGAAAATTATAGTTATTGGAAATCTTGTATGCACATTGATGTTAATTCATCTGACATGAATATGTGTGACACTATTACTCAAAACAATGCTAATAGTGTTGTCACATCCAAGCCTAAAGTACTATGGAATAATGATGATAATAAAAATACATTAAATCTCATTAATCATTTGAATGCACTTGGTAATCTTATTTCCAATGAAATTGCTACTAACAAAGTTGTGATATGTCTTACTAGGAATTAGCAACCGAAGATCACCGCGATCAAGGAAGATAATGATCTTACAACACTTGATCTCATTACATTGTTTGGTAAGTTTGAAGAACATGATCAATAGCTTACTTTCTTAGACAAGCATAAGAAAAAGCTTGAGAAGAAGAAGAAAAAGAAGAAAAACACAGATAAGGAGGAAAAGTCTAAAGCTCTTAGGGTGTCAAGTTCAAGGTCCTCTAAATGTGAGCACGTATACGTTAATGATTTTAGTGATGGTGAAGATTTAAATTGTCACTATATTTGTATGAAAGGCTTTCCCAGATGCAACCAATTGTTTCACTAACACCCAAGGACCTAATGAAGATTGGGTACGTAGTTTTGTCTTGTTGTTTTTGTAGAAACATTTGTCTTAACTCTATGAAGAGAATATGGGTTCTCATTTATGGTTGCTCAAGGCATATGAACATATTCTAATTCTATTGTATATGGGGAAAGATGATGGATTATGTGATCTAGAAAGCAACAACAAGTTTTGTTTTAGTGGTAAATTATGCATAAATTACTTTTGATGATGTATCCGAGAATACTCAGAAAAGGTATTTCATTTCATAGTGTAGGTGTATCTTCAAGAGACATACTCAATGACACCGAAGAAAGAATTAATCAACCCAAATCGGTGAAACATGAAGAGGAGAAAGATAACTAACATGAAAAGGATAAAGATGGGAGTTAAATCAAAATGAATGATTATCAAATTTATGACCTTCTTGGACTCATCACTAGTTATACTTTGGGTACTTTGTCAAAGTGAAAAGTGGTAAGATCGTGTTGTTTTCTAAAATCTTTGTGGCATACTTTGCATTTGGTTCAACTTTCTTTCGAGAGTTCCTTGTAAAATGCAAGTGCATCCTCCGTCATATTGTACGGTGAGGTAGTATCGATTTAACTTTCTCTTTGTTAGTAAGTTCTCTCTTTTACCTGTTTATTTCTCTAAGTACATGACATACTTGGTGTATGATATATATATATATATATATATATATATATATATATATATATATATATATATATATATATATATATATATATATATATATATATATATATATATATATATATATATATATATATATATATATATATATATATATATATATATATATATATATATATATATATATATATATATATACACTATGAGTATTCATTTGCAAAATAATTCTTAATTGATAATCATAGTGACTTATCAATTTATATACTTATAATGATCTCATCATATTATATTTTCATGTATTTTTTATAAACACTTATGTGTACATAAGAATGTTTAGCTTCATTAAACGTCAATCATAACACATTTGATATTAAATCATATTTGATTCTACTAACATGCGATTCGTCAAAGAGTTTTCTAATCTTATGCATGGATTATTTGAAATTATTCTTATGGGGAGTTGAATTACTCTCCCGGACTACAAATAAAGTAACTCAAGTAAGTACCACATGCATGTGGAATTACCTTCGTGATCATTTTGAAAAAAGGGATGTTATGTTCGAGTACTTTGATAGTGAAAATCAACTTGTCTGTGTTTTCACAAAATATTAGCAACCAAACAGTTTTTCAACAAACATAAGGAATTGAGGATTATTAATGTCTCTAATATCGCCTTCTTTATTAAGATGCTTGCACTTTTATATTTTTTCTCTAACATTTTGTTTAAGTATTTACATCTTGTGAGTGCAACTTCCATTCCATCAAGAGTGAGGTAATATTATTCCAAATTTCTCCTTGAAAGTAAGATTTTTCTTAGTACATGTTTAGTTGATAAAAAATTCTTGCTATGTTCTCAAATGATGAAAACCATGAATGTTTATTTCCAAAATTTTTGATTGATACCGTTGCGTGTTCTCAATATATATGCTTATAATAACTTCATGTATTAACTCTTTCACATTTTTATAAGTTTGTTCTTGTATGTACAAGTATGTGTTTCTATTATTATTTCTTGCATTTGTGCATGAGTTGAATGTAAGCATGTTAATTGCATGTACGATTCTTGTTGTAGTTGAGTCACATTTTATGATAACATTTTCATTTTGGATTGATTAGTGACATGTTCTTGCCGCTATGCTAGACACATGCGTGTGCGACATCAGGAGTTCCACTATGATGTGTTATGTAATAATGGCGCTATAGAAGCAAATTGACTAGCTTGATCTTGCATCACATTCATTATTATTCATGCAATTGCATTAATGTTTGGTAATGTTTTATGCTTGTTATCTAATTAATTTTGCATCATCACAGATATATGGGGATGTGTAAATGTATGCTCTTCTTTGCAAAAACGCCTTTGAGTGATATATTAGTATTGGTATTGAAATATGATACTTCTCACGATTTTACTTCTTTCTTTTTGATGTTGTGAAAGGGGGAGTTTCTGAGTGCAACTTCACTATTAGATGTTTTGCATGATGTCAAATCTCGGAAAGCTAGCATTTCAGTATGGTGGACGGTATCCTTATGTCTTATGGAATTCACTTGCATTAGAGGTCTTAGGAATCATTTAAAACAAGTTTTAAATTGGTCATATTCATAAAAAATCATTTTCTGCATCAATTTTGATTGTATGTTGTGATACGGTGGGAGAACTGACTTGGGTTTTGCGTTTGTTTTCGCAAATGTTTCGGTTGAGCAAGAGTCGCCACCGAATTTTTATTTTATCCTAAGGAAAGGTTAAAAAGCACAGCAAAAACCTTTGAGATGTTTTCTTGGGTTCGGGGAGTAGATTATAGAAAGGGAAGGTATTAGCACCCTTTCTATCCATGGTTATCCATGGGCTCTTAGTTACTTGCTTAGATCACTTGCCTTGTGTTTTCAATTGTTTGAAATGGTTCTTTGTGTGTGGGTTTGAAAATGTTTTGAAAAGAGGCCATTTGTGGTGGCAACCTTTGTAATGATTCATGTTTGAATGTATACAAAGGTGTACTTATCTTTTGAAAAGTTTTCAATGTTTTTGAAAGTTGTTTTGAAAGTGTGTTGTGATGTGTGATTTTGAAAAATAGGCAAGTGTTTTTGCAAGTTTGATCAAGTAACTAAGAGTTGTCTATCCCTAAATTTACTCAAAGGTTTTTTCTATGTTTTAACCCTTTTAACAATTTTGTTCCACCATTGTATTTGGTGGACAATCTTGTGTTAGGATGTTAACGGGACAGGCGCGGGTCATCGTTTAGACCATGATTGCAATGGTGCCAAATGTCTTTGGGCAATTTTTCCTTTAAGGGACTTGATCATTTTTAGGCAACTTTTGAAAGCGTCATCGAGGGACTATGATCATTTGATTTGTTTTGTTTTGCCAAAGACACCTAACATGCAACATGGCTCATTATTGAAGGCAACAAGTGGAGTAACCCTAGGGGTGCAAGTGTGATTAGTGTTGTCCATTTTCATGCTTTTTGTCTTTGAATTAGGTCAAGCTATTTGATTTTTGTTTTTGCATACAAAACCCTAAGTCTATCATGGCATATTTAGAAAGCTTTTAAATGCGAAAAATAAAATCCTAAATTATTACAACACAATTATGGGATGGGGGGTACAAATGTTCAAATGGGGATATTTAGCAAGAAATTGAAATCTAAGCTATTACAATCCAAATTGGATATACAAATTAATTAATTGCACAATAATTAAATAAAATACAATAAATATGCAAGATGCAAAAAATGATTTTTATATGTATGTAAAAAAGTATTTTCATGTGTCAAATAAACAAAAATAAAAAAGGTTAATTTTGGATATTTTTCATGGTTTTAGGGCAAAACCCTAATTTTGCAAATAAAAGGTATTAATTATTTATTATATACAATATTTATTAATTATATACAAAAATAAATAAAAAAAGAAGTATATTGTAAAAAAGTCATTTTTGAAGTCAAATATTAATAAAAATGAAAATGTGTTATTTTGTATTTTTGTCCTAAATATTCTAATAAATATATATGTATTTATATTATTTACTAAATATATTAAATATGTACAAAAATAAAATATTTAATATTTACAAAAAAAAGTATATTTTTTAAAATTTTTTTTCAAAAGATAAAATTAAATAAAATTAGAAAATAAATGTATTTTGTATTGTTTTTAGTATTTTAAATAAAAGGATATATATGTTATTTATATGTATAAATTCAAATAAAACAAACAAAATCCAAATAAAATGCAAAAATGGTTGAAAAATATTTTTAATATTTTTTATGTTTTGACAAAAAATAAATAAGTCAGAAACAAAAGGAAAAAATAAAAAATAATGAAAATAAAACACAATGGGCCAAGGGGGTGTATGTGGAAAATGACGGTGTAAACAGAAAAGCAACCAAGCCCAGCCCAAAAGGGTTGTCTTCAACCTTCAGACTGTTTGAACATAGAAAAAACGCGCGCCTTCTTGTTCATCTCCCTAACTCTTGATTCTTTGATCCTTTGACAAATCTTAAAACATGAAACCTGTAGAGCTTGAAGCCACGATTCTAAATATATAAAGAAGTTAATCTAACTCTCAGAAATGAGAGAGAATTTCTTCTTCCCCAATTCCTGACCTAGCTTTTTTCTAATGTCCAGGTTCAAAATACTCTTAGCACACACAATATAAATGAAAAGTAACTACATGGATGGCTTCAGGGCTATGACTAGAACATGCTTTCTTCACAAATTTAAGCCTAAATATGCTTGGATAGAGAGATAGAAGTTCAAAAACTTACCTGTTCAGCTTGAATCGTGTATGACAATGGAGGTACTTTCAATGCAATGTGAGGACTTGTATAGCTTTCTTGAGGTCCAGGGATGCTTCTCCAACCTTTAGCTTGCTCTGGAACTAACTGAAACGAGCTATGGAAGTTAACCTGCACAACTGAAAAAATGAAAATGGTGAACTTGGTTAGAGGTGTTACAGTCTGTAGCTAGGGCTTGGGATAGTTTCAATGGATGGTAGAGAGTGTGTATGAACAAGCTTTGGCCAAAACGCACGAGCAAACTGAGTTGTGCAACTCAATCTGCAGGGATGCCCTGTTTTGTGCAGCAAAGTGGTGTTTCTGTGTTTAGGGAGGTATTGAAGGTGGTTGGCTCGTGTTTCAGGTTAGGTTTGATGTTTGGAATGTGCTCAATAAGTTTGCTTAGGCTTGTGATTGCAGCAATGTGAGATGTGATTCAAAAATGCAAAGTTTCTTCTAATGTAAGCAAAAGTTGCCAAGTTAGGTTGTAGGCCAAGGCAGGTGCCTCAAGCATGCTGCATAATCTCTCCTTGATCAGTGGGATTAGTTCATAAACTTGTGCCTCAGAGATTTTCATTGTACTTCTTTGATTTGTGTTTGACATAAAGTTGTGCTTTACAAGAATGGATAACTTGTTTTTTCCAAATAAGGATTAAACTTCCATGTAATGACCAAATGAGCAAAATAATGCTAGAACACAATGGATTGGCATTTAATTATTGAGTGTAAGAAGGATTAGAGGCCTGTAATCTAGCTTGTACAAGCTGATTTCAAAAATGCCTAAGTTATGAACATGCCTTGGTCAAGAACAAAAGTGACTTTTGCCCAACTTTGCCAATTCGATTCTCCCTAACCACAAGGGTGTTTGAGAATTTCTTGGACAATTTGGAAAGCTTGGAATGTGTAATACAATCCACCTTTGTAATTCAAGTTGAAATTCCAAGTGGAAGCATGTGAAAAATGGCCATGAAGTTAGGCAAAAATCCTGCCTAGAATAGGTCAAAATATTTCTAAGTTAAGAATGTTTTGCACCCTTGTTCCAAAAAATCATAACTTGAGCTACAAGCTTCTTTTGAGGAAACTTTGTGAATCAAAGTTGTATATTTTGCAATGGACTATAACCTTCATATTTTGAGTTTTGTTTGAATCCAAATATATCTTGATGAAAAAATGGGAAAAAGTTAGGAATAAATTAGGAATTTCCATAACTTAGAAAAATTCTAAGTTATGAAATTTCTTCATTTCAAACCCTAATTTGTGATTTTTGATTTCTTGATGAACAAGTTTCATAATTTGACATGTCTTGATGAAAAATGAATCTTGACACTTGATTTTGACCAAAAAGTCAAAGTTTGACTTTTCAGTATACAGTCAAATTTTGCTCAGTTGACTGGAAAATTCATCTGTCAATCTTGTGCATTTGGGATCTTTTGAACTTGTTGAACATGTCAAGACAATGCCATTGAGTCCTTGAGTCCATATGTGAGCTTGGTTTGCCATTGGCTAGGTCAAACAGTCAAAAATTGCCTTTGTGTAGTCAAAACCCTAAAAATGACCATTTTGCCCTTTTGGTGATCTGATCAAATTTCTTGTGGAATTGTGATTCAAAATTGACCAAATGGTTCATATGAGTTCATAATGTTGATGTGGGTCAAAAATCATGAGGTTTGACTGTCAATTGACCACAGTTGACTTTTTCCCCAATACAACTGATTTCTAGGTCAACTGTCCAATTGACTGGGCAAAGATTGGAATCAAGGCTTGAAACTTGATATGGATAAACTTGTGAGTCCAACATGAAGCATGAAAGTCATCTTGGGCATTTTATGTCAAAACATCTTTGTGCAAATTCAAACCCTAATTTGGGTCAACAGTGCAAGGAGAAGTCTTGAGCAGAGCAAACCCTAACTGGATCTTGAGCTCCAAGGGTCTTGTGGTGAGAAAATGTTGAGGAAATGGGAGGGAAAAGTTTGGGGTACAACAGTTTCCCCTGTTCAATCTTCTTGAACCTAAAGAGTTAGATTGGCAAGTTTTCCTTTCGCGACTCGAAGGTAAAAGGAGATTGGACACTAGAGTGCCCGGAAATTTGCACTCGCATAGTGGAGTATCAGCAATGTGATGGCGAGAATAGGCTTATAGATTCCATTTGGTGAGATGGTGGATAGGAGGATGGGCTTATAGATGCCATCTGGAGGTGTGACAGAACCTTGTCGGGAATGGGCTTATAGATGCCATTTGGAAGTGTCGATCGCGTAAGAGATTCCTTAGCGAGAACTTGCATACTTTGAGAAATGAAGATGGTTTCCTGGCCTGTTACAGGTGTTGATCTTCAAACTCTTCATGCAGATATGCCCTGGCTAGGTACAGGTATCGAATCTACAATTAGTTGCTCACAGATGTGCCCTGGCTAGATACAGGAATCGAATCCGGAACTCCAAAAGGTTGCTTACAGACGTGCCCTGGCTGGATACAGGTATCGAATCTCTAAACTGTTCATGCAGGTATGCCCTGGCTAGATACAGGTGTCGAATCCACAATCAAACGCTCATAGATATGCCCTGGCTGGACACAGGAATCGAATCTGGAATTTGTCGTCTTCAGATATGCCCTGGATGGATACAGGAATCGAATCTTTAAACTCTTCGTGCAGATATGCCCTGGCTGGATACAGGTATCGAATCTGGAATTTATCGTCTACAGATATGCCCTGGCTGGATACAGGTATCGAATCTGGAATTTGTCGTCTACATATATGCCCTGGCTGGATACAGGTATCGAATCTGGAATTTGTCGTCTACAGATATGCCCTGGCTGGATACAGGTATCGAATCTGGAATTTGCAAAAGGTTGGTAGAGATAGCTTTCCTGGCTGGATGCAGGTGTAAACCTCTGACCTGAGAATGAAAGATAATTTCCTGGCCTGTTACAGGGGTTGATCTTCAAATTCTTCATGCAGATATGCCCTGGCTGGATACAGGTATCGAATCTACAACCAATCACTCACATATATGCCCTGGCTAGATACAGGAATCGAATCTGGAATTGCGATAGTTGATAGTAATCATGTTTGGATTGTCTTTTTTTCTGAAAAGGCAAAACATCACTTGTATGCAATGTCATGATGTATGAGATGCATGATGTCATGATGCTCAAAATGAGATAGTGTTGTATGCACTTTAACATGTATGTAAGCAGGATGTATGAAATGTCTATGAATATATTTTCGTCTAAGAAAATAAATCCTTGACGAGTGCCGGGAGTTTGTGGAATCCTGGGCTGATGTTGAAGAGTGGAGTTCTTCGTTTCCGCTGGGGATGATGGTTGCAAGAATAAACCGGTAGGAGAAGATGACTCCGTCGGGGGATAAACTTGTTGGAGAGATTACTCTGCGGGGAATTACTCTGTGGGAAGAGATACTTCGCTGAGGTTTTGATGAGAGCTCTGCTGGAGATTTCACTGATAAATTATGTTGGAGAAATGGGTGAACTCCATTGGGGAATATGAAGAACTTCACCGAGGACGATCTTTCTGTGATAATTAGCTGAGGATAACCCAGTTATAAGCTCTGGTGGGAAATAACCTTTAAATAAAGTCGGGGAGAGCCGTATGTACTCCGCAGGGGATAAGCTTCCAGAACCTACTGGGGATGAGCTTCAGAATCTACTGGGGAGGACGATTCAACTTTCTTGGGGAAACTCTTTCAGACTGTACTGGGGAATGGTTCCACTAGATGTCTGTATTCCGTCGGGGAACAATCTTATATTAAGACTGCCGGGGATGCTTGCTGAGGAATGTCTATATTCCGCTGGGGAATGTTGAGATCTTCTGGGGATACCCAACTTCCTTAAGGCTGACAGTAGACTAACTCTGCTTGGGGAGAGTATCGCTGACTTGCTGGAGACACTGTGCCTTTTCAGGGCTGATGGGGGACCAACTTTTCCGGGGGAGAGCATTGCTGAATCTTGTCTTACTCTGTGAGGAGTTGAGGTAACTTGGTTACATTCTTCAGCCGAACCTAACTTGGTACCTTGGTGGACAGAGCAACTAGATTGCTTAGATAATTCTTTACTATCCCTGCTTCTGATGTCATCTGTAATTAGTCTTTTGTTTCGCATGCAAATATTCATGATTAGCAATTAATGTCAAATGCATATATCAAAAATGAACATTGGACGTTCTTTGCAAAACAAAACAGAAAAAAGGAAAAACGATGGGTAATTTGTCTGAAAAATTGAACTTGTATTGATTTTGAAATTTGCCTGTAAATAGGCGTTTTATGTACAAGAGGCTGACGTCCTGGTAAGAGAACGCCGCCGAACAGCATAGAGTTTATACAATTTTGAAAAGGAAACAAAACAGCTATGTGAAAAATAATCCCACTGGGTTCCAACTCTGCTATCGCCTTTATGTTTTCAAGCGTCTCATCACTTTGCTGCTTAGTTAAAGATGAAGCTGATTGATTTGTGCAGTCTGAGCCCGATAGTTGATGCCGAATTCTGGAGGCAAGGTGATCCAATGAGACATAGTATTACGCTTTATCCCTAACTTTTTCCTGGGCCGCCCTTTCGGGTTTTCAGTCCACCGGGATACCCATTTTTGCCCAAGCCGCCTTTTCAGGTTTTCGACTTGCCGGGCGTACAGATTTTTTTCATTTCATCCCTTATTTTTTCCCGAACCCTTTTGGATCGCCGAGAAGCCCTTATTTTTTCCTAGGTGTGTCAACCTAGCGGGTCCTTAATTCATGCGTAGTATCTTTTTACTATGTATGCATTGGCAGGGTGAGGAAGGTCGTCACCATCCATGGTGGTTAGAATCATAGCTCCTCCTGAGAAGATATGTTTAACCACAAATGGCCCTTCGTACGTGGGGGTCCATTTGCCCTTGGGATCACCTTGAGGTAGAATGATGCGCTTGATTACCAGGTCTCCGACTTGATACTCTTGTCGTTTGACCTTCTTGTTAAATGCCCTGATCATCCGTTTTTGGTACGTCTGACCATGATAAATAACAATGAGTCTCTTTTCGTCAATTAGGTTTAATTGGTCAAGCCGAGTCTGGATCCAGTCATCTTCGCTCAAACCTGCATCTTTCATTATCCGGAGAGAGGGTATCTGGACTTCAATAGGCAAGACTGCCTCCATGCCATAGACAAAGGAAAAGGGAGTTGCCCCTGTTGACGTCCGTGCCGAGGTACGGTACCCATGAAGAGCAAACGATAACATTTCGTGCCAATCTTTATAGGTCACTGTCATCTTCTGCACAATCTTCTTGATGTTCTTATTCGCTGCTTCTACAACCCCATTCATCTTCGGCCGGTAGGGAGAAGAGTTGTGGTGCTGTATCTTGAATTGCTTCCAGAGCTCAGTGATCATCTTGTTGTTAAGATTGGTACCATTTTCCGTAATGATTCTCTCTGGTACACCGTATCGACAGATCAGGTTGTGCCGAATGAACCATGCCACGACGTTCTTGGTTACGGTAGCATAGGAGGCTGCTTCGACCCACTTCGTGAAGTAATCAATTGCCACCAGAATGAAGCGATTCCCGTTGGATGTCGTAGGTCTGATCTCGCAGATCATATCAATGCCCCACATTGCAAAAGGCCAAGGTGCTGTCAAGACGTTCAGAGGAACTGGAGGAATGTGCACCTTATCAGCATAGATCTGACACTTATGACACGTCCGAGAATGCTGGTAACAGTCAGCTTCCATTGTGGACCATAAATATCCTGCCCGAAGGATCTTCTTTGCCATGGTATGTCCACTGGAATGTGTTCCGAAGGTACCTTCGTGTAGCTCTGCCATGATCTTTTCTGCTTCAGTCTTATCCACACAATGCAGTAAGGTTGAATCATGGTTTCGCTTGTAGAGAATGCCGTTGCTGAGGAAGAACTTTGCCGCAAACCTTCTCAGGAACTTCTTGTCATTAACAGATGCGCCTTAGGGGTATTCTTGAGCTTCAAGGTACCTCTTCACTTCGTGATACCAGGGTTTTTCTGTTACCTCTTAGGTCTCGAGATCGCAACAATGTGCAGGTTCATCCAACTTCCAAATAATGATCTGGCGAGCCTCGTTGTCCCATTTGACTTTGAACATAGAAGACATCGTAGTCAACGCGTCCGCTAACTGATTCTCCTCTCTTGGGAAGTGTTCAAAAGTTATCTCCTCGAAGTGGGGAATCAACGTCAGCACATACTCTTTGTAAGGAATAAGATTTGGGTGTTTCGTATCCCACTCGCCTTTGACCTGATTGATCACGAGAGCGGAATCTCCGAAGACACTCAGAAACTTGATCCTTAGGTCGATTGCAGCTTGAAGACCCATGATACATGCTTCATACTCTGCCATGTTGTTGGTGCAGTTGAAACATAACCGGGCGGTGAGTGGAGTATGAGTGCCTTTAGGGGATATGATCACAACGCCGATACCATTACCCAAAGCGTTCGAGGCTCCGTCAAAGTGCATAGACCATCGGGATCCTTCCTCAGGTCCTTCATCCGGTCCAGGTACTTCACAATCAGTCACTACCATGATATCCTCGTCTGGAAATTCAAAGTTCATCGACTGGTAATCGTCCACTGCTTGGTGCACCAAATGGTCTGCCAATACACTTCCCTTGATTGCTTTTTGAGTCGTGTACTAGATGTCGTATTCCGTCAAGATCATTTTCCATCTTGCTATTCTTCCAGACAGAGCAGGCTTTTCGAATATGTACTTGATTGGATCCATTTTTGAAATCAACAGAGTAGTGTGAGTCAACATATACTGTCTCAGCCGGCGAGCAGCCCATACCAAAGCGCAGCAAGTTTTCTCGAGCAGTGAGTATCGAGTCTCACAGTCGGTAAACTTTTTGCTAAGGTAATAAATGGCGTGTTCTTTTCGGCCAGACTCGTCATGCTGCCCCAGCACATACCCCATTGAGTTGTCAAGTAATGTCAAGTATAAGATTAGAGGTCTCCCTTCAACCGGCGGCATAAGAATGGGTGGTTCTTGGAGATACTCTTTGATTCTTTCGAAAGCGGCCTGACATTCATCGTTCCAACGTACTACCTGATCTTTCTTCAGCAGCTTGAAGATTGGTTCACAAGTAGCAGTTAGATGTGAGATGAATCGGGCAATGTAATTCAACCGTCCTAGAAAGCCTCTGACTTCTTTCTCTGTCTTGGGAGTTGGTGTCTCTTGTATGGCTTTCACTTTGGCAGGGTCCACTTGAATGCCTTTGTCGCTTACAACGAAGCCTAGCAATTTTCCAGATCTCACCCCAAAGGTGCACTTGTTTGGGTTCAACCTCAGCTTGTACAACTTCAGACGGTCAAACAGCTTCCGTAGATGGTCAAGGTGTTCCTACTCAGTTTGGGACCTTGCAATCATATCATAGACATATACTTCTATCTCGTGATGGATCATGTCATGAAATAAAGCAACCATGACACGTTGGTAGGTTGCCCCAGCATTTTTCAACCCAAAAGGCATGACCTTGTAGCAAAAGGTGCCCCACTGAGTAACAAAAGTGGTCTTCTCCATGTCTTCAGGAGCCATCTTGATCTGATTATAATCGGAGAAGCCGTCCATGAAGGAGAAAACTTTATGCTGAGCAGTGTTGTCGACCAGAACGTCGATATGAGGCAGAGGGAAATCATCCTTAGGGCTCGCCCTATTCAAATCCCTATAATCAACACACATTCTGACCTTACCATCTTTCTTCGGCACTGGAACCACATTAGCAACCCACTGAGGGTAAGAAGTCACTGCTAGAAACCCGGCATTAAATTGTTTCATAACCTCAGCTTTGATTTTCTCGGACATTTTTGGACGCATGCGGCGGACCTTCTGTTTTACCGGAGGGCATTCTTCCTTGGTAGGAAGGTGATGAACCACAATGTCGGTATCCAACCCAGGCATGTCTTCGTAAGACCAGGCAAAGATTTCCACATAGTCATGCAGCATCTGAATCAACCGTTGTTTCACACTGAGCTCTAGATTGGCACCAATCTTGACTTCCTTTCTGTCTGTCTCAGTACCCAGATTTACCGTTTCCACTGGCTCTTCATGTGGCTGAATGGCCCCCTTTTCCTGGAGTAACAGTCTTGCAAGTTCACCAGGCACTTCACAATCATCTTCACCTTCGTCTACGGCTAAGTTGATCGGATTTTCGAAATCATAACTGGCAGTAGCAGAGTTGTTACCAGTGAGATCCAGAGTGGATTGGAACCTGTATAGGTGAGTGTGTGTAAATATAGCTGTTTTGCAATATATAATAAAGAAAGAAAAGGAACGCAAGATTTTGAAATGCAACAAACGTCCAATGTTTTTATTGATGATATATGAAAATGACACACAAAATCCCTCACAAATGAAGCCACGGTGCCCCGGGTAAGACACCGAGCCATAAAAGTTTCAAAACATTGTTTGTTACAAATTCAAAACAAAAGAGTTCATTACTGAGTGACAAAAGTAATAGGTGTGAAGTCTTTGGCAGTCCAGTTGCTTGGTCCACCGTTGGTTGTTGGGTAGATCCAACTGTCGAATTCAGATTCCTCCACGTCGTCTTCAATAGCATTCACTCCCGAGTTAGTGATGAACACAGGAGGTCTTCCAATCCTTGCCTTACGAACAGCCTTCTGAGCTTCTGCAGTGAAACCCAGACCAAACTTGTCAGTCTTTGGAGTGAAATCAGGAAGTCGGCCCCAGTTTGCGCATTCACCCTTCTCAATAACAGCCCGGGCATCCTTCAAGCAAGCCATCTTCAAAGGAGGGTCTTCAATCACAGCTTCAGCTGATTCTAGTGTCTGAGGCACCTCTTCAAAGTGTTGAAAGGGGGTCTCAATGAATTCCCCATCCATTTCTATGTACCGGAACGAGTTGAGGTGGCTGACCATATATTCTTCTTCCCCTTGAACTGTCACAATCTTCCCTCTGACCGGGTACTTCAACTTTTGATGTAGTGTGGAGGTCACAGCTCCAGCCTTGTGGATCCATGGACGACCCAACAAACAAGAATAGGATGGTCGGATGTCCATCACATATAAAGTAGAATAAAAAACTTGAGAACCAACCCTGATTGGAATGTCAACTTCCCCATGTACCATCCTTTTCGAACCGTCAAAGGCCCGGACAATAATGTTACTAGGCTTGAGCTCCAAACCCTCACAATTCAACCTGTCTAGGGCCTTCTTAGGTAATACGTTCAAAGAAGAACCGGTGTCTACCAACACAGGGGCAAAAGTAGTGCCCCTGCATTCGATGGAGACATGCAGGGCATCATTATGGTTCTTTCCTTTGGCAGTCAGATCGGCGTCAGAGAAACCCAACCCATTATCAGCAGTCAAGTTGGCCACACAATCGGTAAATTGATCAGCAGACTTTTCTTGTGGCACATGGGCCGTCTTCAGGAAGGAAATCAGGGCCTTGGCATGGGCCTCTGAACACAACAACAGTGATAACATAGAAATTTTTGATGGGGTGTGCCCCAACTGCTCAACTACATTGAAATCACTCTTCTTAATAATCTTGAGAATCTCTTCCATCTCTTGCTGGGAAGCTTCAACAGTGGTTGTCTTTGGTGCCTCCGTCAGGGCAGGAAAATCAGTAGCAATCCCTTTGCCCCGAGCGTCAGATGACTCGGCAGCAGGGGTAGAAACGGGAACTTGATCAGGTAGGGGAGCAGGCACACTTGCAGGTGTGGTGATAAGAGGTCTCTGAATAGCTGGTGGCGCAATATCTGGTGAGAACAGCCTACCACTGCGAGTAACTTTGGCAGGCCCGGTGATGTTGCTGACGCCGGTACAAGTATCAAACTCTTGTTTAACTCCAAGAACATAAACATCTGCCCCATAGTGCCATGGGACAGCTTTGTCGGATGTATAGGGGAGGGGCCCCGGAACAGTGATGATGATAGGAGAAATCTTTTGAGTGGACATGATTTTGACAGGCTTCTTCGAAGGAGCCTTAGGAGGATTGTTGAAAATAGTAACAATAGACACTTCTTCAGCAGGGATAGCAGGAACAACAATCTTCTCGAACAAGATTTCTTTGCTATCCATCAGGCTTTGGATACCTGATTTCAGCAAAGGACAACCAATAGGTGAAACAACACATAGAAGGCAACCTTTACCACATCCCGGAAATAAACCGGCTAGCAACAGGTTCCTTTTGACGGTCAATAACGAAGTAACAATCTCTTCCACGGAGGCTACATACCGGTCTTCTTCCAAAGCATTCACTCCATGCTGGAGCATGGGAGCAGTCACAACATTGGGTCTTTCGGGCGCCTCAAACTGTATTTCTTTGGCATCAATAAGGTCCTGAACCTTATTCCTCAGAGCCCATCAATCGTCCATAGTATACCCCGGGCTATCAGAGTGATAAGCGCAACGGGCGTTGGGGTTGTACTTTGGAGAAGCTGTGTTCACTACCTTCTAAGCTTCTTTGACAGTTACCAGATTGGTTGACAGTAGTTGCGGTAAAATCTGAGACAGGGTCATGCTGAGCCGAGTGTACTGTCTTTTAGGTCTCTCACCCCTTGGTTGGTTAAATTGCTGAGGAGCAACAACAGGCTTCGAAATTACCAACGCGTTGACAGCTTGGCGGCGTTCCGGCTTAATTTGTCTTCTGGGACCATAAACAACACTGGCTTCCTTCTTGAAGGGCTTCTTTTCAGTACTCGCGGAGGCGCCTTTCTGTATCTTCCCCGACTTGATACCAGCTTCTATTCTCTCACCAATCAAGATCAAATCTGTGAACCCAGCAGAGGAATTCCCAATCAGATGGTTGAAGAACGGACCAGACAGGGTCCCTAGGAACATGTCAACAAGTTCACGGTCAGTCAGAGGTGGCTACACCCTGCCAGCCAGGTCCCTCCACTTTTGTGCATACTCCTTGAATCCTTCGCCCGTCCCCAGTGACATACCCTGGAGTTGGGTATGCGTGGGAGCGAGGTCAGAATTATACTGATACTGTTTATAAAATGCGGTAGCCAAGTCCTCCCAGTTTCGAATACTGGCTCCATCCAGCTGATAGAACCATTCGAGTTGAGCCCCTGAAAGGCTATCCTGAAAGAAATGGATCCACAGGTTCTTGTCTGCAGTGTAAGGTTGGATCTTCCTTACATATGATCTGAGATGCATCTTCGGGCAGGACAGCCCGTCATATCTTGCAAAAACTGGCACTTTGAACTTCGGGGGGGATCACAATTCCAACAACTAATCCCAAATCTTCGAAATCTAAGCCGGGAACTCTCTGCAGCTCCATAGCTGCCAACCTGTCTTCCAAGCCCTTGTACTTATCGTCGGCGGGTGGGTATTGTTGCTCAGAGTAGTCTTCGTCCTCTTCAGCCTCTCCTTCTTCAGCTTCGGATTCGGAAGGTACCGCAGCCGCATTCCCTTTACTGGTTCCCTCTTCATACGTAGGGGGAAATTCAAGAACTCTTCTGGCTTCACCCTCAAACCTTCTTCCTAGGGTAGCCATCCCGACTCTCTTCTTCTTCTTTTTCACTTGCTCTTTGTTCCCAAGCAGGGCCTTCAGATCCTCCTGACCCTTTGCCAAGGTCATCAGGAGATGTTGAAACTGTGAGTTTTGAGACTGCAAGTCCTTGACCGTCTGTTCGAGATCCATCTTACTGAAATAAACAGCAGAAAGATAAGGAAACCTGGTGTGGAGACCTGCTTATGCGCATGATGAATGATATGTTTGTTTATGCAATGCATTCAAGGATTTAGAAAATTCAAAATTGTTGCAAACAAAAAGAACACACGTCATATTAATAAGAAGAAATTTGTTAGTACATAAATGCCCCATGGGCCAAATATTACAAAAAAAACTTCTCAAGGTAAAAAGACGTTGCGCATCCTCTTTGGTGCGATGTAGGTGTTAAGGGTCTCTTCCTCGTGGAGTCGGCGGGTAAGCTCCAAAACCTTCTTCTCACTGGCGTAGAAGCTGGCTTCAAAATTATTCCGTTCCTCTTTGAGTTGGATCTAACTCTTCTGCATCTCCTCCCACGATGTAGGCATGTCAGGATATAGGAT
Organism: Vicia faba; assembly: GCA_948472305.1. Classification (NCBI taxonomy): domain Eukaryota; kingdom Viridiplantae; phylum Streptophyta; class Magnoliopsida; order Fabales; family Fabaceae; genus Vicia; species Vicia faba. The sequence continues at coordinate 1,490,454,911 of OX451735.1, read as the reverse complement.
GGTGTAGGGAACCTCTCCTTCCTTAACGGGCTCTTTAATCACAGGGAGAACATGAGGATAAGGCATCATTAGACTCTGGGCTCGGGTTCGTACCCACTTGAGATAAGGCTCAAGAGGGATGGAGTTCTTGTGCCCCAGTGTCTTGCTGTCTACCTTGTTAGGCATCCTCCAAGCTCTGATAAATCTTTGGCGAAGTCCTTGCGCATCGTTGTCGAAGTCAAAAACTAGGTCAGGAATCAACTTGTCATGAGGGCCATCCCTTCGTGCATATCCAAATTTTCTCAAAGCTAGACAAGGGTTGTAGGTAATGCCTCCTCTAATGCCAAGTAATGGAACATTAGGGAACTCTCCACAACGATCGACGATGATGACATTTTCTCTGGACCGAGAACACCAATGTACATCAGAGTGTGTAAGGGTCATCAACCGTTGTGACCACCTTAAGCCTTGGTCATTCTTCAAGACAGATTGTGGAAGGTGCGAAATAAACCACCTTGCAAGGGGAGGAGTACAGCACATGAGAACACCCCTCTTTCTCATTGTTCGTGTGTAAAATGAGTGAAGAATGTCCCCAAGCAATGTTGGTATTGGATTCCTGGATAAGAAGATCTTGACGACGTTGACATCTACAAGCTTGTCAGGATTTGGGAACAAGACCAACCCATAAATGAGGAGTGCCATAATTTCTTCAAAGGCTTTTAGGTCCAATGAATTCCAACACTCTTGTGCCTTCTCAAACAAGAATTTTGCCAAGAAGCCTTTGACACCGCTTCTAGTTTCCCAATGCCCCTTGATGTCAGATGGTTTCAAGTGTAGTGCTTGAGCAACATCTTCAGGCTTTGGTTCTTTTTCCGTACCGTTGTAGGGTAGTTGATTAAGAATAGGAATTCTCAGGAGTTGAGAAAATTCCTCCAAAGTGGGCACCAATTGATAGTCGGGGAAAGTGAAACAGTGGTGAAGGGGGTCAAAGAATTGGAACAACACCTTTACCATGTCCTCTTCAATGCTGGTGTTGACTAGGCTGAGCAGTCTACCATGTCTTTCACTGAAGGGAGAGCTTTCAGGAATTCTGGATGTGAGCTCCTTGAGTTGAGGAGGGATTCTCACCAGGTTGACTTGGATAGTTTTCCTGCGAAGAATTTCCATGACCTACAAAACAAGAACAAAGGTGAAGATCTAAACCCTTGAAATGGTTAGCGTATGCATATGATGCTTTATGATGTTCATGATGCATGCACAAACATATGTACAAGCAATTCACACAAAACCCTAGTTTCAAGCTTGCATGGGGTTTCATAGGTAAGTACCCTCTTGAGTGAAGTTGGCTTAAAAACCTGTCCTATAAATAGTAACCGGCTTCTAAGGAGCTCAATATCATTGGATTGTTTTCCATGTTCATCGTTTTGGTTTAGCCACTTAACTAGCGACCAAAATATTCCAAGAAAACAACCCTCAATGAGTGTAGTATCGAGTATCTACCAACTTCGGACTGCACCAAAGCCGGTCATCTCACTACCCCTAATGAAAGGCCAAGATGGTCAAGTAAGGTTCTAGGTCATTAGTGCTTAGTGACATCACTCAGCGGCCCCGTACTCTCCTTGATTGAACTCAAGGGTTACCGGTACTCACAAATATGTCGCACTAATATAGCTATTGCTTCAACCGTGTCGGTATACCCCGCACAATTTCCATAACGTATTGCTATCTATGAATGTTTCCCCAAATCCGGGTGTAGGATTTCAAACCCAAACAAGAGAGCCAAGATATAAAGCAATCAAAGCAAACAATTAGTCATGCAAGAGGGTGATCTAAGCCCTAAGGTTACTCCACTTTAAAATTCTCCCCAGCAGAGTCTCCAGTTCTGTGATACGGTGGGAGAACTGACTTGGGTTTTGCGTTTGTTTTTGCAAATGTTTCGGTTGAGCAAGAGTCGCCACCGACTTTTTATTTTATCATAAGGAAAGGTTAAAAAGCACGGCAAAAACCTTTGAGATGTTTTCTTGGGTTCGGGGAGTAGATTATAGAAAGGGAAGGTATTAGCACCCTTTCTATCCATGGTTATCCATGGGCTCTTAGTTACTTGCTTAGATCACTTGCCTTGTGTTTTCAATTGTTTGAAATGGTGCTTTGTGTGTGGGTTTGAAAATGTTTTGAAAAGAGGCCATTTGTGGTGGCAACCTTTGTAATGATTCATGTTTGAATGTATACAAAGGTGTACTTATCTTTTGAAAAGTTTTCAATGTTTTTGAAAGTTGTTTTGAAAGTGTGTTGTGATGTGTGATTTTGAAAAATAGGCAAGTGTTTTTGCAAGTTTGATCAAGTAACTAAGAGTTGTCTATCCCTAAATTTACTCAAAGGTTTTTTCTATGTTTTAACCCTTTTAACAATTTTGTTCCACCATTATATTTGGTGGACAATCTTGTGTTAGGATGTTAACGGGACAGGCGCGGGTCATCGTTTAGACCATGATTGCAATGGTGCCAAATGTCTTTGGGCAATTTTTCCTTTAAGGGACTTGATCATTTTTAGGCAACTTTTGAAAGCGTCATCGAGGGACTATGATCATTTGATTTGTTTTGTTTTGCCAAAGACACCTAACATGCAACATGGCTCATTATTGAAGGCAACAAGTGGAGTAACCCTAGGGGTGCAAGTGTGATTAGTGTTGTCCATTTTCATGCTTTTTGTCTTTGAATTAGGTCAAGCTATTTGATTTTTGTTTTTGCATACAAAACCCTAAGTCTATCATGGCATATTTAGAAAGCTTTTAAATGCGAAAAATAAAATCCTAAATTATTACAACACAATTATGGGATGGGGGGTACAAATGTTCAAATGGGGATATTTAGCAAGAAATTGAAATCTAAGCTATTACAATCCAAATTGGATATACAAATTAATTAATTGCACAATAATTAAATAAAATACAATAAATATGCAAGATGCAAAAAATGATTTTTATATGTATGTAAAAAAGTATTTTCATGTGTCAAATAAACAAAAATAAAAAAGGTTAATTTTGGATATTTTTCATGGTTTTAGGGCAAAACCCTAATTTTGCAAATAAAAGGTATTAATTATTTATTATATACAATATTTATTAATTATATACAAAAATAAATAAAAAAATAAGTATATTGTAAAAAAGTCATTTTTGAAGTCAAATATTAATAAAAATGAAAATGTGTTATTTTGTATTTTTGTCCTAAATATTCTAATAAATATATATGTATTTATATTATTTACTAAATATATTAAATATGTACAAAAATAAAATATTTAATATTTACAAAAAAAAGTATATTTTTTAAAAAATGTTTTCAAAAGATAAAATTAAATAAAATTAGAAAATAAATGTATTTTGTATTGTTTTTAGTATTTTAAATAAAAGGATATATATGTTATTTATATGTATAAATTCAAATAAAACAAACAAAATCCAAATAAAATGAAAAAATGGTTGAAAAATATTTTTAATATTTTTTATGTTTTGACAAAAAATAAATAAGTCAGAAACAAAAGGAAAAAATCAAAAATAATGAAAATAAAACACAATGGGCCAAGGGGGTGTATGTGGAAAATGAGGGTGTAAACAGAAAAGCAACCAAGCCCAGCCCAAAAGGGTTGTCTTCAACCTTCAGACTGTTTGAACATAGAAAAAACGCGCGCCTTCTTGTTCATCTCCCTAACTCTTGATTCTTTGATCCTTTGACAAATCTTAAAACATGAAACCTGTAGAGCTTGAAGCCACGATTCTAAACATATGAAGAAGTTAATCTAACTCTCAGAAATGAGAGAGAATTTCTTCTCCCCCAATTCCTGACCTAGCTTGTTTCCAATGTTCAGGTTCAAAATACTCTTAGCACACACATTATAAACGAAAAGTAACTACATGGATGGCTTCAGGGATATGACTAGAACATGCTTTCTTCACAAACTTAAGCCTAAATATGCTTGGATAGAGAGATAGAAGTTCAAAAACTTACCTGTTCAGCTTGAATCGTGTATGACAATGGAGGTACTTTCAATGCAATGTGAGGACTTGTATAGCTTGCTTGAGGTCCATGGATGCTTCTCCAACCTTTAGCTTGCTCTGGAACTAACTGAAACGAGCTATGGAAGTTAACCTGCACAACTGAAAAAATGAAAATGGTGAACTTGGTTAGAGGTGTTACAGTCTGTAGCTAGGGCTTGGGATAGTTTCAATGGATGGTAGAGAGTGTGTATGAACAAGCTTTGGCCAAAACGCACGAGCAAACTGAGTTGTGCAACTCAATCTGCAGGAATGCCCTGTTTTGTGCAGCAAAGTGGTGTTTCTGTGTTTGGGGAGGTATTGAAGGTGGTTGGCTCGTGTTTCAGGTCAGGTTTGATGTTTGGAATGTGCTCAATAAGTTTGCTTAGGCTTGTGATTGCAGCAATGTGAGATGTGATTCAAAAATGCAAAGTTTCTTCTAATGTAAGCAAAAGTTGCCAAGTTAGGTTGTAGGCCAAGGCAGGTCCCTCAAGCATGCTGCATAATCTCTCCTTGATCAGTGAGATTAGTTCATAAACTTGTGCCTCAGAGATTTGCATTGTACTTCTTTGATTTGTGTTTGACATAAAGTTGTGCTTTACAAGAATGGATAACTTGCTTTTTCCAAATAAGGATTAAACTTCCATGTAATGACCAAATGAGCAAAATAATGCTAGAACACAATGGATTGGCATTTAATTATTGAGTGTAAGAAGGATTAGAGGCCTGTAATCTAGCTTGTACAAGCTGATTTCAAAAATGCCTAAGTTATGAACATGCCTTGGTCAAGAACAAAAGTGACTTTTGCCCAACTTTGCCAATTCGATTCTCCCTAACCACAAGGGTGTTTGAGAAGTTCTTGGACAATTTGGAAAGCTTGGAATGTGTAATACAATCCATCTTTGTAATGCAAGTTGAAATTCCAAGTGGAAGCATGTGAAAAATGGCCATGAAGTTAGGCAAAAATCCTGCCTAGAATAGGTCAAAATATTTCTAAGTTAAGAATGTTTTGCACCCTTGTTCCAAAACTCATAACTTGAGCTACAAGCTTCTTTTGAGGAAACTTTGTGAATCAAAGTTGTAGATTTTGCAATGGACTATAACTTTTATGTTTTGAGTTTTGTTTGAATCCAAATGTATCTTTATGAAAAAATGGGACAAAGTTAGGAAAAAATTAGGAATTTCCATAACTTAGAAAAATTCTAAGTTATGAAATTTCTTCATTTCAAACCCTAATTTGTGATTTTTGATTTCTTGATGAACAAGTTTCATAATTTGACATGTCTTGATGAAAAATGAATCTTGACACTTGATTTTGACCAAAAAGTCAAAGTTTGACTTTTCAGTATACAGTCAAATTTTGCTCAGTTGACTGGAAAATTCATTTGTCAATCTTGTGCATTTGGGATCTTTTGAACTTGTTGAACATGTCAAGATAATGCCATTGAGTCCTTGAGTCCATATGTGAGCTTGTTTGCCATTGGCTAGGTCAAACAGTCAAAAATTGCCTTTGTGCAGTCAAAACCCTAAAAATGACCATTTTGCCCTTTTGGTGATCTGATCAAATTTCTTATGGAATTGTGATCCAAACTTGACCAAATGGTTTATATGAGTTCATAATGTTGATGTGGGTCAAAAATCATGAGGTTTGACTGTCAATTGACCACAGTTGACTTTTTCCCCAATACAACTGATTTCTAGGTTAACTGTCCAATTGACTGGGCAAAGATTGGAATCAAGGCTTGAAACTTGATATGGATAAACTTGTGAGTCCAACATGAAGCATGAAAGTCATCTTGGGCATTTTATGTCAAAACATATTTGTGCAAATTCAAACCCTAATTTGGGTCAACAGTGCAAGGAGAAGTCTTGAGCAGAGCAAACCCTAACTGGATCTTGAGCTCCAAGGGTCTTGTGGTGAGAAAATGTTGAGGAAATGGGAGGGCAAATTTTGGGGTACAACATATGTGTCGACACATAACTATTTAAGGTCGACACATACTAAAGCTTTTAAGAAATTACAGAAATGCTAATTTTATATGTTGACACATATCAATTTATGGTCCACACATGTATTACATTTTTAAAGCATGTAGCCAGTGACTTTCTTAGGTCGACACATCCATTTTTTAGGTCGACACATGCAGTTAGAATCTAACTCATGTGTCGACACATACAATTTTTAGGTTGACACATACTGTTTGATTGAGTCAATTTTTAAATTCTTTTTAATTATGAAAATCTACTTTTTGCATCTAAACTTACACAACTATAAATACATCATTCATGCATCATTCCAAATTGGTGATACCATAAAATTAGCCTACATTTATCTTTATCTTTAACCTCCAACCTATGCATACACATTAACATTACATTATGATGATGTTCTGTTGGGGTGCCATCTAGATGAGGATTGATAGTGTCAAATTGAGTATTGGGTTGAGCTTTGCAGAGGTTTCAACTGGAAAAACTCTTTTTTAGGGTTTTCCCTCCAATATCCGTGTTGGTGCAGGGGTTTTGCGACAAGATCGGTCAAGAAGGAGTCGTCCATGTGAATTTTCTTGGATTGTTTAAAATATTTGCAAGGTAGTAGCAATAAGTGGCAGATATAATTGAAGATCTTGTGTAGATATAGTGCAATAGGATTTACTCGAGTGAAATCTCTTGGAGTGTTTGAAATCTTTGCAAGGATCCTTGGAGTGTTAAAATTTTTTTGCAAGGAAGTAGCTTAAGCGGAGAATAGGTTGCATCTATCGGGGTTGGTCTTGATCAAGATCAAAAGAAGAGCATGGGTTGAATAAAAAACAAGCATAAGGTTTTGTGGAGTTGCTCTTGAACACTTCTCTTGTATCAACTTTTTGCATAGTAAGAATTATCCTAATTTCATTGGAATTAGGTGCAGACGTATCCACACGTGAGGATGATAGTGGGGAACTGTGAAGAGAAATTCCTTGTGTCTCTTTTATTTTTGATTTTAATTGGTTTATTATTATTCAATAAATTTGTCAAATAGCATTGCGTTATCTATTGAATTGTAAGTAATTTTCCGAACTATTTTTTTATTTACATCAAGTGTTGATATTGCTCATAATCACTTTTGATTATAAGTGATTTTGTGTATCCACACAACTTAAAGGAAAATTATGAAAATTCACTTGCACACCAAGTGTTTGACAAATTGTTTAGCTTATTTAACTCAAAGGAAAATTGCAATATTCTATCACTTACTCTCATTTATTCTCTATGTGCAATTTGTTGAATGTGTTGTTTGATTGATCAATTTTTATAGAATTTATCTTTGATTGTTAAAGTTTAAATTGCTTTGTTGAATAGCTTATAATTACTTTGATTGTAAGTTCTTTTTCATATCAACTAATCTCAACAAAAAATTCTGAAAAATTGATTGCACGTGATATGTTCGATAAAGTGTCGAGTTATGTTTTTAATATGATTTGGTTGGAAATATGAAACCGTTGTATTTGATATTAAACTATTAATTGGGATATTATTATGTTGATTGATTTTATCATTATCCTAATTCCATATGACTTGTTCATATCCGAGATTCCAATAACTAGGTTCGTTTAGACTACTATTTTGATCTAGGCTAATAAACCTTCTGCTCAACATTGTTTTTCAAATAAGTTTTTAAGTAACCATTTTAAATTTCAGTTTTAATGTGGGCATCTATTCACCCCCCTCTAGGTGAGTTGCCGTAGGATAATAAATGGAAATGGAAATGATAATCGATATTGCTACTTCTCTAATGTCCTTTGGTAACTCCAATCTCCTTTGCTTCTAAATGAGATGATTTAGACTAATCCTTCCCCTTAATCATAATAGTGAATTCTTGAGTCGCAATCTATTTGTTCATTTTTTGAATAGGATCCCTAATTTTTTCCTGGATTGCCCTTTTGAGTTTTCAATCCACCGGGATGATGATTTTATTTATATGTCCCTAATTTTTGCTTGGATCGCCCTTTCTGGTTTTCAATCCACTAGGACACCCCTTTTTTCCTAAGTCGCCCGTTTAGGTTTTCTACTTAGCGGGCCTTTTATACATAGTATTTTTTTACTGTGTTGGAGTTCATTGGATGTGGTAGTTCTTCCGCATACATTGTTGTGAGGATAAGAGCTCCTCCAGAGAATGCTATTTTAACCACATATGGACTTTCGTATTTAGGTGTCCATTTACCACAAGAATCTAGACGAGGTATCAAAATCTTCTTGAGAACCAGATCTCGTTCTTTAAACACTCGAGGATAAACCTTTTTATCAAATGCATTCTTCATCCGTTTTTGGTACAACTGCCTGTCACACAAAGCGGTTAAGAGTTTCTATTCAATAAGGTTGAGTTGATCAAGTCGCATATGAACCCACTCTGATTCTTTAAATTTGGTTTCCATGAGAACTCGTAGTGATGGATACTCTACTTCAACAGGGAGTACAATCTCCATGCCATAAACAAGAGAGAAAGAAGTTGCACCTGTCGAAGTACGCACTGAGGTACGGTAACCATGTAGAGAAAAGGTAAGCATTTTGTGCCAATATTTATATGTCTTTACCATTTTATAAATGATATTATTGATATTTTTATTGGAAGCTTCAACAACCCTGTTCATCTTGGGTCGGTAAGGTGATGAATTCTGATGCTTGATCTTGAAATCATCACATAACTCCTTCATCATTTTGTTGTTCAAGTTAGACCCATTGTCTATAATGATTTTACTAGGAACCCCATACCTACATATGATGTTCTGTTTGATAAATCGAGTGACTAATTCTTTCGTGACATTTACATAAGACGCAACTTCTACCCACTTGGTAAAATAGTTAATGGCGACTAGTATGAATTGGTGTCCGTTAGAAGCCTTCGGTTCGATCATTCCTATCTGTTGTACCCTAAAATATGCCATCTTCCTTTTAATCCTAATTGGCTTATACTTCATCATCATATGCATACATACATATCATAGGGTCTATGCTCATGGAATCAAGGTCTTTCTCTATGAAAAGAACTACAAAAGATGATTGTTCCATTAAGCAGCATTGTAAAGCAAACTCGGGGTTTTCGGGTTTTAAATGGACACCCCACGTGTTCCAAGATATCCAAAGAGGTATTAATCAAGTAATTATCATATCAAGCTCTCACATTTTCTAACGCGCTTTGAATTGCACAAAATGTCAAGCGTTTCTATCGATTTGAGACAGTGCAGACAAAAATTCAATTTGTTGCGGTGCGAGCTCAGAAATTCATAACTTGATATCAGAAAATGATTTGGGAAGGGTTCTTTAATCTTTAGATCCGTCTTAAGATCTTCTCCAATTCACCTATTCAGGTGGAAGGCTAATTTTCGAGGAAGATTTTCAAAAGTTCCAAATACCTGAAAATCACATTATACAATGGATTTGCTGGTTCGCTGGTTTTCGGTTTCTTACAAATTCGTAACTTTTGACCGGAAAATCATCCTTGAGTAGTTCTTAGATAATTTGAACCATCTTTTTATCTTCTTCAATTTTCATATTCGGCTCGGAAGCAGATTCGTTGGGGAGGATCTCCGAATATGCGAATATTTTGAAGATATACAGTGAAAATACAGTTAAAATAGTGTGTTGAACCATTGTTTATCAGATGTTCAAATATTCATAGTTTTTGCCCGATTTAATGTTTTTGTATGATTCTTTGGATAAAAAATCCATCTTGATTTTATCTTCAATCCTTATGTTCGGGTCAGAAGTTAATTCTTCGCAGAAGATCTTCGAAAGTGTGAATTACAAGAGAAAACTACACCCTGAAATAGTTTTCTACCAGACTGTTTCTCGATATTGAAAAATTCATAAATTTCTCAATTTTTACCGGTTCAGGACGATTCTTAAAGATTGAGATTACAAATTTTGTTAGCAAAAACGTTTCTTCAGGTCCTGAGTGTTGTACCCCAATTTTTACTCCTAAGATCCCTTCATCATACCATATTGATTCATTCACAACAAGATCACACTAGGATTCTTGGTTCCCCTCCCTATATTTAGCTTTGCCCTTTTGAGGAATCACCAAGCACCTTGACTTATGTTCTTTTATTATCATGAATATTGTTTTTGTCTTGATTTCTTCTTTTAACTAAATAAAATATAATGTTAGTTTGTCTTGTTTGTTATCCATGTAGGTAAAGGCAATGGGATTTAACAAGTTACCCCATGGGTTCATGAGTTTATTTCCATGCCCTAGTCAATAAAGCTTGAGAAGTTCAAATCTCACCATTGGATTAGTTTTGGAATAATTGGCATGGCAAGTTTGTTTTGGTTCATCATATTTCAAGGTTATCAAATTTGGTTGAAAAGCACAAGGGATTGATTGGAGAATTTATCACGGTTGGACAAGATTTTATTCCATTTGGTCACAAGTGCATATTTCTCTCAATGTTCAAGATATGAAAGTGGTTTTGGTGGCTATGAGTTCTCATTATCATCCGCAACAACTTATATTTACATATCATGTGTGTTGGTACAAGAAGTTTGTTCAAAATTGTCAAAGTTCCTCAAAGCATTCTCTTGATCTAAGGAACTAGGGTTTTGAACTTCAAAGGAATATATCTTGCTCATCTCTTGGTATTTTTTAGTGATTCCAAAGACATCGTTCTCTTAAAAGGATTATCAACAAATCACTTCAAAAGTTTCAAGGAGTTGTCATGAGGAAGAGACTTAATGAGGAAGAAAGATTACAAGTCCTCCAGATGAATCCCCAATTTTCCATGTGTGACTTCAAATGATCATAATTTCGTAAATTTTTATCACCTTGAGCCCATTATTTTTCCATAATGATCTTGAATGTGTGAACTTTATGCCTTCTTTTATGTGCAAAGTGATAAAATGGATGGAAGTTTCCTTAAGGATGCAAAAGATTATAGGTCATTTCATGATTTTTTGCCAACTTCAACAATTCATAACTCTCTCAATTTTTGGAGATTTTGAATGGTTCAAGTTTCAAAATGTCATTCAAGAGATCTACTTCATGCCATCATTTTTGGTCAAATGCAAATTCCAAGTGGAAGGCCATGTTTGGATGCAAGACATTATAGGTCATTTTTGAAGAAGAACTTGAAATATTTCTAAGTATGGAAAGTCAACTCTTTTTCTCCAACTTTGACTCAACACAACTTTCAGCTCAAGCATCCATTTGATTCCATTCTTTTTCAATTGCAAAGCTTGTAACTTCATCTTTCTAAAGCATCAAGAATCATGCCCTAAGACCCCTTGAGCTGAGAATACCATGCTTTTTAAATTGGTAACTTAGAACTAAAGTTTCCTCACAAGTCAGATTTTGAAATCTTTGTTTTGGCTTCTAATCATAAGTTTTCCACGTGTTTTTCCTCTAAACATGTTTAGTTAACTTCCAGAATGGATTAACACAACAAAATGCACGTTTTGGATGAGTTTTGATCAAGTTTGAAGTCACACTTTTCTTGTTTGTAACTTCACACGATTTCCCTCCAAACTTCATCATTTCACATGCTTGAACATTCCATTTGATTCCCTATAAATAGAGGGTCATTCCCCATTTATTTTCTCAAGCTTGGATAGCCAGAATCACCCTGTCAAACTTGTTCCACAACTCAGAATTCAGTAACTTCAAAATCCATTCTCAAGCCCTTTTCAATCCAATTTTTCCATCAATTCACCTTCCTTGATCTTCCCTGAAGCTAACCACATAATTACATTCAAGAATCGTGCCCTATACTGCTCCATAGAAGTCCAGTTTCAGAGCTCTGCAACTCAACTTCCATAGGTAGATTCCTTCATCAATTCTTCAAAACTCTGATATCATTGTGTTGCTCTCATTGCCCTAGTTCTAGTCGCAACATTTACCTTTTACTGGAAACACGTTTTGAACATGAAATTTCAAATCCCTTTTCAAAACTTTCCTTCCAAATTGCTTGAGCTACAATTTATATAAATTTGGCGCGAGGGTGTGGCTGTCTTCGTCTTGAAGAGACGAAGCGAACGAAATAGGTCCGAACTTCTGATTTTACAGTTTGAGAGACCTGCAAATCACGTTGGCTGGAGGTTGAAGATGACCTACGTGTCATCTTCCAACTAATGATGGCACGCCACTTGTTATTTTTGAAAATCTGATTTATATTTGATTTGGTACTTTATTCACTAATGACCATGATATGCACAACGCGCCAGATCCCTTGGATTTAATTACTAACGCGTTTTAACTCTCATCCAATGGTCCACATATTTTTACTTTTATTTTCTTTTCTGATTTTTATATTTTAATTGTTTTAAATTTCAAAAAATTATAGAAAATTCATTTTAAGTCCAAAAAATCTGAAAAAATTATGAAAAAATATTTTGATTATTCTCTTTCTGATTTTTATTTTTTCACAATTTAATTTTGTGTTTTGGTATTTTTTTTATAAATTTACACTTTATTTGAATTGTTTTAAATGTTTAAAAATACTTTTATACATTTTTAAATTCTGAAAAAATTATGGAGTGATCCAATGATATTGTGACAAATATTGGTGACCTTATTTTATTTTTGTTTCAGACTTTACTATTTTTTTTATCATTTTTGGTTTATTTTACCCATTTCTTTTAATTTAAAAAATAGTTTCTGACTTTAAAAAAATTACCAAAAAATTTGTAAAATTATTTGAGCCTTTTTCTGATTTTTCTATGGTCTTACTTTTTATTTCTTGATTAATTTGAACATAGTTGATATTTTCTCTTTATTTTCTATTTTTAAACATTATTTTTAAACCCTTTTGTACATATTAAAATGTAATATTATTTTGTGACTATTTTCTGGTTGATCTTGGGTTAAATTTTGGATCATAAACTTTATTAACATCATTGGATCCATGGTGTTGAGTTTAACTCCACAAAAATAGATGAATGATTTTAATAATAGCTTGATTAAATTTAATTCAAAAGTGGTTTGTATATTCTCTCCTATCCCTCTTCATCTCATCCCCTTCTTATTGTACTAAATGTTGTTGGAGCATGATCTCTATATCATGTCTCAGAACAAATGGTGCATAGATTGTTATTGACCAACCTCAAAATAGGTGCAACTTCTATATAAGTCCACTTACGATTGCTTAACATAGCGCTAAATTTTGTCCCGATTCGAATAAATGATCATTCATGGCCCAAACTTATGTTTGCAAGCCCAAGTATGTTAATTTGATCTCTTTGATCCAATAACTTTGAGATTCATTGTGTCGAGGCTTTGGTTCTACCAATCCTCTAATGGATCTACAACACCTTTGGTCAACGCAAATCACTTAAATGTCGTTGATCATTAAATGGAACTTGTGAGAATTCCAAATGGATGATATACTTGACAAAAAGCAAATGCAACTTGTTGTGTGGAGGCTTTTGTTCTACCAATCCTCTAATGAGTTCCAAATGCAAGCTTCAAGATGGTCATCCAACTAACCACTAATTATTTACTTGTTTCACTTTATGCATTTATTTTTTTATGCTTTATGTACCATTTACTTTTAGCATTTACATTTCATGCCATTTTCATCTTTTCTCATTTGAACATTTACTTTCTTGTCATTTTTACTTTGCTAACTTGAGCTTTTCTTTTCTTTTTTTTAAGATACTTAATAATCAACATAAACCATAAAAATATTTAATAGTACTTGGACTATTTGGTTACTATCCTTGGCATTATGGAGCATGGGACTTTTTTCTTGGACTTAGGATTAGAAACATTGGCCTATCTTAGAGACCTTGTGATCTTATCTGATTGTTTTGTCTGGAGTTCTTGAGGTTTACCTCAAGACATTGGGTTGCTTGTTTGTTTTTGTGTGTAGGTTTTTGTGATTACACCCTTTGTTTGTAATCTGGAATTCACCCGTATACAGCTCTTACTCTGCCAAATTTTTGTGAAGACTTAATACACTTGATGTTTGGTTCTCTCAAGAGGTCTAGTATTTTTTTTGCTTGATTGGTTTCAATCCAAGGAATTGGAATTCTATCTTGGCTCATAATGTCATGTATTGGCTTCTTATTGGTTAGATGGTTCTTATCCATAGCTTTTACCTTATGCTTTAGGATAGTCCCTTCTTCTCCTCCCATCTTCTTTAATTTCAAAAATCTTCTTCCTCCTTTTGAAAACTCTTCTTGTTTTTAAACTTGAACCACTTTCATAATAAACTTTGACTTATGTCCATGCATTTTCAAAACATTTTCATAAATAAACTCCAATCAACTTAATAATACCTTGACATTTTTGTGAGAAGACTAAAAGTCAATCAATCTCATTTCAAACCATTTTGCCACTTTGGCTTTTATCTTTAAACATTTCTCAAAAGATTGAACTCTTGTCAATCCTTGTAGTGATGAAAACAACTATACTTCTACAATATGTAGTGAAGAGAGATATTTTCCACTTGGGTGTTGAGTGAGGCATTATTGATTTTAAAATCCAAGACATATCCTCCACTTTGAGATGATGCAGATTCTCCTTTCTCATGATTGTGGGTAGTAGGTATGTTTTCCACACGGACAATGACGATGATGTTTTATCTCATAAAGTAACCAACACATTTTTGTTTTAAAATTTTAAAATAGGAACTACGTGTACCCTGATCCCCTATTACACGAAAAGTTGGTACGTAGGCACTAAAAGTTCGCAACCACAGCGGGTGCCAAAATCATAAAATAAATATATTTCTTTTCTCACCTCCACCATCCATTTTTATACAACATTTTTTATAGCCAAAATATACAGATTTTACAAAGAGGTTCTCGTGGAGTACTGTAGATGTTTAGGGTTCTAATACTTTCCCTTTGCATAACCAACCCCCTTACCTTGAATCTTTCCCCCTCTTTTTAGGTTATTTGCTCTTTTCCCATTCCTTTGGAAACAATAAAGCGCGGTGGCAATTTTTTATTTTTATATGTATAAGTCAAGTCAATCCAATGGCTTAGTCTTAAAACATTTCTACTTCTACACTGAGTTCAGACCGTGCTTCGAAGGCTTCGGTTTATAGCTCACTTTCTAAAGTGCACATGAAAATAAGATGAAATTTTTAAGACAGCAAAATAAGTCCATTGTTTCTCGCCATTCGAAAAATCATAACTCTCTTGATTTTTATTGCAGTGGGGTGATTCTTTCGGTACGACGTTATAAATTTCATCATCTACGATTTTGTTTCAGGTTATGTGTCAGGATTCTGCATCGAAAGTCATCGACTTGTGGTTTCTTCATGAACAGTATACAAAATAAGCTAAAAAATCAGCACTGTGAATTTGAAACACCGAGTTATTTCCGTTCAGAGAATCGTAACTTGCTCAAATTTATCGTAAAGACATGATTCTATCGTCACAAATTTTGTCGCCAATGATTTTGTTTCAGGTCACGCGTTAGGATTTTGCACCAAATGTCATGAGTTTGGGGGTTTGATCTCGAGTGGTACATGAAATAAGCCAAAAAATCAGCATTTGTCAAAATTACACTTGCCAAACAAGACTTGGAGTCAATTTTATATATGTTTGAAATTCAATTTTTACAGAAATTTTTCACTCATTGTTCAAAACCTCTCACAAAAGACTATTTATTTTCTCTCAAATAAATCTTAATTCTCTCTCAATTTTCTCAAGAACACAAATGGAGAATTCAAGAACAAACTTCATCTCCCTCACCCTCAAACTCCGCGAGATCCCTCCTCTATGACGCTAACCTCTCGCTGGACCACCGCCTCCACCTCGCGATCCTCCCTCTGGCACGATCCCTCTAGCGCGATTCCTCCGATCAGTCTGCTCTTCGCCATCGCGCAACACTTGCAAGCTTCTTCCTCTCCTCTGCTTACTATTTTCCGCCGGAAACTCCTTCGTTCTTCACACGTTTTTGTCCATTATCTTCATCCTCTTTGATTTGTTCTTCAATTCTGGTAACTACCTCTTTTAAATTTAGTTGATTAAGTGCTCATTTGTAAATTGATTTTAGGATAAGTGTTTAATTGAGTTCATGAGTTGAATATTATTTGAATTCTTGAGATAAGTGTTTAATTGATGAAATCTTGAATTGAATTGAGCTTTTGATTTAATTAAATAGTGAATTAATTTGTTCATGAGTTGATAATGATGTATAAGTGTGGAATTGGTTGAATGATGTCTTAATCGATGTAGATCTTGAATTTAATCGGTAAAATTGATGTTGATTTTAAATGTCGAATTTTGGATCTAAGTGTTGATTATGGAATTAGGACGAGAATTAACTTTGTTTTCATGAGTTAATGCAATTTTTGAATCGATTTGTTGATGAATTCACTTTTTCAACATTAAAAACCCCAAATATGATAAATTTCATTAACACTTGAACATTGATTGTTTTGACTTTGAATCGACACTTTTTTGTTGCATTAATTGTTTTCAATTCATTTGTGATTTCCTAGCAACGATACTTAAGCCGATAAGTGTTTCTTGCATCTGTTTGGGATTGTTGAAATTGATTTTGATCGATATTGCTTCAAGTATGTGTTGCTGCCTAGAAAATGCAAACACATTCAAATTACTTTTCGAAAGTTGTTTAAGGCTTGTTTGAGCATGATTATGCATTTATGGATCGTTGATGTTGAGTTGTACCATTTCCGATACGATTTTTCAAGAAATGCTTCCCGTTTTCAATAAGTTGAGCTCAAGGCATGATTTAATTGATTATTAATGCTCAAGGGAGTTTGTTTGGGTACTTGGACGACATCTATGTCAAGTTTTGATGGTTTCAGACTGATATTTTGTGCGACGTCATGCGTCAATGCAATGTTATCCAGTTTGGTAAGATTGGTGTAAAAGTACAATTTAATTTTTTTTGGGTACATAAATAGGTTTGCTTTGACATTTATTTGGGATTGATATTGAGCTTGTGCGGTTTTTGATCGATATTTTGTATGGTTCATGAAATAACAATGTTGCTGCCTGGTTTTCTGTTTTCACCTTTTGATGCTTGTTTGGACTTAGTTCCTTTGCAATTCAATATTATTTTTGAGTTGCAATTTGATAATTTACTTTAGCTTATGTTGCCTTGTTAATTTCTAACTTGTTTTTGTGACTTGTCCAAGTTTTTGAAGACTTTATCGTGCGACACACGATGTTTGGATTATTGTTTGGTTTTATAGACTTGTCTTGTGCAGGGACTTCGAATTTATATGATGGATTTTCTGTATGCAATTTATTTTCACATTTGCGAAATTGGTTTTGATATTGGATATTATTTCTGATTGTTTCTCTGTTGCTTGGTGAAGCTCGCACAAAGTTTTCTGGGTTTTTTGTTTTGCTTGCTACGAACTCTTGTTCGTTTAGTATTATTCATATTCTGATTTAATTTTCTGTATTTTCTTTTCTTTTCCTTGCCTTGAGAAGTAGGCATAGAGATGCGTGACTGAGAGTCTCTACTTTAGGTGGGAAAATTTGTTTAAAGTCCTAAAAGGAGGCGATGTTTGTTTTGCGAAGTCCTCAAATAGAATCCATATTTGTGTTTATTTGTGTGCAAAAGACCTCAACAAAGGAAAATCCCATTCTTCTCCAATTTCCATTTTATTTTGTTCTTGTTATCGAGTCAATAAGTGGAACAAAGGGTCCGCAATTGACCCCAACACTTTCTAGTCCGTTTCGTTCTTAGCTCGTGTCATACATTGATGCTTTGAACCGTGCCCATTCTTATTCATGGAGTCAAATAAAGTGGAAAAGGGTTTGTAACCAACCTCCACACTTTGTCATTCGTTTCGACGATGTTAGCTTAAGTTTCTTCAAATGTTGACGCTCCGAGTTGTTACTCGATGTCGGTGCTCAAGCAAACCAAGTGGAAAGAGTTCCTTACTCCCACTTTGAAATCCATTGAATTCATTGTTTGTTGCTAGCTCACACTCGATTTTGTTTTGGTTTTGGTTCGACTTTGTTCGATTACACTTGTGCTTGTGTTTCTCTTTAGGATTTTGCATGTTCCCTTAGGATTCACTTGTTTCATTTCTGATGCAAGTTAGAAATTAGGATCGTGATCTAGGCATGCTAACTTAGGTTGAGATTTCCCTGTGTTATCCAAACCTGAGGACTATCATTGTATGATAACATTAGGGATAAATATAGATAGTTTCCCTTAGATGTTTTTCTTTCTCTTTTGCATGATTAAGACTAAAACCCTTTTTCTTGGCAAATGCATAAATACTCTAACATTTCTGAAACCCCTTTACAAGGTAAAAAACATCAACCAATCCAAACTTTTTTTGCATTCGGGATTTTCTTTGAAACTCCAAAAGGATGTGTTAATTCTACTCTATGCAATATGACGCGTAAATTCCCAATGATTGGGTGGCACCATGTCTACTTGCTAGAACACGAATGTAAAACTACTGCCTTCAGGTATTTTTCTTTTCAAAATACCTTTTCAGGTATAACATGTTAATTCCTTTCTATGCCAATGCGTGAGTCTCCAAAGTCGAGTTGCGGTAGGAAGAAAAATTAATATTGTTCATAAAAACACAAAATAAATGGCAACTTTTGAGCTGAACTACGATGCTCTGATTCCTTAAAGGAATACGTAGGCATTTGGTCACGGGGCCTAAGCGAGCAAAACTTTGTAAATATTCGTTATTTTCCCTGTATTTTCTTTTGCATTCATTCCATCTTTTCATTTTTATCCTTAGCTCGTAAGCTTTAAATTAGAACACACCCTTTGATTAGAACAACAAGAGTGGATCCTGTGGAGTACCACAAATGTGAGGGTTTCTAATACCTTCCCCTTGTGCAATCGACTCCCTTACCCGTATCTCTCGTCGCGAGACCTTGATTTCATCCTTCTCAGGTTTAGTCGATGTTTACCTTTTCCTTCCGGTAGGATAAAAAATGTTCAATGGAAACTTTGTTGATTTTCTCTTGATGATTGTTCCACCGATTACTTCAGCTGGCGACTTTAATGGGGAAAGATTGACCAAATGCTAGTCCATCCCAGAGTCAGTCCTAACTCTTGTTTTATTTTCTTTAGGTGTTTATATTTATGCTTTATAGCTTGTTCGTTTGTACTTGTTTATATAAGCATATGTATGCATTGCATTTTATTGCTTTCCATATACTGCTGTTGTGTTATGTTGTTTCATTGGTGGGAAGGTGTTCCATAAGGTAAAATGCCCATTACTCAGGCCAATATACACATAGGTTATATGGATACTCATGTTAAATCCTGTGTTTCGTTGACACATGTGAGGAGGCATGATATTACACACTCAGGCGAGGTTCTCTTGACGATGCCTTTTGTCTTGCACCCTTTGTGCATAGACGAGGTGTTCGGATATGGGACTTCCGACTCTGGTTGCCACTAGGAACCCTGTTCTAATTAGAATTTACCCGTGAGGTGGGGTGGAAACTATTATTACAGGTATAAATGTTGATCTTCGATACTTGGTTCTCTGGTATTTTGAAATGGTCCAGACCCTTGATCATGTTACATGTGACTGTGGTTCTGTTATCCGCACAACAAGTATCCAGTGTTGTGGAAGATTTGATCCCGTATTATGGAACTTGCATTATAGAATTCATGAAAAATGTATACATAAAAAAATGGGTTAATCCACATGTTATCTTCATTCCCAAGGAGCCGTTCTTGTAAGCCTTGTATTGTGCTTTTCCATCCCTTACTGGATCAAAATCAAAATTAAAAGCATGAAGGTTCCTTGAAAATGATTGAACATGGCATTGCTTCCACTCACACACCTTATGCATTTTCATGCATTCATAACATGTACTCAGAATTGGGGAAATTCTTATTCATGCCCGGTATTCTTTTCAGAACTGAGAATCTTGACTTCTCACCGCTCCTTTATCCGAAAAATGCATGGAACAACTTCGTGGGGAATTTGATGAGATGAAAGGTTAGATGGAGCTGTGTATGGTGGACATGCAAGAAATGGCTGTGGTCATAAATCCTTAAAGGAGAAAAATAACCAGTTGAAGACTCAGTTGAGTCGGGTATGGAAGTTCTAAATATAATATCAGCAAAGGAAAGTGATCCTATATATGATGTTGCAACAGAAGTTTTTGTTCATCCCCATCCTATGGGACCTTTTCCAAATCTTGAAATACTTTGTGGGTCTCATACAAAACTTCGTGTTCCTGATTTTCTCGTCAGCTGCTAGTTTCTGGTCTCCAAGTGAATCTATGGGGAAAAGCTTATCAGTAGAGACAGAGGAAGCCTGAGAAGCGTGTTGATATAATCCCAACGCCTTACATCTAGTTGCTTCCTCATATGTTGGAAATTGAATTAGTAAAGCTCTAATCTTTGGGTCCTCCTCCCACAAATCTCTCTCCTGATTTCGATGCAAATTCTAGATGTGTCTCCTATTCTAGGGCACCTGGTTATGATATTGAAATCTGCAACAGGATGAAGTGTAAAGTCCGACACTTGTCTGGCTTCTTTTCCAAAGTCCAATCCGTGTTTGGAAAACTATTTGAGACTCCTTCTCCTCAGCTAAGTGCTTCTTCTGTGTAGTAGAAGATGGGGTGATGCTTCTATGATAAAGAAGTATAAGATATCTAGTTCTTGGACATTTGTTGTTGTGTAGAAGGAAAATGCCTCAAAGGTCGAGTTCTACATTCAAAGTTTATTTTCTTTTGTGTAGTAGAAAATCCTTTGGTATATTTTTGGATTTTGCTTCTATGTAGTAGAAGACTGGGATTATTTTGTGAAGTAGGAGATTCCCCAGAATTCAGTTGCTAAAACTTCTCTTTTGTGAAGTAGGAGATGAAGTTTACTTTCTTCTGTGTAGTAGAAGATCCTTTATTACAGTTTCTGAATATTGCTTATGTGAAATAGAAGACGATGCTTCTTTTTTGTAGTAGGAGATGCCCCAGAATTCAGCGACTGGTTTTCTCTTCTATATAGTAGAAGATGGTTGACATTTCTTCTCTGTAGTAGAGGATACTTTGTGGTGCAGATTATGCAAGTTCACTTGATAAATCATTCATCACATCTTTTGAGGGAATGCTTTGTGATTACCATACTGGGGCACCTTTCCATTCAACTGAAGATTATAAACCATTCAGAGATGAAGTGCAATACTTGCTTGATGCAAAGGTCACCAATTTCACACCAGATGGTCGGATTTGGGTTCTCCTTTGACTCAGTGATGTCAAGACTACAAAGTGCATCTTCTGAAGCAATAAGTCCATATAGAGTCTAGTCTCCTCAACATGGAAATTTTCCAGTTTCATTTGTATTCCCATTTGTAATCTTTCTTGTTTTGTTAAGTACTTTCTTGTATGCAAAACTAGCTTATTTTTTGAATATTAATCATAATGCATTGAATATGTTTGTCTTGAATTAATCCATTAGTATTCACTCTTAAATGTTTTTCTTTGCTTTTGATATTCAAATCTTGTGTACAAAGTGTGATCGGTGGATTTAGAACTGACTGTTTAACGCTGGTTCGCGAAATGTCGCGGAAGCAAGAGTCGCCACCGTCTTTTATTTTCTCCAACATGGACAGGACAAAAGCACAACAAAATTCCTTATGAGATTGTCTCTCGGTTCGGGAGGTAGATTTATAGAAAGGGAAGGTGTTAGCACCCTTTCTATCCATGGTTATCCATGGGCTCTTAGATACTTGCTCATTGTGTTTTCAAAATGTTTGCTTTTCAATTGTGAGTGGGTTTGAAAAAGTTTCATTTAAAGATTTCAGAATGACTCTTGTATCAGTCCTCAAGAGTGTTTGAAAAATTGTTTTGAAAGCTTTTTGAAAGTGTCGGTGTGAAACGAGTTTTGATTATTTTTGAATAGAGCAAGTATCCATGAGTCATCTACCTACCCTAAGGAATTAGGCTGTGTAAATGTCCTTAAGGTAGTGCCATCCCACCATTGAGAGGTAGGTAGCACCACCGTTGGAGGTGTTCGGGTCAATTCGTTTTTAGGGACAGTGTGGTCACCAGAGCAACAGTAGGACACCTTAGAAGCTACCCTTATGTCCTTGATCCCTTTTTAATCCGAGACAACCGTTTCGAGGCAACTGGATCATGGACATAAGGACTTACTAAAACGTCCTATACTCGACGACCATGTTTCGAAGGTAAGGCAACAGGTGAGGCGTACCCTAGAAGTGGTGTGTGAATTTGTGTGTTATTTTCAATTAAGTTTTATCTTTGATCATGGTATTTGTGAGCTACGCTTGTTTTTAATTAACCATACATTCTTTCATGCAATTAGAATTTAAAAATGCGGAAATTTAAATGCGGAAAGATAAATCCTACGCTATTACAAGGCGCGGGTCTATACATCGCCAAATTACAAAGACCCGTTTGATAAAAAATGCGGAAAGTAAAAGACCTAATTACTATTACAAGCCTTGAGCAGTTACATAATATTCGAAAAGAAAATAATGCGCGAAAAGAATAAAATTAGAACGTCCGAGGGTTTTGACCCTTTTGAAATTAAATTGAAATTAAAGCTAATTAATTATTTAATTAAAGAAAAGAAATTGTTTTTAGGTTTTTTGGTATTTAATGAAAATAAAGAAAATTAAAATCAAGAGAAACCATAATTCTAAGTTATTTTAATTATTAAGAAAATGTTAAAGTTTAACCTAATTTACTAATTAATTAAATTACATGTTTATTTACAAAAATAAATAGTTAATAATAATAATAATAATAAATAATGAGGAAAAAGTTTAATTTATGAAAAAAAGATGAATATGTCAAAAAAACCCTAATTTCTACATATTTTTTATTTATTAAGAAAAAGATTAAAGTTTAACCTAAATTAACTAAATTAATTATTAACATTTATTTACAAAATAAATTAATGGTAAAATAATAATAATTAAATAGGTTGTATTTTTTTGATTTTTCTGGTTTTATTATGAAAAGAAATTTATTTGAAGTGAATTAAATAAAAATAATTAAAAGAACTAAAAAATAGAAAAGAAAAGAAAATTAAAAATATACAAACATTGGGGGTATCAGGCCCAGAATGGAGGTAGGTTGTAGCAATTTTGGCCCAAGAATACAAAGCCTGTTTGACTTTTCCAGCTTGAGTGCGTGTCCATTGACTGACGTACATGGTAGGACTCCTTTTGTAGCCTTCAGATTGATCCTCATGAGTATGTGGCAAGCTAGCATGTGAGGATGCATGGTAGGCCTTTGGTTGAACGCTGCACTGGAAAGCATTAGGAGAAAAATTATGAAATATGTGGGGGACCTAGGAATCGAACCCAGGTCCCAGCGTTTACCAAGCGAATGCCTTGCCACTTGAGCTGTTTGCGCGCATTTGTTATGTAATGGATCACAAATAATATAATATAAAACAAAAATTAATGATATACAACAAGAAAAAACGCGCCAGATTTGAATCTCCCTATCACATGAAGACACGCATGCATCTTCTTCGTCTTTGTACCTGTAATATAAACAAGTAGAGGGGGTTTTAAACCCCCACTAAGTACAACCAGGAAAAATAGCGATTAGAAGATGCCCAAATATAAATTGAGCGCAAGGTTATTAATAGCTTCGTCTTGTTGCAACGAGTTTGCCTATACTGGTTTGATGGTCCAATTTTACACCCTATGTAAAGCCCCAATTTTTGAGCTCTGAAACCCTAAAATACGTTAATGGTAATTCACGATATAGAACCTTATAATACAATTGAATCATATCATTAGCTTCAGCATGTTCCTGTGAATGCAAAACAATCAAAAATATGCATCAAATGCGCATGAATCATGATATGGAATTCAAGAAAATGTTGCAAACCGTATGGCCTGTGTTCTATGATTCTTGGCACATTTTGATTGATTCTTGATTGCAAAAGCTTCCTGGATGCTTAGGCAACGTGTTGGAATCCTTTAGAATCTTTGAATTATCCTCTAGGTATGAAATCAGTTTCAAGCTTTTTGGCCAAAAATTGCAAATTGGTTATGCAGCTTCTGAGCAGTTTTTCGTGTCCCTTTGCATTAGGTTAGGTTATGCCTTTGTATCTGAATGGAATTAGGTCAAAACAACAAGCCCAAGGTCCATCCATTCATGTTTTGAAGATTTGATTTTCAATTATATCAATTTCAATCTTTTGCCATTGAAACCCTTGTCAATCATGGAGAATCTTTCCTTTTTGGATGAGAAACAATTCGCCACCTTGCCCTAGTTTGATTTGCTGCACAAAAAAGATTTAAAAAGCATGATTTGATATTTTCTCATAATTAAATCTAATTAAATGAATTAATAATAATAAAAATTCAATTAATTAATCAAAAATAAGAAACTAAATCCCTTTGAGCTCAATGGGTCGTGCATATTCTTTGGGTAATGATTCAAGGAAGAATTTGAGGCCCATTAGCATTTTTGAAGCTTTTGAAGCAAAGTTGACTTTTCAAAATTCCCAAAAATTTCCCAACTTCTCCAAGGCATATCTTGCTCAATTTTGAAGCTATGATCATGTTCTTGGACATTTTGGAAAGGTCTTGAAGTCCTATAACCAATGTCTTTGGTCCCATGTCATTTTGATTTACCAATCTCAAGTTATGGTCTTTGACTTAAAGTGCCTTTTTGTTGACTTTTGAAAATGACCTATAATGTTGAAATTGATAACTTTTTGTGAGAGCATTTCTTGGACTTGAAGTGTGAAGATGAGTTGTAGGAAATGTCATTCTCTTCAAAGTGAGCTTTGGATGGGATTTTTCTGATAAACCATGAAGGAGTTATGCCTTGGTCAATTTGCAGTTGACTTTTCAGCTGTCCAAAAATAGAAACTTTTGCATCTTGAGACTTTTTGAGCCATGCTTGTGAAAACATGATCAAGAATTGATCAAATGATGTTTGTGGCTTCAAAATAAGATGTTGACCAAAATTTTTGACTTTTGACTGTCAAATGACCATTTTGCCCCTGCAGTTGACTGTTGAGCAATTAGGGTTTTTGACTGTGCAATTTGATGCTGTGAGTCTTGAAACTTGACATATGGATACTTGACAATGTATATGGGCATGTGGGACTTGGTTGGACCCTTGGAAACCTCAATTTCTTTGCAAGAACCAAAACCCTAATTTTGACTGTGTTAGGAGGTAATTGGACTGTGCAACTTTTGAGAGATTTTGAAGCTTGATCTTGGCAAATCTTGGAGAATATGGGAGGGAAAATTTTGGGGTACAACAGTTGCCCCTGTTCAATCTTCTTAGACCTGAGGATGTAGATTGGCTGGCGTGCCTTTCGTAATCCGAAGGTGGAAGATGATTGAACACTAGAGTGCCCAGAAATTTGCACTCACATAGTAGAGTATCAGCAGTGTGATGGCGGGGAATGGGCTTACAAATTCCATTTGGAGAGATGCTGGATAGGAGGATGGGCTTATAGATGCCATCTGGAAGTGTGACAGTACCCTGTCGAGAATGGGCTTATAGATGCCATTTGGAGACCGTTGGTATGTGGATGGGCTTATAGATGCCATCTAGGTGTCGATCGCGTAAGAGATTCCTTAGCGAGAACTTGCGTACCTGAGAAAGAAAATAATTACCTGGCCTGTTACAGGAGTTGATCTTCAAACTCTTTACGTAGATGTGCCCTGGCTGGATACAGGAATCGAATCTTCAAACTCTTCAGACGTGCCATGGCAAGATACAGGAATCGAGTCCGGAGAATACAGTCGTCAACAGATACACCCTGGCAAGATACAGGAATCGGATCTTCAAACTCTTCAGACGTGCCCTGGCAGGATACAGGAATCGAGTCTGGAATTAGTTGTCAATAGATACACCCTGGCGAGATACAAGAGTCGGATCTTCGAACTCTTCAGACGTGCCCTGGCAAGATACAGGAATCGAGTCCGGAGAATATAGTCGTCAACAGATACACCCTGGCAAGATACAGGAATTGAATCTTCGAACTCTTCAGACGTGGCCTGGCAAGATACAGGAATCGAGTCTGGAATTAGTCATCAACAGATACACCCTTGCAAGATATAGGAGTCGGATCTTCGAACTCTTCAGACGTGCCCTGGCAGGATACAGGAATCGAGTCTGGAATATAGTCGTCAACAGATACACCCTGGCAAGATACAGGAATCGGATCTTCGAACTCTTCAGGCGTGCCCTGGCAAGATACAGGAATCGAGTCTGGTAATGTAGTCGTCAACAGATACACCCTAACAAGATACAGGAATCGGATCTTCAAACTCTTCAGACGTGCCCTGGAAGGATACAGGAATCGAGTCTGGAATTAGTCGTCAACAGATACACCCTGGCAAGATACAAGAATCGGATCTTCGAACTCTTCAGACGTGCCCTGGCAGGATACAGGAATCGAGTCTGGAATTAGTCGTCAAAAGATACACCCTGGCAAGTTACAGGAATCGTATCTTTAGTTGCGACCGTTGATAGTAATCATCTTTGTATTGACCTTTGTCCTGAAAAGACAAAACGTTAGTTGTATGCGATGTCATGATGTATGACATGCGTGATGTTCTTAGAATAAATGAGATTGTATGTTCATGATGCGTATGTGCATGCTATAATGTATGAAGATGTGATGTTTATGAATGTATGTTTTTGTCTAGGAAGATAAATCCTTGACGGGTGCCGGGAAGTCAGATCCTGGGCTGATGTGGAAGAGTAGAGCTTTGTTTCCGCTGGGGATGATAGTTGCAAGAATACCGGTAGGAGAAGAGGACTCCGTTGGGGAATAACCTTGGCGAACAGATTACTCTGCAGGGAGTGCTCTGCGGGGAAAGAGAGGTACTCTGCTGAGATTGATAATAACTCCGCTGGGGATACCATTGATAGATTGTGTTGGGAGATGAACTCCGCTGGGGAATAGGAAGACTCTGTCGGGGACGATCTTTCCGTGGCAATTGGATGAGGATAACCCAGTTATATCCTGGTGGGGAAATAACCTTCTGAATAAAGCCGGGGGACGCGTTCGTGCTCTGCAGGGACAAGCTTCCAGAATCTACTAGGGATAAGCTTCAAGACCTGCTGGGGATATGGATTCCACTTTCTTGGGGAAACTTTTGGACTGGACTCTCCTGGGGGGAATTTTTCAGATTGGACTGGGGAATGGCTCCATTGGACGTCTGGTATACCGCCGGGGAACAATCTTAGATTAAGACTGCCGGGGATGCTTGTTAAGAATGTTTGTAGACTCCGCTGAGGAATGTTGAGATCTGCTGGGGATACCCAACTTCCTTAAGGCTGGCAGTATATTAACTCTGCTCGGGGAGAGTGTCACTGACTTGCTGGAGATACGGTGCCTTGTTCAGGGCTGATGTGAGACCAACTGCTTGGGAGAGAATTGTAGAATTTTGGCTCACTCTCTGGGGAATTAAGATATCTTGGTTACATTCTTCAGCCGAACTTACCTTGGTACCTTGGTGGACAGAGCAATTAGATCGCTTAGACAACTCATTATTGCCCCTGTTTCTGATGTTACCTGTAACTAATCCTTTGTTTCGTATGCAAATATTTATGAGTTAGCAATTATTGTCAAATGCATATATCAAAATTTGAACATTGGACGTTCTTCGCAAAACAAAATAGGAAAAGGAAAAACAACTGGCAATTGGTCTGAAAAGTGAATTTGTATTGATTTTTGAATCTGCCTGTAAATAGGCATTTATGTACAAGAGGCTGACGTCCTAGTAAGAGAACGCCGCCGAACAAAAAAGTTTATACAATTTTGTGAAAAGGGAAACAAAACAGCTATGTGAAAAGAATAATCCCACTGGGTTCCCACTCTGCTATCGCCTTTATATCTTCGAGCATCTCATCACTTTGCTGCTCAATTGACGATGAAGTTGATTGATCGATGCCGTCTGAACCTGATGTTGATACCGGATTCTGGATGCAAGGTGATCCAATGAGACATAGTATTACGCTTTAATCCCTAACTTTTGCCTGGACCGCCCTTTCGGGTTTTCCGTCCACCCGGATACCCATTTTTGCCCAAGCCGCCTTTTCAGGTTTTCGACTTGCCGGGTGTACAGATTTTTTTTCATTTCATCCCTCATTTTGCCCGAACCCTTTTGGTTCGCCGGGAAGCCCTAATTTTTGCCTAGGTATGTCAACCTAGTGGGTCTTTATCATGCGTAGTATCTTTTTACTATGTCTGCATTGGCGGGGTGAGGAAGGCCGTCACCATCCATGGTAGTTAGGATCATGGCTCCTCCTGAGAACACATGTTTAACCACAAATGGCCCTTCGTACGTAGGGGTCCATTTGCCCCTGGGATCACTTTGAGGAAGAATGATGCGTTTGATTACCAGGTCCCCAACTTGATACTCTTGTGGTCTGACTTTCTTGTTAAATGCCCTGATCATCCGTTTTTGGTACGTTTGACCATGACATATAGCAGTGAGTCTCTTTTCGTCGATTAGGTTTAATTGATCAAGTCGAGTCTGGATCCAGTCATCTTCGCTCAGATCTGCATCCTTCATTATCCGGAGAGAGGGTATCTAGACTTCAATCGGCAAGGCTGCCTCCATGCCATAGACCAAGGAAAAAGGAGTTACCCCGGTTGACGTTCTTGCTGAGGTACAGTACCCATGAAGAGCGAACGGTAACATCTCATGCCAATCTTTATAGGTCACTGTCATCTTCTGCACAATCTTTTTGATATTCTTATTCGCTGCTTCTACAGCCCCATTCATCTTCGGCCGGTAAGGAGAAGAGTTGTGGTGATGTATCTTGAATTGCTCGCAGAGCTCAGTGATCATCTTGTTATTGAGATTGGTACCATTGTCTGTAATGATCCTTTCCGGGACGCCGTATCGACAGATCAAGTTGTGCCGAATAAACCGTGCCACGACATTCTTGGTTACAGTGGCGTAGGAAGCTGCTTCAACCCATTTTGTAAAGTAATCAATCGCCACCAGGATGAAGCGATGCCCATTGGATGCCGTAGGTTTAATCTCGCCGATCATATCAATGCCCCACATTGCAAAGGGCCAAGGTGCTGTCAAGACATTCAGAGGGACTGGAGGGACGTGCACCTTATCTGCATATATCTGGCACTTATGACATGTCTGAGAATGTTGGTAACAGTCGGCTTCCATTGTGGACCAGAAATATCCTGCCCGAAGGATTTTCTTTGCCATGGTATGTCCACTGGAATGTGTTCCGAAGGTACCTTCATGTAGTTCTGCCATGATCCTTTCTGCTTCAGTCTTATCCACACAACGCAGTAAGGTCAAATCATGGTTTCGCTTGTACAGAATGCCGTTGCTGAGAAAGAACTTTGCTGCGAACCTTCTCAGAAACTTTTTGTCATTGATGGATGCACCTTCAGGGTATTCTTGAGCTTCCAAGTACCTTTTCACCTCATGATACTATGGTTTTTCAGTTACTATCTCTGCCTCAAGATCACAATAATATGCAGGTTCGTCCAGTTTCCAGATAATGATCCGAGGGGCCTCGTTGTCCCACTTGACTTTGAACATAGAAGACATCATAGCTAATGCGTCCGCCAACTGATTCTCCTCTCTTGGGAAATGTTCAAAAGTGATCTCTGTGAAATGGGGAATCAATGTCAACACACATTCTCTGTAAGGAATAAGATCCGGATGTTTCGTATCCCACTCGCCTTTGATCTGATTGATCACGAGAGCGGAATCTCCCAAGACACTCAGAAACTTGATCCTTAAGTCAATCGCAGCTTGAAGACCCATGATGCATGCTTCATAATCCGCCATGCTGTTAGTGCAGTTGAAACATAGCCGAGCAGTAAGTGGAGTATGAGTGCCTTGAGGGGATATGATCACAGCGCCGATACCGTTACCCAAAGCGTTGGAGGCTCCGTCAAAGTGCATAGACCATCGGGATCCTTCCTCAGGTCCTTCATCCGGTCCAGGTACTTCACAATCAGTCACTATCATGATGTTCTCGTCATAAAATTCAAAGTTCATTGACTGGTAGTCGTCCACTGCCTGGTGTGCAAAGTGGTCTGGCAATACACTTCCTTTGATAGCTTTCTGAGTCGTATACTGGATGTCGTATTCTGTCAAGATCATTTGCCATCTTGCTATTCTTCCAGACAGAGCAGGCTTTTCGAATATGTACTTTATCGGATCCATCTTTGAAATCAACAGATTAGTGTGAGTCAGCATATACTGTCTCAGCCGGCGAGCAGCCCATACCAAAGCGCAACAAGTTTTCTCGAGCAGTGAGTATCGGGTCTCACAGTCGGTAAACTTTTTGCTAAGGTAATAAATGGGGTGCTCTTTTCAGCCAGACTCGTCATGCTGCCCCAGCACACACCCCATTGAGCTGTCAAGTACTGTCAGGTATAGTATTAGAGGTCTCCCTTCAACCGGTGGCATAAGAATGGGTGGTTCTTGGAGATACTCGTTGATTCTGTCAAAAGCGGCCTGACATTCATCATTCCAACGTACTACCTGATCTTTCTTCAGTAGCTTGAAGATTGGTTCACAGGTAGCAGTTAGGTGCGAGATGAATCGAGCAATATAATTCAGACGTCCTAGAAAGCCTCTGACTTCTTTCTCTGTCTTTGGAACTGGCATCTCTTGTATGGCTTTAACCTTGGCAGGGTCCACTTGAATACCTTTGTCGCTCACGACGAAGCCTAACAACTTTCCAAATCTTACCCCAAATGTGCACTTATTCGGGTTCAACCTCAGCTTGTACAACTTCAGACTGTCAAACAGCTTTTGCAGATGGTCCAAGTGTTCCTCCTCAGTTTGAGACCTTGCAATCTTATCATCGACATACACTTCGATCTCATGGTGGATCATATCATGAAATAAAGCAACCATGGCACGTTGGTAGGTTGCCCCATCATTTTTCAACCCGAATGGCATGACTTTGTAGCAGAAGGTGCCCCACTGAGTAACAAAGGTAGTCTTTTCCATGTCTTCAGGAGCCATCTTGATCTGATTGTAACCTGAAAAGCCATCCATGAAGGAGAACACCTTGTGCTGAGCAGTATTGTCAACCAGAACGTCGATGTGAGGGAGAGGGAAGTCATCCTTGGGGCTGGCCCTGTTCAAATCCCTGTAATCGACACACATTCTGACCTTACCATCTTTCTTTGGCACCGGAACCACGTTGGCAACCCACTGAGGGTAAGAAGTTACTGCTAGAAACCCGGCATCAAATTGTTTCATAACCTCAGCTTTGATCTTCTCAGACATCTCTGGACGCATACGGCGGACCTTTTGTTTAACCGGAGGGCAGTCTTCATTGGTAGGCAAGTGATGGACCACAATGTCGGTATCCAACCCAGGCATGTCTTCGTAGGACCAGGCGAAGATTTCCACATAATGATGCAACATCTGAATCAACCGTTGTTTCACGCTGAGCTCTAGATTGGCACCAATCTTGACTTCCTTTCTGTCTGCCTCAGTACCCAAGTTTACCGTTTCCACTGGCTCTTCATGCGGCTGAATGGCCCTTTCTTCCTGGAGTAACAGTCTTGCAATCTCACCAGGCACTTCGCAATCATCTTCACCTTCGTCTTCGGCTAAGTTGATCGGATTTTCGAAGTCATAACTGGCAGTAGCAGAGTCGTTACCAGTGAGATCCAGAGTGGATTGAAACCTGTGTAGGTGAGTGTGTGTAAATATAGTTGTTTTGCAATATATAAAGGAAGAAAGAAAGAAAGGGAGCACAAGATTTGAAATGCGAAAAACGTCCAATGTCTTTATTCATGATATATGGAAATGACAAGCAATAAGCCCTCACAAATGAAGCCACGGTGCCCCGGGTAAGACACCGGGCCAGAAAGTTTCAATTTATTGTTCATTACAAATTAAAAAACAAAGGAATTCATTACTGCGTAACAAAAGTAACAGGTATGTGGTCCTTTGCAGTCCAATTGTTCAGTCCACCGTCGGTCGTCGGGCAGATCCAACTGTTGAATTCAGACTCATCCACTTCGTCACCATCCCTGATAGCATTCACTCCATGGTCAGGTTGGGGAGCTGTCACCATATTAGGCTTCTCGGGCGCCTCGAACTGAACTTCCTTGGCATCAATAAGGTCCTGGACCTTATTCCTCAGGGCCCAGCAATCATCAGTAGAACGCCCCGGGCTATCAGAATGATAAGCACAGCGGGCATTTGGATTATACTTCGGAGAGGTCGTGTTCACCACCTTCGGAGCCTCTCTGACGGTTACCAAGTTGGTCGATAGCAGTTGCGGCAAGATCTGTGACAAGTTCATACTCAGCCGAGTATATTCTCTTCTGGGTCTTTCAGCCCTTGGTTGGTTAGGTTGCCGAGGAGCGGCAGCAGGCTTTGCAATTACCACCGCGTTGACAGATTGGCGGTGTTCCGGTTTGTTTTGCCTCCTAGGACCATACACAGCACTGGCTTCCTTCTTGAAAGGCTTTTTCTCAGAACCTGAGGACGTACCTTTCTGTATCTTTCCTGATTTCATACCAGACTCTATCCTTTCCCCAGTCAGAATGAAGTCTGTGAACCCTGCAGAGAATTACCAATGAGATGATTGAAGAACGGCCCAGATAGGGTCCCCAAGAACTAGTCCACTAGCTCACGGTCGGTTAACGGTGGCTGCACCCTACCAGCCAGGTCCCCCCACTTCTGCGCATACTCTTTAAAACCTTCTCCCGATCCTAGCGACATACCCTGGAGTTGGGTACGTGTAGGAGCGAGGTCGGCATTATACTGATACTGCTTGTAAAAAGCAGTAGCCAACTCCTCCCAGTTACGAACCTTGGTTCCATCCAGCTGATAGAACCATTCGAGATGAGTCCCTGAAATACTCTCCTGGAAGAAGTGGATCCACAAGTTCTTGTCCACAGTATACGACTGGATCTTCTGCACATAAGATCTGAGATGTAGCTTAGGGCAGGACGCCCCGTCATACTTTGCGAAAGATGGTGCTTTGAACTTGTGTGGGATCACCACACCAGAAGATAGACCCAAGTCTCTGAAATCCAAACCAGGCACTTGTTGAATTTCCATGGCGTTCAGACGATCCTCTAACTGCTTGTACTTGTCTTCAGCTGGAGGATACTGCTCCTCATTGAAATCAGTCTCGTTGTCAGAGACTACCGGACTAGGAACCCTTCCCCCCTGGGGACTGCCTTTTCCCACAGAAGAACCAACTTGATCAACCTTATTCTGCAGTGTGTTACCAAACCTCCGGCCCGTGTTGAATAGTACAGTTCTCTTCTTCTTCTTCTTGACCAGCAGAGCCTTCAACTCCTCTTGACCTTGTGCCAAACTCATGATCAGCTCTTGAAACTGGGCGTTCTGAGCCTGAAGGGCCTTGATGGACTGCTCGGTAGATGATTCAGGGTTCATGATGCTGAAATAAACAGCGAAGAACATTAAGCAACCTGAAAAGAAGAGTACCTGTGATGCATATGATGAATGGAATGCGTATGATTTATGTTTTCAAAGACAATCGGGAATCAACTTTGTAAACAAAAAGGAACACACTTCATTAGATTCAGCTTTGAAATTTAAATTGTTCAACAGGTTTCCCTTAGGTGTTACATAAAATGGAAATACTGAAAAGGGGAATAAAAACTGTAAAAGAACATCCAAAGCTCATCAGTGATCCCATGGTCTCCTCTTCTCAGTACGGATGTAGTCATTCAAGGCCCACTCATTCTCCAACTGCTTTGTCAGCTTCTGGATCTTCAATTCCTGTTCGTTGAACTTTTTCCGATAAGAATCCCATTCTTCTTGTAGTTGCGCCCAAGACCTCTTTAGTGTATCAATATCAGTAGGTATATGAGGAGGGAGAACAGTTGGAGGAGCCCCATCTCTATCAGGATATTCAAGAATGATGGGTCTGACAGCTTCATACGGCATACCTAACTTCTGAGCACGGATGCGGACCCATTTGTAGTAGGCTTCCATAGGTAGAGAAGTCTTTGGTCCCAACTCTTGTGGGTCAACTTTGTGAATTCTATCCCAAGCTTTGATGAACCTACGACGCAGCTCGTCACTATCCACCTGAAACTCAAAACTGAGGTGAGGCACCAACATCTCATGAGGCCCTGCTCTGCTGGCTCTTCCAAACTGACGGAGAGCTAGACATGGATTATAAGAGATTCCTCCTTGAGTACCAATCAGAGGAACATTAGGGTATTCTCCGCAACGGTCAATAACAGCTACCTCATCCGGACCCCTGAAAGTCCAAATGATGTCATTATCGGTGAGAGACATTAACCTATGAGCCCAACCTCTTCCTTCTTTGTTCTTCAGCACGAACTTAGGGAGGTGCGAAATAAACCACCTCACTAACAAAGGGATGCAACACCACAGAGTTCCTCATCTTCGGGCAGTACGGGCATAGAGTTGTTGCAGGATATCACCCAAGAGAGTGGGCACAGGGTTCCGAGACATGAAGATCCTTATGGCAGTGACGTTAATGAAGTTATCAGGATTAGGAAACAAGACTAGACCATAGATTAAGAGAGCCATAATGTCTTCATACGCCCTAAAGTCCAGGTCATTCCAGAAACTATTAGCCTTACAAATCAGAAACTTGGCCAAGAAACCCTTAACTTTGCTTCTAGTCACCCAGTTGTCCATTATCTCCTTGTGGGTCAAAGGGAGGGCTACAACAATCTCCTCAAGCCTAAGAGTCTTTTCCCAACCAGTGAAGGGAGTCTGATCCAAGATAGGGATGCCAAGCAAATCAGAGAACTCTTCCAGGGTAGGGACCAGCTAGAAGTCTTGAAAGGTGAAGCAGTTGTACAAGGGATCATAAAACTGTGTCAGGACACTCATCAATTGTTGGTCCCACTTTGCCGTGACTAAACCGAGAAGATAACCATGCCTCTGGATGAAGGAAGTAGTATTTGGAATTCTGCTAACCAATTCTTCAAGCAACTCAGGTGGGTGAACAAAGTTGAACCGGATAGTATTCCTTCGCATAGGCATCATGATGTCCTACAAAACAGAGCAAAGGTGAAACCCTCTTGTCTTTGAAATGGTCAGTCCTTATGCAGGATGCATGCAATGTTTATGATGGCATGATGTTATGATAAAGCACACCACAAATATTCACAAAGGCAAACATGATAAGGCACACAAGTCACACAAGACAAGCCCTTAGAGTTTTAGGCCAGCATGGGGTCTAGGTATTACCCTCTTTCAGTTTGTTGGTTAAGACCTGTCCTATCAGAAGTAACCGGGTTCTAGAGGATCCCAATATCACTGACTACCCTCAATCGGTCATAACTCCAGCATCGCAATCTTTTCTTGCGGCCAGAACCATCACGAGAGTTTAGCCTCAATGGGCGTAGCATACTGCTACTGTTCTATTGGCCAAGTTGGGTCATTTAAGGTTCTAAGGTCGGTTGGTGCTTAATGACTCCTCAAAAGACCCATATTCTCCTCGTTGCGACACAAGGGATATCGGTACAGACCAAGGCGCCACACCAACGTAGCCACTGCTTCACCCATGTCGGTCTACGCCGGACAGGTCCCTCACAGCTTATGCTACCTAACAGGGTATCCCCAGATCCGGGTTAGGATCTATGTAACTCCGATGCAGCCCATAAATATAAAGCAAACAAACACAGTAATTGAAAACACAAGTCTGAGCTATCCTAAGGTACACCTCACTTTAAGTATTTCCCCAGCAGAGTCGCCAGTTCTGTGATCGGTAGATTTAGAACTGACTGTTTAACGCTGGTTCGCGAAATGTCGCATAAGCAAGAGTCGCCACCGTCTTTTATTTTCTCCAACATGGACATGACAAAAGCACAGCAAAATTCCTTATGAGATTGTCTCTCGGTTCGGGAGGTAGATTTATAGAAAGGGAAGGTGTTAGCACCCTTTCTATCCATGGTTATCCATGGGCTCTTAGATACTTGCTCATTGTGTTTTCAAAATGTTTGCTTTTCAATTGTGAGTGGGTTTGAAAAAGTTTCGTTTAAAATTTCAGAATGACTCTTGTATCAGTCCTCAAGAGTGTTTGAAAAATTGTTTTGAAAGCTTTTTGAAAGTGTCAGTGTGAAAAGAGTTTTGATTATTTTTGAATAGAGCAAGTATCCATGAGTCATCTACCTACCCTAAGGAATTAGGCTGTGTAAATGTCCTTAAGGTAGTGCCATCCCACCATTGAGAGGTAGGTAGCACCACCGTTGGAGGTGTTCGGGTCAATTCGTTTTTAGGGACAGTGTGGTCACCAGAGCAACAGTAGGACACCTTAGAAGCTACCCTTATGTCCTTGATCCCTTTTTAATCCGAGGCAACCGTTTCGAGGCAACTGGATCATGGACATAAGGACTTACTAAAACGTCTGTGATCGGTGGATCTGGAACTGACTGTTTAACGCTGGTTCGCGAAATGTCGCGGAAGCAAGAGTCACCACCGTCTTTTATTTTCTCCAATAAGGAAAGGAAAAAAGCACAGAAAAATTCCTTTTGAGATTGTTTCTCGGTTCGGGAGGTAGATTTATAGAAAGGGAAGGTGTTAGCACCCTTTCTATCCATGGTTATCCATGGGCTCTTAGATACTTGCTCATTGTGTTTTCAAAAGTGTCTGCTTTTCAATTGTGAGTGGGTTTTGAAAAAGTTTTGTTTAAAGTTTCAAATCGACTCTTGTATCAGTCCTCAAGAGTGTTTGAAAAAAAATTTTGAAATCTTTTTTGAAAAAGTGTCGGTGTGAAAAGAAGTTTTTGATCTGTTTTGAATTAGAGCAAGTATCTACGAGTCATCTACCTACCCTTAAGGAATTAGTCTGTGTAAATGTCCTTGAGGTAGTGCTATCCCACCATTGAGGGGTAGGTAGCGCCACCGTTGGAGGTGTTCGGGTCAATTCGAGGGTTAGGGACAGTGTGGTCACCGAGCAATAGTAAGATACCTTAGAAGCTACCCTTATGCCATTGATCTTTTTATTCCGAGGCAACCGTTTCGAGGCAACTATTCTGAGGCAACTTGTTCCGAGGCAACCGTTTCGAGGCAACTAGATCAATGGAACATAAGGACTCACTAAGACGTCCTATACTCGACGACCACGTTTCGAGGGGCAAGGCAACAGTGAGGCGTACCCTAAGGGTGGTGTGTGAATTGTGTGTCATTTTCAGTTATTATTTGTCTTGTCATGCATTGGGTGAGCTACGCTTTGATTTTATTTGGGCATTCATTCTTTCATGTGATTATTAACAGTTAAAAGGTGCGGGAATTAAAACGCGGAAAATAAAGGTCCTACGCTATTACAAGGCGCGGGTCTACATCGCCAAATTAAACCGAGACCCGATTTGAATAAAAGAAGTGCGGAAAGTAAATGTCCTAATTTATCTATTACAAGGCTTTGGGGCAAATACATTAATGTAAAATGAAAAAATAAAGACAAACGCGCGAAAGGAAATTGGAATCGAAAGTGCGAGGGCATTGGACCCTTTAAAGAAATTGAATTGAAATTACAAATTAATTAAAGAAAAGAACTTATTTTTTGATGATTTTGTACTTAATGGACATAAAGAAAATTAATTGGATTTTGAAATTAAATAAAAACCTAGTTCTAAATTATTTTTAATTATTAAAGAAAATATTTAATTTTAAACCTAATTTACTAATTGTTTAATCACAAGAGTACTTACAAAAATAATTAATAATTAATAATGATAAGAATAAAAAGGAAAAAGAATAAAAATACTAAAACCCTAATTTCTATATTTTTTAGTTATTAAGAAAATATTAAAATTGAAAACCTAAATTTAAACTAATTTGATTATTAAAATTTATTTACAAAATTAATAGAAATTAATATTAATAAAACATATTTTTTTGTTTTATGATTTTCTGATTTTTTTGGATTTTTATATTAAATTTGGTGAATTAATTAAAATAAATAAAACAAATAAAAAAAATGAAAAGAAAGAAAATAATATGCAAACCATGGGGGGTTCCTGCCAAGTTTGGAGGTTTTTGTGAGAGTTTTGGCCCATCAGAAACCTGGCCCCATTGACTTTCCACGTTTGCATGCATATGGTTGACTGAATGTGTATGGTAGGCTGCACGTTCTAGCCTTTTGATTGATCAGGGATCCACTTGTCAAGCTACTGCGTTGGGATGCATGGTGGACTTTGGAGCGTGCACTGCATGGGAAAGGGTTAGAAAAAATAGCAACAATTGTATGGGGGACCTGGGAATCGAACCCAGGTCCCAATACCTGCAAGCAAACGCACTAACCATCTGAGCAACTGACTCTCTTTGATATTATAATAGACAATGATTATTATGAGAGAGAAACAAGCGCTAGTGGTATTTCAACAAAACGCGCGCCAGGATTTGAAACCAACCATTAACGTGTGGACACCTAAGCTTCGTCCTCCTTTTTCTTCTGTAAATAAAATAGATAGCGGGGGTTTTAAACCCCCACTAAATCAAACCTGCGAAAAATAGCGAACAACATATGGTGAAAAAGAAAAAGGGCGCGAGGGTTAATTTCTATTCGTTGGAAGGTCCTGAATCCAGTGGTACAGGTCTCGTGGCCTAATTTTTCCAGATGAGGAAAGCCCCAAATTCAAACCTCTGAAAACCTAGAAAACGTCAATGGCATATTTCGCTACAGGCATGGTTAGGACAATTAAATGGTATCATGAGCTTCAGAAGGTTCATATTAATATAAATCAACCTTTAAAATGTATAAAACATGCATATATATTGAGATACGATTATGAAAAACTTTGAGAAAAGTGTGACTTCAATATACCAATTCCTTGCGCGTGGAGGGTTGATTTTGATTGGAGTGGCTTCCTGGATGTGTCAGGAGTGTGATGGAATAGTTCTTTTGCTTTGAAACGTGCTCTATGTGGGAAAACAGTTTTCAGAATTTTGTGAAAAAATGCAAGTTTTTCTTCTGAGTTTGGGCGCAGCTTAGGTCCTTTCCTCGCTTGTGTTAGCTTGTATACATATTATGCAATGTGTTTTGATAAGAATTATGGCCCATAATGCCTTGCATTCATGCTTAAGATTTTCCATAAACCTCCATTAACACACCTTCCATTTTTGAGCCAATTTTGAATTCTTGCTTGA
Organism: Vicia faba; assembly: GCA_948472305.1. NCBI lineage: Eukaryota > Viridiplantae > Streptophyta > Magnoliopsida > Fabales > Fabaceae > Vicia > Vicia faba. Next base: position 1,490,415,930 of record OX451735.1, on the reverse strand, counting down.
TTAGGCCTTGGTACGAATTTGGGATGTTGTATAATGGTGATTCAAAGCTAATAAAAGCCAAATATGTCCCTTAATTAACCTTTTTGATTTTTATTTGATTTTAAAGAATTTAAAATGAATTAAATCCAATAAAATCAAATAAAAATGAAAAAATTAATTTTAAATTTTGAAATAAAATGTGGGACACGTGGGAAGCATGGCCAAGCTGATTCAAGTGGAAAAAGTGGGCCCCTTTTGTCAAAAAATGAAATTTCAAGGATAAATGATTTTGGCCATTTCACAAACATTTCCCAACTTCTCCAATGCATATCTTGCTCAATTTTTAAGATTTGATCATGTTATTGGACATTTTAGAAAGGTCTTGAAGTCCTCTAACCAATGTCTTTGGTCCCATGTCATTTTGATTTACCAATCTCAAGTTATGGTCTTTGACCTAAAGTCCCTTTTTGTTGACTTTTGAAAATGACCTATAATGTTGAAATTGATAACTTTTTGTGAGAGCATTTCTTGGACTTGGAATGTGAAGATGAGTTGTAGGAAATTTCTTCCCCTTAAAGATGATCATTGGATGGAATTTTTCTGATGAACCATGAAAAAGTTATGCCTTGGTCAAGTTACAGTTGACTTTTCAGCTGTCCAAAAATAGAAACTTTTGCATCTTGAGACTTTTTTGAGCCATACTTTGAGAATCATGATCAAGCATTGATCAAATGATGTTTGTGGCTTCAAAATAAGATGTTGACCAAAAATTTTGACTTTTGACTTCCAAATGACCATTTTGCCCCTACAGTTGACTGTTGAGCAATTAGGGTTTTTGACTGTGCAACTTGACCTTGTGAGCCTTAAAACTTGACATGTAGGTGCTTGACAATGTTTATGAGCATAGGAGACTTGATTGAGCCCTTGAAAACTTCAACTTCCTTTCAAGAACCAAAAACCCTAGTTTGACTGGCCTTAGGAGAGTGGTTGACTGTGTAGCCTTTGAGTAGACTTTGAGCCATTTGAGGTGATGCTTGGCAAAATTTGAAGATTATGGGAGGGCAAATTTTGGGGTACAACAGTTGCCCCTGTTCAATCTTCTTAGACCTGAGGATGTATATTGGCTTGTGTGCCTTTCGTGATCCGGGGGTGGAAGATGATTGAACACTAGAGTGCCCAGAAATTTGCACTCACATAGTAGAGTATCAGCAGTGTGATAGCGGGAATGGGCTTACAGATGCCATTTGGAGAGGTGGTGGATAATTGTGGAGATGGGCTTATAGATGCCATCGGGAGGTGTCGATCCCGTAAGAGATTCCTTAGCGAGAACTTGCGTACCTGAGAAAGAAAGAAAATTACTTGGTCTGCTACAGGAGTTGATATTCAAACTCTTTATGGAGACGTGCCCTGGATGGATACAGGAATCGAATCTTTAAACTCTTCAGACGTGCCCTGGCGAGATACAGGAATCGAGTCTTTAAATTCTTCAGACGTGCCCTGGCAGGATACAGGAATCGAGTCTGGTTCTATAGTCGTCAACAGATACACCCTGGCAAGATACAGGGATCGGATCTTCCAACTCTTCAGACGTGCCCTGGCAGGATACAGGAATCGAGTCTGGTACTGTAGTCGTCAACAGATACACCCTGGCAAGATACAGGAATCAGATCTTCGAACTCTTCAGACGTGCCCTGGCAGGATACAGGAATCGAGTCTGGTACTGTAGTCGTCAACAGATACACCCTGGCAAGATACAGGAATCGGATCTTCGAACTCTTCAGACGTGCCCTGGCAGGATACAAGAATTGAGTCTGGTACTGTAGTCATCAACAGATACACCCTGGAAAGATACAGGAATCAGATCTTCGAACTCTTCAGACATGCCCTGGCAGGATACAGGAATCGAGTCTGGTACTGTAGTCGTCAACAGATACACCCTGGCAAGATACAGGAATCAGATCTTCGAACTCTTCAGACGTGCCCTGGCAAGATACAGGAATCGAGTCTGGTAATGTAGTCGTCAACAGATACACCCTGGCAAGATACAGGAATCGGATCTTCGAACTCTTCAGACGTGCCCTGGCAGCATACAGGAATCGAGTCTGGTACTGTAGTCGTCAACAGATACACCCTGGCAAGATACAGGAATCGGATCTTCGAACTCTTCAGACGTGCCCTGGCAGGATACAGGAATCGAGTCTGGTACTGTAGTCGTCAACAGATACACCCTGGCAAGATACAGGAATGAGATCTTTTAGTTGCGACCGTTGATCGTAATCATCTTTGTATTAACCTTTGTCCTGAAAAGACAAAACGTTAGTTGTATGCGATGTCATGGTGCATGACATGCGAGATGTGATAAGTGAGATTGTATGTTCATGATGCGCATATGCATGCTATGATGTATGAAGATGCGATGTTTATGAATGTATGTTTTCGTCTTAGGAAAATAAATCCTTGACGGATGCCGGGAAGTCAAATCCTGGGCTGATGTGAATAGCATTCTCTGTTTCCAATGGGGAGTGATGGCTGCAAGGATACCGGTAGGAGAAGATGACTCCGTTGGGGAATAAACTTGATGAAGAGATTACTCTGCGGGGAATAACTACTCTAGCGATCTTGCTGGGAAACAGTACTCTGTAGGGAGAGAGGTACTTTACTATGATGTTTGATGATAACTCCGCTGGGGGATACCATTGATATGTTATGTTGAAGGAATTGATAGACTCCACTGGGGATGGGAAGACTTCGCCGAGGACGATCTTTCCGTGGCTTTTGGCTGAGGATAACCCAGTTATATCCTGGTAGGGAAATAACCTTTGAATAAAGTCTGGGGGACGCGTTCGTGCTCTGCGGGGGGAAGCTTCCAGAATCTACTGGGGATAAGCTTCGTGCTGGGGAGATGGATTGAACTTTCTTGGGGAAATTCTTGAGGTATACCGGGGAAGTGGCTCCACTGAATGTCTAGTATACCGCCGGGGAACAATCTTAGATCAAGACTGCCGGGGATGCTTGTTAGGAATGTTCGTATATTATTGGGGAATGTTGAGATCTGCTGGGGATACCCAACTTCCTTAAGGTTTGATAGAGTAGGCTAACTCTTCTTGGGGAGAGTGTATTGACTTGCTGGCTCACTCTCTGGGGAATTAAGATATCTTGGTTCTGTTCTTCAGCTGAACTTACCTTGGTACCTTGGTGGATATAGCAATTAGATCGCTTTAGACAACTTATTATTGCCCCTGTTTCTAATGTTACCTGTAATTAATCCTTTGTTTCGTATGCAAATATTTATGAGTTAGCAATTAGTGTCAAATGCATATATCACAAATTGAACCTTGGACGTTCTTCGCAAACAAAACAGAAAAGGAAAAACAATTGGCAATTTTAACTGAAAAGTGATTTTTGTATTGATTTTTGAATTTGCCTGTAAATAGGCGTTTTATGTACAAGAGGCTGACGTCCTAGTAAGAGAACGCCGCCAAACAAAAGAGTTTATACAAATTTGTACAAAGAAAACAGTTGTGTGAAAAGAGCAATCCCACTGGGTTCCAACTCTGCTATCGCCTTTATATCTTCGAGCGTCTCATCACTTGATGACCTAGCTGAAGATGAAGCTGATTGATTGATGCCGTTTGAACTTGATGTTGATACCGGATTCTGGATGCAAAGTGATCCAATGAGACATAGTATTACGCTTTATCCCTAACTTTTGCCTGGACTGCCCTTTCGGGTTTTCAGTCCACCGGGATACCCATTTTTGCCCAAGCCGCCTTTTCAGGTTTTCGACTTGCCGGGTATACAATTTTTTTTCATTTTATCCCTTCATTTTTCCCGAACCCTTTTGGTTCGCCGGGAAGCCCTAATTTTTGCCTAGGTATGTCAACCTAGCGGGTCTTTTGTCATGCGTAGTATCTTTTTACTATGTCTGCATTGGCGGGGTGAGGAAGGTCGTCACCATCCATGGTAGTTAGAATCATGGCTCCTCCTGAGAACACATGTTTAACCACAAATGGCCCTTCGTACGTGGGGGTCCATTTGCCCCTTGGATCACTCTGAGGAAGGATGATACGCTTGATTACCAGATCCCCAACTTGATATTCTTGTGGTCTGACTTTCTTGTTAAATGCCCTGATCATCCATTTTTGATACGTCTGACCATGACAAATAGCAGTAAGTCTCTTTTCGTCAATTAGATTTAGCTGATCAAGTCGTGTCTGGATCCAATCATCTTCACTCAGGTCTGCATCCTTTATTATCCGGAGAGAGGGTATCTGCACTTCGATCGGTAAGACTGCCTCTATACCGTAGACCAAGGAGAAAGGAGTTGCCCCGGTTGACTTCCTTGCTGAGGTTCGGTACCCATGAAGAGCGAACGGTAACATCTCGTGCCAATCTTTATAAGTCACTGTCATCTTCTGCACAATTTTCTTGATATTTTTATTCGCTGCTTCTACAGCCCCATTCATCTTCGGCCGGTAAGGAGAAGAGTTGTGGTGCTGTATCTTAAACTGCTCGCAGAGCTCAGTGATCATCTTGTTATTAAGATTGGTACCATTGTTTGTAATGATCCTTTCTGGGACGCCGTATCGATAGATCAGGTTGTGCCGAATGAACCGTGCCACAACATTCTTGGTTACAGTGGCGTAAGAAGCTGCTTCAACCCACTTCGTAAAGTAATCAATCGCTACAAGGATGAAGCGATGCCCGTTAGATGCCGTAGGTCTGATCTCGCCGATCATATCTATGCCCCACATTGCAAAAGGCCAAGGTGCTGTCAAGACATTCAGAGGAACTGGAGGAACGTGCACCTTATCTGCATATATCTGGCACTTATGACATGTCCGAGAATGTTGGTAACAGTCGGCTTCCATAGTGGACCAGAAATACCCTGCCCGAAGGATCTTCTTTGCCATAGTATGTCCACTGGAATGTGTTCTGAATGCACCTTCATGTAACTCCGCCATAATCCTTTCTGCTTCAGTCTTATCCACACAACACAGTAAGGTCGAATCATGGTTTCGCTTGTACAGGATGCCGTTGCTAAGGAAGAACTTCGCTGCGAACCTTCTTAGAAACTTTTTGTCGTTGAAAGATGCACCTTCAGGATACTCTTGAGCTTCGAGATACCTCTTCACCTCATGATACCAGGGTTTCTCAGTTACCTCTTCAGCCTCAAGATCACAATAGTATGCCGGTTCGTCCAGTTTCCAGATAATGATCCGGGGAGCCTCATTGTCCCACTTGACTTTGAACATAGAAGACATCGTAGCTAACGCGTCCTCCAACTGATTCTCCTCTCTTAGGAAATGTTCAAAAGTTATCTCTGTGAAATGGGGGATCAATGTCAACATACATTCTCTGTAAGGAATAAGATTCAGATGTTTCGTATCCCACTCGCCTTTGATCTGGTTGATCATGAGAGCGGAATCTCCAAAGACACTCAGAAACTTGATCCTTAAGTCAATCGCAGCTTGAAGACCCATGATGCATGCCTCATACTCTGCCATGTTGTTGGTGCAGTTGAAACATAGCCGGGCAGTGAGTGGAGTATGAGTGCCTTGAGGGGATATGATCACAGCGCCGATACCGTTACCCAAAGCGTTGGAGGCTCCGTCAAAGTGCATAGACCATCGGGATCCTTCCTCAGGTCCTTCATCCGGTCCAGGTACTTCACAATCAGTCACTATCATGATACTCTCGTCTGGAAACTCGAAGTTCATTGACTGATAGTCGTCTACTGCCTGATGTGCCAAGTGGTCTGCCAATACACTTCCTTTGATGGCTTTCTGAGTTGTGTATTGTATGTCGTATTCCGTCAAGATCATTTGCCATCTTGCTATTCTCCCAGACAGAGCAGGCTTTTCAAATATGTACTTTATTGGATCCATCTTTGAAATCAACAAAGTAGTGTGAGTCAGCATATACTGTCTCAGCCGGCGAGCAGCCCATACCAAAGCGCAGCAAGTTTTCTCGAGCAATGAGTATCGGGTCTCACAGTCGGTAAACTTTTTGCTAAGGTAATAAATGGCATGCTCTTTTCGGCCAGACTCGTCATGCTGCCCCAACACACACCCCATTGAGTTGTCAAGTACTGTCAGGTATAGTATCAGAGGTCTCCCTTCAACCGGTGGCATAAGAATGGGTGGTTCTTGGAGATACTCTTTGATTCTGTCAAAAGCAACCTGACATTCATCATTCCAACGTACTACCTGATCTTTCTTCAGCAGCTTGAAGATTGGTTCACAGGTAGCAGTTATGTGCGAGATGAATCGAGCAATGTAATTCAGGCGTCCTAGAAAGCCTCTGACCTCTTTCTCTGTCTTGGGAAATGGCATCTCTTGAATAGCTTTAACCTTGGCAGGGTCCACTTGAATACCCTTATCACTCACGACGAAGCCTAGCAACTTTCCAGATCTAACCCCGAAGGTGCACTTGTTCGGGTTCAACCTCAGCTTGTACAATTTCAGACGGTCAAACAACTTCTGCAGATGATCAAGGTGTTCCTCCTCAGTTTGGGACCTTGCAATCATGTCGTCAACATACACTTCTATCTCATGATGGATCATGTCATGAAATAAAGCAACCATGACACGTTGGTAGGTTGCCCCAACATTTTTCAACTTGAATGGCATGACCTTATAGCAGAAGGTGCCCCACTGAGTAACAAAGGTAGTCTTTTCCATGTCTTCAGGAGCCATCTTGATCTGATTATACCCTGAAAAACCATCCATGAAGGAGAACACCTTATGCTGAGCAGTATTGTCAACCAGGACATCAATGTGAGGTGGAGGGAAGTCATCCTTGGGGCTGGCCCTGTTCAGATCCCTGTAATCAACACACATTCTGACCTTACCATCTTTCTTAGGCACTGGAACCACGTTAGCAACCCACTGAGGGTAAGAAGTCACTGCAAGAAACCCGACATCGAATTGCTTCATAACCTCAGCTTTGATCTTCTCAGACATCTCTGGACGCATACGGCGAACCTTTTGCTTAACCGGAGGGCAGTCTTCCTTGGTAGGCAAGTGATGGACCACAATGTCGGTATCCAACCCAGGCATGTCTTCGTAGGACCAGGCAAAGATCTCCACATAATCATGTAACATCTGGATCAGCCGTTGTTTCACACTGAGCTCTAGATTAACACCAATCTTGACTTCTTTTCTGTCTGCTTCCGTATCCAGATTTACCGTTTCCACTGGCCCTTCATGTGGTTGAATTTCCCTCTCTTCTTGGAGTAACAGTCTTGCAAGCTCGCCAGGCACTTCGCAATCATCTTCACCTTCGTCTTCGGCTAAGTTGATCGGATTTTCAAAGTCATAACTGGCAGTAGCAGAGTCGTTACCAGTGAGATCCAGAGTGGATTGAAACCTGTATGAGTGAGTGTGTGTAAATACAGTTGTTTTGCAATATATGTAAGGAAAGAAAGAAAGGGAGTGTAAGATTTGTAATGTGAAAAACGTCCAATGCTTTTATTCATGATATATGAGAGTGACAAACAAAAGCCCTCACAAATAAAACCACGGTGCCCCGGGTAAGACACTGGGCCATAAGGTTTCAAATTATTGTTTATTACAAATCCAAAACAAAGAAGTTCATTACTGGGTGACAAAAGTAATGGGTGTAAAGTCTTTTGCGGTCCAATTGCTAGGTCCACCGTTGGACGTTGGGTAGATCCAGCTGTCAAACTCTGATTCTTCCACTTCATCTTCATCCCCAATAGCATTTACTCCATGGTTAGGCATGGGAGAAGTCACCACATTAGGCTTCTCGGGCGCCTCAAACTGAACCTCTTTAGCATCAATAAGGTCTTGAACCTTATTCCTTAGGGCCCAACAGTCATCTGTGTTATGCCCCGGGCTATCAGAGTGATAAGCGCAACGGGCGTTGGGGTTGTACTTCGGAGATACTGTGTTTACCATCTTCGGAGCCTCTTTGACAGTTACTAGGCTAGTTGACAGTAGTTGCGGCAGGATCTGCGAGAGAGTCATGCTGAGTCGAGTATACTGCCGTTTGGGCCTCTCAGCCCTGGGTTGGTTGTACTGTTGTGGAGCAGTAGCAGGCTTAGAAATAACCACCGCGTTGACAGCTTGGCGGAGTTCAGGTTTGTCTTGCCTTCTTGGACCATACACAACACTTGGCTCTTTCTTGAAGGGCTTCTTTTCAGTACTTGAGGAGGCAACCTTCTATATCTTCCCCGATTTTATACCAGCCTCGATCCTCTCACCAGTCAGGATCAGATCAGTAAACCCAGCAGAGGAATTACCAATGAGATGATTGAAAAATGGACCAGATAGGGTCCCCAAGAACATATCCACCAGCTCCCGGTCCGTCAATGGTGGCTGCACCCTTCCAGCCATATCTCTCCATTTCTGTGCGTACTCCTTAAAACCTTCTCCCGATCCTAGCGACATACCCTGGAGTTGGGTACGCGTAGGAGCGAGGTCGGAATTATATTGATACTGCTTGTAAAAAGCAGTGGCCAGATCCTCCCAGTTACGAATGTTTGTTCCATCCAACTGATAGAACCATTCGAGGTGAGTCCCTGAAAGACTCTCCTGGAAGAAGTGGATCCATAAGTTCTTGTCCGCTGTGTAAGGCTGGATCTTCCTTACATAAGAACGGAGGTGCATCTTGGGACAGGAAGCCCCGTCATACTTCACAAAGGCAGGCGCCTTGAACTTGTGTGGAATTACCACCCCAGAAGATAACCCCAAGTCTCCGAAATCCAGTCCAGGCACACGCTGGATCTCCATAGCATTTAATCTGTCCTCCAGTTGTTTGTACATGTCCTCAGCAGGAGGGTACTGTTCGTCGTTGAAGTCTGTCTCAGTGTCAGAGACCACAGGACTAGGGACCTCTCTCCCTTGGTGACTACCTTCCCCCACAGATGGAGTAGTCCTCTCAGCTTCATTTTGCAAAGTGTTCCCGAGCCTGCGCCCAGTGTTGAATAGCACAGTCCTCTTCTTCTTCTTATTCTTCTTCAGGAGCATAGCCTTCAGCTCTTGTTGACCTTGAGCCAAACCCATGATCAGCTCCTGAAATTGTGCATTCTGCGCCTGAAGGGCCTTGATAGACAGCTCGGTAGATGATTCAGGGTTCATGATGCTGAAATAAATAGCGAAGAACAGTAAGCAACCTGAAAAGAAGAGTACCTGTGATGCACATGATGAATGATATGTGTTCATGCAATGCATTCAAGGGTTCGAAAGTTCAAATTTGTTGTAGACAAAAAGGAGCACACGTTATCATTAAGGAAATAATTGTTTGGTACATCAAAGCCTCATGGGCAAAATATTACAAAAGCAAATCAGTCCCAGAAGACACTACACATCCTCTTCGGAGCAATGTAGGTGTTGAGATTCCTTTCCTCGTGCAGTAGGCGGGTGAGCTCCAAGACCTTCTTTTCACTGGCATGTAGACTGGTCTCAAGAGAATTCCGTTCTTCCTTAAGCTGGATCCAGCTCTTCTGCATCTCTTCCCAGGATGTGGGCATGTCAGGATGTTGAATGGCGTAGGACACTTCTCCTTCCAAGACTGGCTCTTTGATCACAGGGAGAACATGAGGATAAGGCATTACTAACTTCTGGGAGCGGGAGCGTACCCACTTGAGATAAGGCTCCAACGGGATGGAATTCATGTGCCCCAGGGTCTTGCTATCTATTCTACTTGGCGTCCTCCAAGCTCTGATAAATCTCTGGCGAAGTCCTTGTGCATCGTTGTCGAAGTCAAAAACTATGTCAGGAATTAACATGTCATGAGGGCCGTCCCTCCGAGCATAACCAAACTGTCTCCAAGCCAGGCACGGGTTGTAAGTAATACCTCCTCTGATTCCAAGTAAAGGAACATTAGGATACTCCCCGCAACGATCAATGATAGTGACATCCTTTCTGGACCGAGAACACCAATGTATATCAGCATGTGTAAGGGTCATCAATCGTTGTGACCACCTCAAACCCCGCTCATTCTTCAAAACTGATTGCGGAAGGTGCGAAATAAACCACCTTCCCAGGAGAGGAGTGCAGCATATAAGAACACCTCTTTTTCTCATGGTTCGAGTGTAACATGAGTGAAGGATGTCCCCAAGCAACGTAGGTATAGGATTCCTGGACATGAAGATCTGGACAGCACTGATATCTATAAGCTGATCTGGATTAGGGAACAACACCAGACCATAGACAAGGAGGGCCACAACTTCTTCAAAAGCTTGTAGGTCAAGGGAGTTCCAACATTCTTGGGCATTTTCAAACAGAAACCTGGCTAAGAACCCTTTGATACCACTTCTAGCTTCCCAATGTCCCTTGAGGTCAGATGGTTGTAGGTGTAAGGCCTTAGCAATCTCTTCAAGTTTGGGTTCCTTTTCCGTACCGTTGTAGGGTAGTTGATCAAGGATAGGGATCTTCAGAAGCCAGGAGAACTCTTCCAATGTAGGCACCAGTTGATAATCCAGGAAAGTGAAACAATGATGCAGAGGGTCGAAGAACTGGAACAGGACCTTTATCATATCTTCCTCAATGTTGGTGTTGACCAAGCTGATGAGTCTTCCATGTCTCTCACTGAATGAAGAGCTCTCGGGAATCCTGGATATAAGCTCTTTAAGCTGAGGGGAGATCCTTACAAGGCTGATCTGAATTGTCTTTCTGCGAACAGTTTCCATGTCCTACAAAACAAGAACAAAGATGAAGATTCGAACCCCTGAAATGGTTAGTCAATGCATATGATGCTGTATGATGCCATGATGCTATGATTAAACACACCACAAATATTTACAAAGGCAAACATGATAAGGCACACAAGTCACACAAGACAAGCCCTTAGAGTGTAGGCCAGCATGGGGTCTGGGTATTACCCTTTTGAAGTTGGTGGGCTCAACCTGTCCTATCAGAAGTAACCGGGTTCTAAGGGTCCCAATATCACTGGATTGCTTTCATTGTTCATCGTTTCGATTTAGCCACTGAATTGGCGACCGAAATATTCCAGGAAAGCAACCCTCAATTGAGTGTAGTATCGAGTATCAACCAACCTCGGACTGCACCAAAGTCAGTTATCTCACTACCCTAAAGAGGCCAAGATAGTTCAATTAAGGTTCCTAAGGTCAGTTGATGCTTCACGACACCACGCGGTGGCCCCGTACTCTCCTTGACTGAACTCAAAGGTTACCGGTACACACCAAAGTGCCACATCAACGTAGCAGATTGTTTCAACCATGTCGGTATACCCCGCACAGTTCCCTCACAGCCTTGTTGCTACTTTCTAAGAAGGTATCCCCAGATCCGGGTTAGGATCTATAGAACTCCCAAGACAGTCCCACAATTTAATGCAAACAAGTCAAAGCAATTGAAAACACAGTGATCTTAGTCCTAAGGTACACCTCACTTTAAAAGTTTCCCCAGCAGAGTCGCCAGTTCTGTGATCGGTGGATCTGGAACTGACTGTTTAACGCTGGTTCGCGAAATGTCGCGGAAGCAAGAGTCGCCACCGTCTTTTATTTTCTCCAATAAGGAAAGGACAAAAGCACAGAAAAATTCCTTTTGAGATAGTTTCTCGGTTCGGGAGGTAGATTTATAGAAAGGGAAGGTGTTAGCACCCTTTCTATCCATGGTTATCCATGGGCTCTTAGATACTTGCTCATTGTGTTTTCAAAAGTGTCTGCTTTTCAATTGTGAGTGGGTTTTGAAAAAAGTTTCGTTTAAAGTTTCAGATCGACTCTTGTATCAGTCCTCAAGAGTGTTTGAAAAATTGTTTTTGAAAGCTTTTTTGAAAAAGTGTCGGTGTGAAAAGAAGTTTTTGATCTGTTTTGAATTAGAGCAAGTATCTACGAGTCATCTACCTACCCTTAAGGAATTAGTCTGTGTAAATGTCCTTGAGGTAGTGCTATCCCACCATTGAGGGGTAGGTAGCGCCACCGTTGGAGGTGTTTGGGTCAATTCGAGGGTTAGGGACAGTGTGGTCACCGAGCAATAGTAAGATACCTTAGAAGCTACCCTTATGCCATTGATCTTTTTATTCCGAGGCAACTATTCTGAGGCAACTTGTTCCGAGGCAACCGTTTCGAGGCAACTAGATCAATGGAACATAAGGACTCACTAAGACGTCCTATACTCGACGACCACGTTTCGAGGGGCAAGGCAACAGTGAGGCGTACCCTAAGAGTGGTGTGTGAATTGTGTGTCATTTTCAGTTATTATTTGTCTTGTCATGCATTGGGTGAGCTACGCTTTGATTTTATTTGGGCATTCATTCTTTCATGTGATTATTAACAGTTAAAAGGTGCGGGAATTAAAATGCGGAAAATAAAGGTTATACGCTATTACAAGGCGCGGGTCTACATCGCCAAATTAAACCGAGACCCGATTTGAATAAAAGAAGTGCGGAAAGTAAATGTCCTAATTTATCTATTACAAGGCTTTGGGGCAAATACATTAATGTAAAACGAAAAAATAAAGACAAACGCGCGAAAGGAAATTGGAATCGAAAGTGCGAGGGCGTTGGACCCTTTAAAGAAATTGAATTGAAATTACAAATTAATTAAAGAAAATAACTTATTTTTTGATGTTTTTGTACTTAATGGACATAAAGAAAATTAATTGGATTTTGAAATTAAATAAAAACCTAGTTCTAAATTATTTTTAATTATTAAAGAAAATATTTAATTTTAAACCTAATTTACTAATTGTTTAATCACAAGAGTATTTACAAAAATAATTAATAATTAATAATGATAAGAATAAAAAGGAAAAAGAATAAAAATACTAAAACCCTAATTTCTATATTTTTTAGTTATTAAGAAAATATTAAAATTGAAAACCTAAATTTAAACTAATTTGATTATTAAAATTTATTTACAAAATTAATAGAAATTAATATTAATAAAACATATTTTTTTGTTTTATGATTTTCTGATTTTTTTGGATTTTTATATTAAATTTGGTGAATTAATTAAAATAAATAAAACAAATAAAAAAAATGAAAAGAAAGAAAACAATATGCAAACCATGGGGGGTTCCTGCCCAGTTTGGAGGTTTTTGTGAGAGTTTTGGCCCATCAGAAACCTGGCCCCATTGACTTTCCACATTTGCATGCATATGGTTGACTGAATGTGTATGGTAGGCTGCACGTTCTATCCTTTTGATTGATCAGGGATCCACTTGTCAAGCTACTGCGTTGGGATGCATGGTGGACTTTGGAGCGTGCACTGCATGGGAAAGGGTTAGAAAAAATAGCAACAATTGTATGGGGGACCTGGGAATCGAACCCAGGTCCCAATTCCTGCAAGCAAACGCACTAACCATCTGAGCCACTGACTCTCTTTGATATTATAATAGACAATGATTATTATGAGAGAGAAACAAGCGCTAGTGGTATTTCAACAAAACGCGCGCCAGGATTTGAAACCAACCATTAACGTGTGGACACCTAAGCTTCGTCCTCCTTTTTCTTCTGTAAATAAAATAGATAGCGGGGGTTTTAAACCCCCACTAAATCAAACCTGCGAAAAATAGCGAACAGCATATGGTGAAAAAGAAAAAGGGCGCGAGGGTTAATTTCTATTCGTTGGAAGGTCCTGAATCCAGTGGTGCAGGTCTCGTGGCCTAATTTTTCCAGATGAGGAAAGCCCCAAATTCAAACCTCTGAAAACCTAGAAAACGTCAATGGCATATTTCGCTACAGGCATGGTTAGGACAATTAAATGGTATCATGAGCTTCAGAAGGTTCATATTAATATAAATCAACCTTTAAAATGTATAAAACATGCATATATATTGAGATACGATTATGAAAAAGTTTGAGAAAAGTGTGACTTCAATATACCAATTCCTTGCGCGTGGAGGGTTGATTTTGATTGGAGTGGCTTCCTGGATGTGTCAGGAGTGTGATGGAATAGTTCTTTTGCTTTGAAACGTGCTCTATGTGGGAAAACAGTTTTCAGAATTTTGTGAAAAAATGCAAGTTTTTCTTCTGAGTTTGGGCGCAACTTAGGTCCTTTCCTCGCTTGTGTTAGCTTGTATACATATTATGCAATGTGTTTTGATAAGAATTATGGCCCATAATGCCTTGTATTCATGCTTAAGATTTTCCATAAACCTCCATTAACACACCTTCCATTTTTGAGCCAATTTTGAATTCTTGCTTGATTAGGCCTTGGTACGAATTTGGGATGTTGTATAATGGTGATTCAAAGCTAATCAAAGCCAAATATGTCCCTTAATTAACCTTTTTGATTTTTATGTGATTTTAAAGGATTTAAAATGAATTAAATCCAATAAAATCAAATAAAAATGAAACAAATTAATTTTAAATTTTGAAATAAAATGTGGGACACGTGGGAAGCATGGCCAAGCTGATTCAAGTGGAAAAAGTGGGCCCTTTTTGTCAAAAAATGAAATTTCAAGGATAAATGATTTTGGCCATTTCACAAAAATTTCCCAACTTCTCCAATGCATAGCTTGCTCAATTTTTAAGCTTTGATCATGCTCTTGGACATTTTAGAAAGGTCTTGAAGTCCTCTAACCAATGTCTTTGGTCCCATGTCATTTTGATTTACCAATCTCAAGTTATGGTCTTTGACTTAAAGTCCCTTTTTGTTGACTTTTGAAAATGACCTATAATGTTGAAATTGATAACTTTTTGTGAGAGCATTTCTTGGACTTGGAATGTGAAGATGAGTTGTAGGAAATGTCTTCCCCTTCAAGATGAGCATTGGATGGAATTTTTCTGATGAACCATGAAAAAGTTATGCCTTGGTCAAGTTACAGTTGACTTTTCAGCTGTCCAAAAATAGAAACTTTTGCATCTTGAGACTTTTTTGAGCCATACTTTGAGAATCATGATCAAGCATTGATCAAATGATGTTTATGGCTTCAAAATAAGATGTTGACCAAAAATTTTGACTTTTGACTGCCAAATGACCATTTTTCCCCTACAGTTGACTGTTGAGCAATTAGGGTTTTTGACTGTGCAACTTGACCTTGTGAGCCTTGAAACTTGACATGTAGGTGCTTGACAATGTTTATGAGCATAGGAGACTTGATTGAGCCCTTGAAATCTTCAACTTCCTTGCAAGAACCAAAAACCCTAGTTTGACTGACCTTAGGAGAGTGGTTGACTGTGTAGCCTTTGAGTAGACTTTGAGCCATTTGAGGTGATGCTTGGCAAAACCTTGAAGATTATGGGAGGGAAAATTTTGGGGTACAACAACGTCCTATACTCGACGACTACGTTTCGAAGGTAAGGCAACAGGTGAGGCGTACCCTAGAAGTGGTGTGTGAATTTGTGTGTTATTTTCAATTAAGTTTTATCTTTGATCATGGTATTTGTGAGCTACGCTTGTTTTTAATTAACCATACATTCTTTCATGCAATTAGAATTTAAAAGTGCGGAAATTTAAATGCGGAAAGATAAATCCTACGCTATTACAAGGCGCGGGTCTATACATCGCCAAATTACAAAGACCCGTTTGATAAAAAATGCGGAAAGTAAAAGACCTAATTAGTATTACAAGCCTTGAGCAGTTACATAATATTTGAAAAGAAAATAATGCGCGAAAAGAATAAAATTAGAACGTCCGAGGGTTTTGACCCTTTTGAAATTAAATTGAAATTAAAGCTAATTAATTATTTAATTAAAGAAAAGAAATTGTTTTTAGGTTTTTTGGTATTTAATGAAAATAAAGAAAATTAAAATCAAGAGAAACCCTAATTCTAAGTTATTTTAATTATTAAGAAAATGTTAAAGTTTAACCTAATTTACTAATTAATTAAATTACATGTTTATTTACAAAAATAAATAGTTAATAATAATAATAATAATAATAAATAATGAGGAAAAAGTTTAATTTATGAAAAAAAGATGAACATGTCAAAAAACCCTAATTTCTACATATTTTTTATTTATTAAGAAAAAAATTAAAGTTTAACCTAAATTAACTAAATTAATTATTAACATTTATTTACAAAATAAATTAATGGTAAAATAATAATAATTAAATAGGTTGTATTTTTTTGATTTTTCTGGTTTTATTATGAAAAGAAATTTATTTGAAGTGAATTAAATAAAAATAATTAAAAGAACTAAAAAATAGAAAAGAAAAGAAAATTAAAAATATACAAACATTGGGGGTATCAGGCCCAGAATGGAGGTAGGTTGTAGCAATTTTGGCCCAAGAATACAAAGCCTGTTTGACTTTTCCAGCTTGAGTGCGTGTCCATTGACTGACGTACATGGTAGGACTCCTTTTGTAGCCTTCAGATTGATCCTCATGAGTATGTGGCAAGCTAGCATGTGAGGATGCATGGTAGGCCTTTGGTTGAACGCTACACTGGAAAGCATTAGGAGAAAAATTATGAAATATGTGGGGGACCTGGGAATCGAACCCAGGTCCCAGCGTTTACCAAGCGAATGCCTTGCCACTTGAGCTGTTTGCGCGCATTTGTTATGTAATGGATCACAAATAATATAATACAAAACAAAAATTAATGATATACAACAAGAAAAAACGCGCCAGATTTGAATCTCCCTATCACATGAAGACACGCATGCATCTTCTTCGTCTTTGTACCTGTAATATAAACAAGTAGCGGGGGTTTTAAACCCCCACTAAGTACAACCAGGAAAAATAGCGATTAGAAGATGCCCAAATATAAATTGAGCGCGAGGTTATTAATAGCTTTGTCTTGTTGCAACGAGTTTGCCTATACTGGTTTGATGGTCCAATTTTACACCCTATGCAAAGCCCCAATTTTTGAGCTCTAAAACCCTAAAACACGTTAATGGTAATTCAAGATATAGAACCTTATAATACAATTGAATCATATCATTAGCTTCAGCATGTTCCTGTGAATGCAAAACAATCAAAAATATGCATCAAATGCGCATGAATCATGATATGGAATTCAAGAAAATGTTGCAAACCGTATGGCCTGTGTTCTATGATTCTTGGCACATTTTGATTGATTCTTGATTGCAAAAGCTTCCTGGATGCTTAGGCAACGTGTTGGAATCCTTTAGAATCTTTGAATTATCCTCTAGGTATGAAATCAGTTTCAAGCTTTTTGGCCAAAAATTGCAAATTGGTTATGCAGCTTCTGAGCAGTTTTTCGTGTCCCTTTGCATTAGGTTAGGTTGTGCCTTTGTATCTGAATGGAATTAGGTCAGAACAACAAGCCCAAGGTCCATCCATTCATGTTTTGAAGATTTGATTTTCAATTATATCAATTTCAATCTTTTGCCATTGAAACCCTTGTCAATCATGGATAATCTTTCCTTTTTGGATGAGAAACGATTTTCCACCTTGCCCTAGTTTGATTTGCTGCACAAAAATGATTTAAAAAGCATGATTTGATATTTTCTCATAATTAAATCTAATTAAATGAATTAATAATAATAAAAATTCAATTAATTAATCAAAAATAAGAAACTAAATCCCTTTGAGCTCAATGGGTCGTGCATATGCTTTGGGTAATGATTCAAGGAAGAATTTGAGGCCCATTAGCATTTTTGAAGCTTTTGAAGCAAAGTTGACTTTTCAAAATTCCCAAAAATTTCCCAACTTCTCCAAGGCATATCTTGCTCAATTTTGAAGCTATGATCATGTTCTTGGACATTTTGGAAAGGTATTGAAGTCCTCTAACCAATGTCTTTGGTCCCATGTCATTTTGATTTACCAATCTCAAGTTATGGTCTTTGACTTAAAGTGCCTTTTTATTGACTTTTGAAAATGACCTATAATGTTGAAATTGATAACTTTTTGTGAGAGCATTTCTTGGACTTGAAGTGTGATGATGAGTTGTAGGAAATGTCATTCTCTTCAAATTGAGCTTTGGATGGGATTTTTATGATAAACCATGAAGAAGTTATGCCTTGGTCAATTCGCAGTTGACTTTTCAGCTGTCCAAAAATAGAAACTTTTGCATCTTGAGACTTTTTGAGCCATGCTTGTGAAATCATGATCAAGAATTGATCAAATGATGTTTGTGGCTTCAAAATAAGATGTTGACCAAATTTTTTGACTTTTGACTGTCAAATGACCATTTTGCCCCTACAGTTGACTGTTGAGCAATTAGGGTTTTTGACTGTGCAACTTGATGCTGTGAGTCTTGAAACTTGACATATGGATACTTGACAATGTATATGGGCATGTGGGACTTGGTTGGACCCTTGGAAACCTCAATTTCTTTGCAAGAACCAAAACCCTAATTTTGACTGTGTTAGGAGGTAATTGGACTGTGCAACTTTTGAGAGATTTTGAAGCTTGATCTTGGCAAATCTTGGAGAATATGGGAGGGCAAATTTTGGGGTAAAACACAAAGCACATACCTCTGGAGGGAGGATGATGAATAATATACCTAGAATCTCAAACGGTATCGCTTTAGAATAAAAACCCTGTTGGCGATGTACAAGCACTGTTTCAAATTCCCTCATTTTTAACCCGGGGCAGAGTATTGTTCAGTTAATCTAATTGAGTATTCAAATCTCATATGGAGTGCACATCTATCAACCACAATGGTTATCCTTCACTCGTTAGGAAGACAAAATATGATGATACCCAATGGTTATCCCTCATCAGCCAAGGAATGAGGCAATCACAACCCTTCTAAAAGTCAAAAGACTCGGGGTCACACGCCTGGTTCAAAGAGAAAAGTGAATGAAAAATAAAAAGAAAGAAAGCCCGCTAAGTCAAAAGAGAATAAAAATCTTGAAAACAAGCGGCTTAGGCAGAAATTAGGGCATTCCACTGAACTTCAAAATCAAAATTCAAAAGAATTTGTCCATGAAAAAGTAAGGAAAAGCGGAAAAATAATGAAAAGCCTCAAAGGAACAAAGTCGTGTGATTGATGAGGCGGTAAAGAGGCAAGCAAAAAGTAAAGTATTAATTTTATCGGGTGATATAGGTTATATTGTATCGTGTCCATAGATATTGGTATCGATTTTCCATTCAAAAATCATCCGTTAATGAGTTAAGGGGTAAAATGGGTTTAAAGTAGGTGTGGGAATTTAAATTTATTAACAGAAAATAAATTCATTCTTCCAATGAACAACTTATTAGGCATGCATATAATCCATTCCTCACAGACTTAAACCTACCAACCAATTATACTCAACCTACAATACTCTTCAATATCATCACATGTCAAACACAACACCCACTGTATCACCTTGGTAGCGATCTCTCAACCACCTCAACAACACATAAATCAACTGTGCCACTCATGTTAACAATCTCTCAGCCAACACAATCAACATAAAGGCATTAATCACAGACACCCAAGTGAATAATAGCGCTAAATCTATCTCTAGAATCCAGACACTATTATATAATCATTCTAGATAAGAATTTGAGCAGTATATGTCTATACACCCCAAATCCCTAGCACAGAGCAAAAGTCAAGGATAACAATCCACAAAGATTTATAAAGAAAATCAAATATAACGTCATGGGCAATAAATATACATAATATCAAAGTAAATACATATACAAACCCAACCAAAATAGAATACACAAAGAAGAAGAGAAATGAACCGCAAATGTTCCATATTATCAGAGTCGGTCGAAGAGAAATCCACCCCAGATCATTCGTGAGCAAGCTCCATAGTTGTTATCTAAGCAAGTCCAAGACAAACATGAGGTTGACTCAGTTGGGAGAACAAAAACCACCCCAAAACCGTAACCAAACAAAACAAAATGAAAATGAAATATAAAATAAAATATGTTCCGCGACCATCGCCTGACGACATAAACACGTCGCCCGGTGACGCTACCAAAACTCTAGGCCCATACTATGCCATGTAGACAATTGGCGACAAATATCTTCTTTCACCCAGCGACAAACTCACGTCGCCCGAGGTTGCTACTCTTCCTTTCCCAGCGAAACAAGGCAGACCCAACTGGAAAATTGGTCATTACTTGCTTCACCATTGCCAGGCAACACAGACGTGATGGCCCTTGCCTGACGATGCACATCAACCCAACAAATTTTGTTTTTTTCTCTGCACAACTTCAAATGGCTCTCTCTTTTGCCTTATTCCCTTATTGATCAAATGCACATCCTAGAGCTCCATTTGGACTTTATTCCTTAATGCTCCAATAATGCAACAAATACCTACAAAATGAATACAAAACTATCAAACGATACAATATGTACATAAAAACACCAATATACACAAACTAAACGTATTTATAAAAAATTTGGGTTTATTCAACGATTATTAACAACAAAGAGTCGATAAGTGCAACAAAAAGTATATACAAAAATATCTACAATTTGCACTTATCAAACTCTCCCCAACTTGAACTTGTTTGTCCTCAAACAAGAAACAAACAACTCGAAGAAACAAAAACGATCAACCAAAGAATTCCGAATCGATAAGTTTTGAAAATGGAGACAAATGAAATGGTTAAAATGAAAAACAATACACACAAAGTAAACACTTACCACTAAACTACGACTATAACATAAACACGAAACAAATGCTAAATACAAAAATCATGCCAAACATTATAAAACAACATTAGTTCACAAATGAATCACACCTAGCAAAATCAATCATTGATAGATGAAAAACACACACAAAAAATGAGGTATTTTCACTCATCCCACAACCTTGAAAACAAAATATTAAATTATACACTCGTCAAAAAATTCATATTAAACATACAAAGGCAAAAATCATAAGGGCTTTTAAAGGTTGTAATGTGACTTGGTTAACAAACAAGAGATAAGTCTTAAATCTAATCTAAACAAAAACTTGCCTTAACCTAAGGGAGTGGTCAACTCCCAAAGACTCAAGAAACACAATTTCAATCAAACTTATTCTTCATTTCAAATTTCTCAAAACAATCACAATACTTATTCGCACAATTATTCGAACTCTTTTTGTTTTTCTTTTAAAAACTTTTTTCTCTTTTTTCTTTATTTTTCTTATAACTTCTTTTTCACATTTTTTTCCTTTCTTTTTTTTCTTCTTTTTTTCTTTCTTTTTTTTTCTTTTTCACAACCTCATGGTAATACACACAAGAGAACATAAACATTCCTCTCCCCAACTTGAATTCAACCATCATCATAATATGAATACACCCTACTTTCTAAGGCAAGGAAAAATTCCAAATATAAACATAGTTAAGGGTTCAAGAAAATAAAGAATAAATATCCATACAAAAATGAGAACCAAACACTCATATACAAGCATTTAGAAAAAACAACATGAATATCGACAAAAAGCTCAAAAGGGGATACTAATAATCACACTCACAAGGTGAATTGACTATTTGGCTAGGTAGTTGTGCTCAAAAGGAAACAAAATGCCTTTATCACTTTCATGCATTTATACAATCAACACAAACAAAAGATTAAATATAATGTGTTGTACCCCAAAATTTTCCCTCTTATTTTATCAATATTTCCCCTCACAAGACTCCTTGAACTCCAGACAGGATTAGGGTTTTGCACTGCCCAAGACATATCCTTGCACTGATGACCTAAATTAGGGTTTGAGTTTGCACAGAGAGTTTTGGACTTTCAACACTCAAAGTGACTTTCATACTTCATGGTGGACTCATGAGTTTGTCCATACCAAGTTTCAAGCCTTGAATCAAATTTTTACCCAGTCAATTGGACAGTTGACCTAGAAATCAGCTGTATTGGGGAAAAAGTCAACTGTGGCCAATTTACAGTCAAACCTCACAATGTTTGATCCACATAAACATTATGAACTCATATGAACCATTTGATCAAGTTTGGACCACAACTCCACAAGAAATTTGATCAGATCACCAAAAGGGCAAAATGGTTATTTTTAGGGTTTTGACTGCACAAAGGCAATTTCTGATTTTTGACCTATCCAATGGCAAATTGGGCTCAAGCATGGATTTAAGGACTCAATTGCATCATCTTGACCTATTCACAAGGTTCAAAAGATCTCAAATGCATTAGATTGGCAGATGAATTTTTCAGTCAACTGATCAAAATTTGACTGTACACAGAAAAGTCAAACTTTGACTTTTTGGTCAAAATTAAGTGCCAAGGGTCATTTTTCATCAAGATGTGTCAAAACATGAAAGTTTTTCATCAAGAAACCCATTTTTGCAAATTAGGGTTTAAAGTTGAAAAATTTCATAACTTCGAATTTTTGTAAGTTACGAAATTTTCTTAATTTTTCCTAACTTTGCCCAACATTTTCACCATGATGCAACTGGATTCAAAAAAAACTTCCAACATGAAAGTTATATTCCTACACAAAGTCTACAACTTTAATTCACAAAGTTTTCCCAAAAGAAGCTTGGATCTCAAGTTATGATTTTTGGAACAAGGGTCCCTAAAACTTTTAACTTAGTGAAATTTTGCCCTAGTTTAGGCAGGATTTTGACCTATCTGCATGGCCATTTTTCACATAGTTTCACTTGGAATCTCAAATTTAATTTTAAATATGGATTATATATCATGTTTCAAGCTTTCCAAAATGTCCAAGAACTCTCCAAACACATTTGTGGTTAGTGAGAATCGAAGGCTTGAAGTTGGCAAAAACTCACTTTTCATCCATGGCATGTTCATATTGATACAAGTTGCAAATTCAAATGAGCTTGCTTTACACTAGATTACAGGCCTCAAAACCATTCCACACACAATAATTAAATGCAAATCCATTGGTCTAAGGCATTGTTTTGGTCATTAGGGCATTGCATACAAGATTAATCCCTAAATGGTAAAAAGTACATTACCATTTTTGCCAAAGTTTGCTTTATGTCAAAACCACAATCCTTGAGCATAGAGCCAAATCTTGTGCAAAAAATCAGATCCACAAACTTGAGGGGCCAAGGTAAAAGTGTGCAAGCTGATAGATAGCCTGTACAGGCCTGCTTCACATCACTTCTGATACTTTGCTTCATAACCAAGAAATTTGTCCAATACACTAGAACTTGAACATTAGCTAAAACTAACTTGTGCAAGCTTTTGAAACATCTTTCTCACATCCCCTTGAGCCAGAAACACGACCCTTTGAGCCTTCAAACCTCCCATAGCACAAAATCACATCTCATTGGCAAAACAGGGCAACATCTGCAGTTTGATTTCCATAACCCAATTTGCTCGTGCGTTTTGCCCAAAACCTGTTCAAACACCTTCCATACAACCTATCTAAGCTATCCCAACCCTTAAACACTGACTGTAACTCCATTTATAGGGTTTGCCATTTTTTATTTCAGCTTGTGCAGGTTGAGTTCTAAAGGCTTGTTCAAGCACATTCAAGGCAAGCTAGGCATTGGAGAAGGTCAAGGGAAGTTCAAGCAAGCTCCCAAACATCTCAGGCCTCATTGAAAAGCTCCACATTGCCAGACATGATCTCAACTGAAACAATTTTTTATCAACTTCCTATCTCTCTATTTAGGAACAATTAGACTTAGGTTTGTGAATAAGAAATGTAGTATTCATAGCCATGAAGTTGTACATATGCTCAATTTTCATTTTAATTAAGCATGCTAAGAAAATTTGGTCCATGAACATCCTAAAAAAATTAGGTTAGATTTTAGGGCCAGAGAAATTCTCTCTGGTCTTTCAGAGTTAGGACAAGTTTTTTATATGGTTGAATTCGTCTTGGAAAGCTCTACAACTTTGATGTTATGTGGTTTTGCATTAGAGCACGTATGCAGGCTGTTCGTGTTTGTACATGGCGCGCGAAAATTTGAAGACAAAGGTTGAAGATGAAGTCTGGCTTGGGATGGACTTTGCTTCTTTTGTTTTTAACACCCCCCTTTTACTGAATGCACCCCCCTGGCCCAATTTCTTTATATTTTATATTTTTGTATTTTATTTTCATTTCTGATTTTATTTTATTATTCCTAAATATAAAAAATACCCAAAAATATTTTAATAAATTTTTTGCATTTATTTTATATTATATTTTTCTTTTTTTCTTTTTTCTAACATGAAAACAATTTAATTAGTATATGTTTTATTCATTGAAAAATTAAAAATAATATATAAATTATACTTTTATTTTATTCTTTATTTTATTCACACTAAAATAATACTTGTTCTAAATATATTTTTATTTTTGTATATATTTTATTTTATTTTTATTACATAATTAGTACAATTAAAATATATATACATACTTTTACTTTATTTAATGAATACTTGAGAATAAAAACATAAAAATATTATACTTTGATTTTTATTATTATTCACACTAAAATAATACTTTTTCTAAATATATTTTATTTTTTGTATATACACTATTTTATTTTATTGTATATAAATAATATAGTCAATACATTTATATTCTTAAAAATTAGGGTTTACTCTTAATAAATAATAATAATATTTTTTATTATTCTTTTCTTTTTACATTAAATATTTTTACATACATAAAAATAAACAAAACCTTTTTTTTGTTATTTTGTATATTTATTTAATTTGATTATTTAAATATTATTCATTTGTTATTTATGCCATTGGATTCAATTTGGATGTAATAGTAAAACTAGGGTTTTAATTTCTTGTCAAATATATCCCCATTCAAAATTGTATCCCCCTCCCCATAATCATGTTGTAATAGTGGTAGATTTATTTTACGCATTTACGCTTTCAATTATGCCATGATTATAGATTAGGGTTTGTATGCAAAAATCCAAAATTAACAAGTAGCTTGACCTAATACAAAGACAAAAATGCATGAAAATCAATACAGTATGCACACTTGCACCCCTAGGGTTACATCCACTTGTTGCCTTAAAAATGGGCCATGTTATGCATGTTGGGTACTTTAGCAAAACAAAAACAAAACAAAAGATCATAGTCCCTCGATGACGCTATCTTGGTTGCCTAAACAAAATGATCAAGTCCCTCAAAAATTTGCTAAAGATACTTAACACAATTGCTATCATGGTCTATACAATGACCCGCGCCTGTCCCGTTTAACATCCAAACACAAGGTTGTCTACCAAATGCAATGGTAAAACAACACTGTCAAAAGGGTTAAAAACGTATAGGAAAGATCTTTGAGTAAAATAGGGTATACAACTCTTAGTTACTTGATCAAAAACTTGCAAAACATCCTTGATATTTTCAAACACACTTCACAACACAATTTCAAAACATTTCCCAAATTAAACTTTCAAACATTGAAATCTTTTCAAAAGACAATACACCTTTGTATATATTCAAACAAGAATCATTACAAAGGTTGCCACAACGATGACCTCTTTTTCAAAAGCATTTTCAAAAACCACACACACAAAGCACCATTTCAAACAATTGGAAAAGCAAAGCAAGTGATCTAAATAAGTAACTAAGAGCCCATGGATAACCATGGATGAAAAGGGTGCTTGCACCTTCCCTTTTCATAATCTACCCCCCGAACCCAAGAAAACATCTCAAAGGTCTTTCCTGTGCTTTTTGACCTTTCCTTATGATAAAATAAAAAGTCGGTGGCGACTCTTGCTAAACCGAAACATTTGCAAACACAAACGCAAAATCTCAAGTCAGTTCTCCCACCGTATCACAATGAAATTTAGTTAAAATAAGAATTATGGCCTTCAGCATATGTGAACAATGGAAAGTTACGTCACAAAAAGGGTAGGAACTAAAGTGATTCAGAAATGAACAAGTATACAAAAGAATGAATGGAATAAAAATTGTAAAAAGTCTAAGTATCATGAATATGCTAAAGTATAGAAAGCGATAAACAGATACCTCTAACGTGGTCAAAATCTGAACAAAATCATTACCACACATTTGCAAGTCGAAACGATCAAACTTGACAAATCACCTCAATATCCTCAAGATATTCACAACAAGATCAAAGACAAACAAAAAAATGAACACAAATAATATACACATACTAAAAGACCGAATGAAATATACTAAACAAATTTAAAAGTGAAGATATAAAATTTAATAACTAGTCTGAGTTAAATTTGTTTAGACAATTGCATTCAACTACCTAAACTTACAAAATGAAAAACAATAAAACATGATTGTTGTACCCCAAAATTTGCCCTCCCATATTCCTCAAGACATGTCAAGAATAATCTTCAAGTTGCTCAAGTTGGCTCAAGGGTTGGACAGTCAAATCACCTCCTAAGGCAGTCAATTCAAAATTAGGGTTTTGTGTTGCATCAAGGTCCTCACATCCAAATGACCTCAAGTTCTCCAAAATGTCCTAATATGTTCTTAAGTTCATCCATGTCAAATTTCAAGCCTTGCAGAGGAAGTTTGGTCAGTCAATTGTTCAAGAGGCCCAAAAATCGACTGTGTTAGGTCAAAAGTCAACTGTGACCTACAGACAGTCAAACCTCAAGATTTTTTGTCAACATTCTAATTTTGAAGGGTAATTCATCATTTTATCAAAGGTTGATCATGATTCATCAAGGATTGCTCAAGATTCATCAAGATTCAAAAGTTGCTAAATTAGCGTTTTGTAGGAAAAGTCAACTCAACTTTGACCAAGCATAACTTTCTCATACCTTATGAGAAATGACACATCCAAAGCTCATTTTGAATAGGATGCAATTTCCTACCATCCATCTTCACACCCCAAGATCAAGAAATGCTCTCACAAAAAGTTACAAATTTGGACATTATAGGTCATTTTTGAAAGTCAACAAAAACACCTTTTTTACCAAAGATTATAACTTGAGCATGGAACATCAAAATGCAATGAGACAAAAAGGGCTGATTAGAGGACATCTCAAGGTTTCTAAAAAATCCAAGAACACCTCCAAACGTTCATAATTGAAGAAGTTATGCATTGTTGAAGTTGGGCATTTTTCCAAATTTGGAAAACGTCAACTATCCTCAAAACTCCAATTTTTGACAAAAGGGCCCACTTTTTTCCACTTGATATAGTCTTGTCATGCCACACACGTGTCCCATATTTAATTTCATGACCAAACATTTATTTTTCTATTTTATTTAATTTTTATTGATTTAATTCATTTTAAATCTATATTAATTCAAATAAAATCCAAAAATTAATGGAATGAGATTTTTTTGATCATTGCAGCTTTCAATTAACAAGATACACCTAATCAAATTCGTATCAGGTCTTATTATGCACAAAAAATCATATTTGAGGCATTTTTGGAAAGCTTATCCATGGTGATCATATCAAATCCCAAACCATGAATGCATAGAGATTGGAAGCCCAAGATTTGACCTAGTTGCTTGCTTGATACATATACAACCTAAAGCAACCAAGAATACGCATAGAACACTGCTGAAACGGCCATATAAAATTGGTGAAAAAGCTTGACGTAGCTCTCTTCCTTAGCATCTCCTGAAACTGTAGCAACCAAAACCAAGCCTTTTCATTGACTAAAGCTCATTGTAAGTCTCCACGAATATGCCTCTGCACATGAAATCGTAAATCATTCTCCTTGCATCTTTTTGCCAATTTGATTGCACTATCATGCTTAACATTCAAATTCTAACAATTCTGCATTATTTAATTTGATTTTCATGGCCTGTATTGTGATGCCCGATTCTAGGGTTCCTGTTCTTGTTTTTTAGGCCTTTTTGATACAGGAAAAATCAATGCTAATGATGGGTATAGAGATAACCAGAAGGAAGAGATCAGTGCATTGGTACTCCTAGCTTGCGTTTATATGGCCTATGAAGGATTTTTGAGAGATGCTACGAATCTACCTGCAGATAAAAATCCGCAGGTAAAGAACCAGGGTGATATGAAGAAGATGATAACGTGGTTGGGCGTGATTGGCTTGTTTGAATCATTAGCGCATTTTATTTTATTTTCAGGCTTAGCATTTTGTTTTTTATATAATATTTACTTCTTATCCTAATAACAACTAAGCAAGCTGGTTGGAGTGGTTGAGCGCACAAGCATGTGAGCATTGGGACCTGGGTTCGAATCCCAGGTCCCCCAATATTATTTGTCTTGTTTTTCTCCAGGAAATTACATGCGCTTCAGGCTTTGCAGTGCATCATATGCCCTCATCCAGATCTCATCCAAATGGCTTGTGGACCAGATCCAATGGCCAGAATTGGGTCCTCACCATACTCTCAAGTCAAAGGCGCACATTGGATGGAAAGGGTCAACGAGGCTGCTCACAATTGGGCCTCTGAAATTGCAAACCATGCTCCCTCTTCAGGCCCACACCCCCCTGAGTATTTCTTTACATTTTATTTCTTTTTCTTATTTATTTATTTTATTATTATTATTATCTTAATTAATTAATTAACCAATGAACATTTTTTTTATAAAAAATCAGAAAACCAAAAGTAAAATAATATTTTCTATTTCATTATTTTTGTAAATAAATTTTAATCAATTAATTTAGTTTTTTAATTAGGTACAATTTTAATATCTTTTGCATTAAATTAAAATCAACATAGAATTAGAGTTTTTAATATCTTTTAACCACTCTTATTTTATTTCCTTAAATAATAAAAAACCAAAAATATTTTCATTTAATCAATTAATTCAATTATTAATTTAGACTAATTTTTAATTCAAAAACAACAAAAAAATATGCTTTATTTATTTAAAAGGGTCAAAACCCTAAGACACTCCGATTTAATTTTCTCGCGCGCGAATTACTTTTGACCCATATTTCAATATTGTAATTGCTTCGGGAATGTAATAGTTTTTTAACTTAGGACTTTATTTATTTATTTATCGCTTTTATTTACTTTTCGCCATTTAATTTTTAAGGGTTTGTCTTTGGCGATGTAAATACCCGACGCCTTGTAATAGCTTAGATTTATTTTCCGCAATTTAATTTCCGCAACTATTAACCGTTAGATCTTTGAATAATAGGCAATGCATGACAAGATCAATTTTAATTTAAAATCAACAGTAGCTCACCATTAACATGTACAAAGATAATATAACTGAAAAACAATACACTCGCACATGCTACTCTTAGGGTACACCTCACTTGGTTGCCTCGAACATGGTCATTGAGTACAGGAAGTTTTAGAGGTCGTCCTCTTGTCCAAAGATCATAGTTTCCTCGAAACGGTTGCCTCGGATAAAATGATCTAAGACATTAGGGTTACCGCTAAGGCGTCCTAACATTACTTTAGTGACCACACGTCCCTTAATCGAATTGACCCGAAAACTCCAATGACGATGCTACCTACTCCTCAATAGTGGGATAGCATTGTCTAAAGGACACTTGTACAGTTTAATTCCTTTTTGAGTAGGTAGATGGTTCTTAAGTACTTGCTCCTTTTAAAAATAAAACAAAACTTTTCGCACTTACACTCCTTTCAAACAAAAACTCTTTTAAAACCCACAATCACAAAGAAAAGCAAATTTTTGAAAACATAATGAGCAAGTACCTAAGAGCCTGTGGATAACAGCGGATAGAAAGGGTGCTACCACCTTCCCTTTCTATAATCTACCTCCCGAACCCTAGAAACATCTCAAAAAGGAATTTTTCTGTGCTTTTGTCCTTTCCTTGTTGGATAAAATAAAAGACGGTGGCGACTCTTGCTTACCGTGACATTTTGCGAAAACAAACGCAAACGCGAACCAGCATTCCAAAAAACAGTCAGTTTGATTCCCACCAATCATAGAACTGGCGACTCTGCTGGGGAAGATTATATAAGTGAGGTGTACCTTAGGATTAGATCACTATGTTTTCAATTGTATGCTTTGTATGCTTTAATTTTGTGGGCTTGTATCGGAGTTCTATAGTTCCTAACCCGGATCTGGGGATACCCTTTAGGTAAGTAGCAATAAACTGTGAGGGATCTGTCCGGCGTAGACTGACACGGATGAAGCAGTAGCTACGTTGGTGTGGCACCTTAGTCTGTACCGATATCCCTTGTGTTGGAACGAGGAGAATATGGGTCTTCTAAGGAGTCATTAAGCACCAACTGACCTTAGAACCTTAAATTGACCAACTTGGCCATAGAACAGTAGCAGTATGCTACACTCATTGAGACTAAACTCTCGCGATGATTCCGGCCGCAAGAAAAGGTTGCTAAACTGGAATTATGACCGATTGAGGGTAGTTAGTGATATTGAGATCCTCTAGAACCCGGTTACTATTTTTAGGACAGGTCTTAACCAACTGAAACTGAAAGAGGGTAGTACCTAAGCTCCATGCCAGCCTGAAATCTAAGGGCTCTCAGTGTGACTTGTGTGCCTTTACCATGTTTTCCTTTTGTGGATATTTGTGGTGTGCCTTTATCATGACATCATGACATCATAACATTGCATACATTTTGCATAAGGACTAACCTATTTCAAGGACGAGAGGGTTTCATCTTTGCTCTGTTTTGTAGGTCATCATGATGCCCATGCGTAGGAATACTATCTGGATCAACTTTGTCCAAGTACCTACCCTACTTAAAGATTTGGTTGTCAGGATTCCAGATACTACTTCCTTCATCAGAAGGCATGGTTCTCTCCTCAGTTTCGTCACCTCAAAATTGGACGAACAAATGATGAGTGTCCTGGTCCAATTCTATGATCTATTGTACCATTGTTTAACCTTCCAGGACTTCCAGTTGGTGCCTACCCTAGAAGAGTTCTCTGAGCTGCTCGGTATCTCCGTCCTGGAACATAATCCGTTTACTGGTTGGGAAAAGACTCTTAAGCCCGAAGAAATTGCTGCAGCCCTTCACTTGACCAAAGAGGAGGTAATGGCTATCTAGGAGACTAGAAGTTGAACTAAGGGTTTTCTGGCTAAGTTTTTGGTTGACAAAGCTAATTACTTCTGGGACAGCTTAGACTTCAAGGCGTACGAGGACATTCTGGCTCTCTTGATTTATGGTTTGGTATTGTTTCCGAATCCTGACACTTTTGTTGATATTAATGCCATCAAGATCTTCATCTCTCAGAATCCAGTACCCACTCTCTTGGGTGATATCCTTCATCAGCTCTATGCTCGTACTGTCCGAAAGCGGGGAACTTTGATGTGCTGTGCTCCTTTATTGTCGAGGTGGTTTATTTCGCACCTCCCTAAGTCCATACTAAAGAACAAATAAGGAATGAGTTGGGCTTATAGGGTGATGTCTCTTTCTAATAATGACATTATCTGGACTCTCAAAGGTATGGATGAGGTGACTATCATTGATCGCTGTGGAGAGTATCCTAATGTTCCATTGATCGGACTCCATGGAGGGATCTCTTACAACCCATGCTTAGCTCTTCATTAGTTTGGAAGAGCCAGAAGAGAAGGGCCCCATGAGATGTTAATGCCTCATATCATCTTTGATTTTCAGGGAGATAGCGACGAGCTGCGTCGTAGATTCATAAGGGCTTGGGACAGAGTTCATCAATCTAACCCACATGAGTTGGGACCAAAGACTTCTCTGCCAATGGAGCCATATCTCAGATGGGTCCACATCCGTGCCCAGAAGCTAGGTATGCCATATGAAGCTGTCAGACCTGTTACTCTTGAAGTTGCTAATGAGGAGGGGGTTCTTCCAACTATTATCCACCCTTATATTCCCACTGATATTGGGACACTGAAGAGGTCTTGGATGCAGTTGAGGGATGAACGAGATTCCTACCGAGAGAGGATCAATGAACAAGAGCAAAAGATCCAGAAGCTGACCAGACAGTTGGAGAACGAGCGGATCCTGAATGATTATGTCCGCACTGAGAAGAAGAGACCATGGGAGCATTGATGGACCTTTGAGGATTTCTTTTACAGTTTTCATTTACTTTTCAGTATTTCCATTCTTGTAACGCCTAAGGGCAGTTTGTTGAACAATTTAAATTTTGAAGTTTAAATATAATAAAGTGTGTTTCCTTTCTTGTTTACAAATTTGAATCTCGATTGTCTTTGAAATCATAAATCATACGCATTTCATCCCATGCACTTCATAAACAGGTACCCCATTACAGGTCTCTTATCTTCTTCGCTGTTTGTTTCAGCAATCATCATGTCTGCCGAACCTTCAACTAAGCAAGCTATCAAGGCCCTCCAGGCCCAGAATGCCCAATTTCAAGAGCTATTCATGAATCTAGCTAAGGGTCAGCAGGACCTGAAGACCTTGATTCTGAAAGAAAAGAAGAAGAAGAAGAAGAAGAGGACCATCCTGTTCAACACTAGACGCATGTTTAGAAACGGGCTGCAGAATGAAGTTGATCTGACCACCTCATCTGGAGGGAAGGATAGTCCACAAGAAAGGAGGGCTCCTAGCCCTATGGTCTCCGACAACGAGACGGACTATGATGAAGAACAATATCCTCCTGCTGAGGATAAGTACAAACAGCTGGAAGACCGTTTGAGCGCTATGGAAATACAAAAGGTGCCCGGTCTGGACTTCGGAGATCTAGGTCTATCCTCTGGGGTGGTGATTCCCCATAAGTTCAAGGCACCTGCCTTTGCCAAGTATGACAGAGCTTCTTGTCCAAAGCTGCACCTCCGGTCATATGTGAGGAAGATCCAGCCTTACACTGCTGATAAGAACTTATGGATCCATTTCTTTCAAGACAGTCTCTCAGGGACTCAGCTTGAGTGGTTCTATCAGTTGGATGGAGCCAGTATCCGCAACTGGGAAGATTTGGCTACTACATTATATAGGCAGTATCAGTACAACTCCTACCTCGCTCCTACGCGTACCCAACTCCAGGGTATGTCAATAGGAACGGGTGAAGGATTTAAAGAGTATGCTAAAAAATGGAGAGACCTTGCTGGAAGGGTGCAACCACCGTTGGCTGATCGTGAGCTTGTTGACATGTTTTTGGGGACCATGTCTGGTCCGTTCTTTAACCATCTGATTGGAAGCTCTCAGCTGGGTTTACAAATCTTATTTTGACCGGTGAAAGAATTGAAGCTGGTATTAAGGCTGGAAAGATACAGAAGGGTGCCTCATCGAGCACTGAAAAGAAGTCGTTTAAGAAAGAGTCCAGTGTTGTCTATAGTTCGAGAAGACAAAATAAACCTGAACACCGCCAAGCTGTCAATGCGGTTGTTATTTCAAAACCTGCTGGTGCTCCTCAGCATCACAATCAACAAAAGGACGAGAGACCTCGAAGGCAATTCACTCGTCTCAGCATGACTTTGTCTCAGATTCTGCCACAGTTGCTAAAGACCAATCTGGTGAATTTAAAAGAAGCTCCAAAGAATCCAAGTACCACATCACCAAAGTACAACCCTAATGCCCACTGCGCTTTTCACTCTGATATCCCGGGGCATAATACAGATGATTGTTGGGTTTTGAGGAACAGGGTGCAAGACCTAATTGATGCAAAGGAGATTGAGTTTGAGGCGCCCGAGAGGCCTAATGTTGTGACTGCTCCCATGCCCAAACATGGAATAAATACTTTAGAGGAATACTTGTTTGTAGTTTCCGTGGATGATATTGTTACCCCTCTGATGATTGTCAAGAAGAACCTGTTGCTATCCGGTTTATTTCCGGGCTGTGGCAAAGGTTTCTATATGTGTTCTGTTTTACCTACTGGTTGCCCATTTCTGAAGTCAGGTATCTAAAACCTGATGGATAATAAGGAGATCCTGTTTGAAAAGACTGTTGTTCCTTCTGTTCATTCTGAAGAAGTTGTCATCATTACCATTTTCAACAAATCTTCCAAGGCTCCCTCGAGGAAGCCTGTTAGAATTACATCTGTTCCGAAGATCGCACCTGTAATTATCACTGTTCCGGGGCCCATCCCCTACACCTCTGACAAAGCTGTACCCTGGCACTATGGGGCTGATGTTTATATTCTAGGAGTTAAGCAAGAGTTGGATGTTGATACCGGCGTCAGCAACATTACTGGACCTGCTAAAGTCACCCGCAGCGGTAGACTTTTCTCACCTGATATTGCTCCCCCAACTATCCGAAGGCATGTTGTCATTACACCTACAAATGTACCTATCACGATTCCTGATCAAGTTCCTATCCTTACCCCTGTCACCGAGTCATCTAACGCTTGGGGAAAAGGGATCACCACTGATGTGCCTGCCCAGACGGAGGCACCAAAGACCATTACTGTTGAAGCTTCCAAACAGGAGATGGAAGAGATTCTGAAGATTATTAAGAAGAGTGATTATAACGTAGTTGAGAAGCTGGGGAAAACCCCATCCAAGATTTCTATGTTGTCACTGCTGTTGTGTCCAGAGGCCCATGCCAAGGCTCTAATTACCTTCCTGAAAACTGCCCACGTGCCATAAGAGACATCAGCTGATCAGTTTACCGATTGCGTGGCTAATTTAACTGCTGATAACGGTTTGGGTTTCTCCGACGCCGATTTGACTTCTAAAGGGAAAAACCACAACGACGCCCTGCATGTCTCCATTGAATGCAGGGGCACTACTCTTGCACATGTATTGGTTGACACTGGTTCCTCATTGAACGTCTTACCCAAGAAAGCTCTAAACTGGTTGGATTGCGAAGGGTTAGAGCTAAAGCCAAGTAACATCATTGTCAGGGCCTTTGATGGGTCTAAAAGGATGGTGCATGGTGAAGTTGATATTCCAATCAAAGTTGGTTCTCAGGTCTTCAACTCTACATTCTACGTGATGGACATTCGGCCATCCTATTCTTGTTTGCTGGGTCGTCCATGGATCCATAAAGCTGGGGCCGTAACCTCAACGCTCCACCAGAAGCTGAAATACCCGGTCAGAGGGAAGATTGTGACAGTTCAAGGGGAGGAAGAGTATATGGTCATCCACCTCAACTCATTCCGATACGTAGAGATGGATGGGGAGTTCATTGAGACCCCATTTCAGCACTTTGAAGAAGTTCCTCAGACACTGGCATCAGCTGAGACTGTGGTTGAGGATTCTCCTATGAAGATGGCTTCCTTAAAGGATGCCCGGGCTGTTATTGAGAAGGGTGAGTGTGCAAATTGGGGCCGACTTCCTGACTCCACTCAGAAGACTAGCAAGTTTGGTTTGGGTTTCACTGCAGAAGCTCAAAGGGCTGTTCGAAGTGAAAGGATTGGAAGACCTTCTGTGTTCATCAGCAACTCGGGAGTAAATGCCATTGAAGATGATGTGGAGGAGTCTGAATTCGACAGCTGGATCTATCCTACGA
The DNA here is from genome assembly GCA_948472305.1 of Vicia faba. Taxonomy (NCBI): domain Eukaryota; kingdom Viridiplantae; phylum Streptophyta; class Magnoliopsida; order Fabales; family Fabaceae; genus Vicia; species Vicia faba. The sequence goes on along the minus strand of OX451735.1, from coordinate 1,490,380,996 downwards.
CCAACGGTGGACCAAGCAACTGGACAGCAAAGGACTTCATCCCTATTACTTTTGTTACCCAGTAATGAACTCTTTGTTTTGAACTTGTAACAAACAATGTGTTGAAACTATATGGCCCGGTGTCTTACCCGGGGCACCGTTGGCTTCATTTGTGAGGGCTTTTGTATGTCATTTTCATATATCATTAATAAAAGCATTGGACGTTTCTTGCATTTAAAATTTTGCGCTCCTTGTTTTTCTTTATTATATATTGCAAAACAGCTATTTTACACACACTCACATATGCAAGTCTCAATCCACTCTAGATCTCACTGGTAACGACTCTGCTACTGCTAGTTATGACTTCGAAAATCCGATCAACTTAGCCGAAGACGAAGGTGAAGATGATTGCGAAGTGCTGGGCGAACTTGCAAGACTGCTACTCCAGAAAGAGAGGGCCATTCAGCCACATGAAGAGCAGATGGAAACAGTGAATCTGGGTACTGAAACAGACAAGAAGGAAGTCAAGATTGGTGCAAATCTGGAGCTTAGTGTGAAACATCGGTTGATTCAGATGCTGCATGACTATGTTGAGATCTTTGCCTGGTCTTACGAAGATATGCCTGGGTTGGATACTGACATTGTGGTTCATCGCCTGCCTACCAAGGAAGATCGTCCTCCGGTAAAACAGAAGGTTCGCCGTATGCGCCCATAGATGTTCGAGAAAATCAAAGCTGAAGTTATGAAACAGTTTGATGCCGGTTTTCTAGCAGTGACCTCTTACCCTCAGTGGGTTGCCAATGTGGTTCCGGTACCAAAGAAGGATGGTAAGGTCTGAATGTGTGTTGACTACAGGGATTTGAACAGGGCAAGCCCCAAGGATGACTTCCCTCTACCTCACATCGACGTTCTAGTTGACAATACTGCTCAGCACAAGGTGTTCTCCTTTATGGATGGTTTCTCCGGTTATAACCAGATAAAGATGGCTCCCGAAGACATGGAGAAGATGACCTTTGTTACTCAGTGGGGCACCTTTTGTTACAAGGTCATGCCTTTTGGATTGAAGAATGCTGGGGCAACGTATCAGCGTGCCATGGTTGCTTTGTTTCATGACATGATCCACCATGAGATTGAATTATACGTTGACGATATGATCGCAAGGTCCCAGACTGAGGAGGAACACCTTGACCATCTACAGAAGCTGTTTGACGGGTTGAAGTTGTACAAGCTAAGATTGAACCCGAACAAGTGCACCTTCGGGGTGAGGTCTGGTAAGCTACTGGGTTTCATCGTGAGCGACAAAGGTATTCAAGTGGACCCCGCCAAAGTGAAAGCCATACAAGAGATGCCAGCTCCCAAGACAGAGAAGGAGGTCAAAGGCTTTCTAGGACGACTGAACTATATTGCCCGATTCATCTCGCACCTAACTGCTACTTGTGAGCCAATCTTCAAGCTACTGAAGAAAGATCAAGTGGTACGTTGGAATGATGAATGTCAGGCCGCTTTCGAAAGAATCAAAGAGTATCTCCAGGAGCCACCTATTCTAATGCCACCAGTTGAAGGGAGACCTCTGATCTTATACTTGACAGTACTTGACAACTCAATGGGGTGTGTGCTGGGGCAGCATGACGAGTCTGGTCGAAAAGAGCACGCTATTTATTACCTTAGCAAAAAGTTTACCAACTGTGAGATCCGATACTCACTGCTTGAGAAAACTTGCTGCGCTTTGGCATTGGCTACTCGTTGGCTGAGACAGTATATGCTGACTCACACTACTCTGTTGATTTCAAAGATGGATCCAATCAAGTATATCTTCGAAAAGCCTGCCTTGTCCGGAAGAATAGCAAGATGGCAGATGATTTTGACTGAGTATGACATCCAGTACACGACTCAAAAAGCAATCAAGGGAAGTGTATTGGCAGACCATTTGGCACATCAGGCAGTGGATGATTACCAGTCTATGAACTTTGAATTTCCGGACGAGAACATCATGGTAGTGACTGATTGTGAGACACGTGGACCGAATGAAGGACCTGAGTGAAAATTCTGGCTGCAGATACTCAATGTCACGTCCAATGTTATGACACCGTATATGACTTACTATATGACAGTAAATACAAAAGCAGTAAAGAACATAGTCAATTGTTTACCCAGTTCAGTGTGCAACAACACCTACTCTGGGGGCTACCAAGCCAGGGAGAGAATCCACTATAAGAGATGTTAATTCAGGAATAAACCAACCAGTTTATCTCCTTCACTTAAGACCTACCCAATGCAATTCTAATCTAAGTACAACTTAAACCTGAGTTCCTACTCACTCCCCCTCAATCACAACAGTGATACATAAACCAATTTGACTTAAGAATTGATGAAGACACTCTTAAAAAAAAAACACACACTTGATTAAACTTCACAGCTTTTTAATCAAGCAACACAATCACTCGTGCTTCACAGCTTTGAGTGATGTACACAACTAACTTGACTCTGCTTCACAGCTTTAGTCAAGGGACATTCAAACACTCTTGCTTCAAAGCTTTGAGTGCTACACAACCCTTACAATCGAAACCTATTCCAAGGCACTTATCACAATGATAATTGCTTGGAGTACAATAAACAAATCTATACAGATTACAAAATTGATCTTCTAATCAATCAGCAGGGATAACTTGAAAAACAGCAGCTCTGTTGAATATATAGCAGCTGCAACTCCAGTTAGGGTTTCCAAAAACCTAGGGTTGATTCCGTTTGACCTAAAGACCAGGTCACATGACTTTATTGACCAGGTTAGGATTGAGCTAGGTTACTCCTCAGAAAACGCAGGATTCTGTTCAGAAAGGACTGAGTTATTTCCTGAAAAAACTCAGACTTATCCAATCCTGCAATCCTGTTAGTTCAGAACAGGATGTCATAACATCTGTTATGACATCTGAGAAAACCTGTCTACTGATTTAGCAAAATGTGATCATTTTGCAAACATGCTCAGATACACACTTATAAACATCAGTATTTGAATTACAATATTTTTCTGCACATGTACCTAATGAGTTAGTACAACCTGAACTAGAATGTTATGACATCAGTCATGACATTCACACATACACTTGGGATTTACCAAAAATGCAAGCCAATACCTAAACACCTACAAACTCCCCCTTTGGCAGATTTTTGGCTAAAGTCCCTAAACAATCAGAGATAGATAGATAGCAGCAGAAATAAGTGACAGCAGAAAAATATAATGTCAAGTACTAATTAAGCAAGTACCAAAATATTCTCCCCCTCTTTAGCCACAAATGGGCCAAAGATACATGTTCATAAAATTATACAGTTATCCATAGCAGCTGACAACAGCAGAACACACTTCCAAACTCCACCAGCAACACCACCAAGCAGCAATCAACCTTCAAGCACTGTCATCAGACTCAGAGGAGCCAGTTTCTTCAATGTTGAGTTGTCCTTCAGCTTCTATACCTTCTTCCCTTCTGCTTTCTTCAGCTTCCTCCTTTTCTAGCCTGGCAATTAGAGCTTCTAGGGTCCTTTTTCTAGCATCCAGATCTTTGCAAGTTTCTTTTAAAACAGCTATGACATCTGATGTCTTGGACTGGGTCTTTGCAGACGATGTCTCAGCTGATGTTATGACAATGTCTGGAGCATGAGATCCCTGAAACAGTTTGTAGTGCAGGCCAAGGGCAGGAGCTCTTTTGCAGACTGTATCTCTTGCTACAAGGATGTCAGGGTATTGTGCAAGGATGATTCCACAAAGGAGGGAGGGAAAGGCAATTGGTCCTTTGACAGCATAACTGCCAGCATGCTTCAAAGTTTGTTCAAAGATGTACCTTCCATAGTCAAAGGCAGTCTTGGTTCCTACAGCATAGATAAATCTCCCCAATCCTGTGGAGATGGTTGATTTGTGATTTGTAGGCACCCAGTTTGCTGCACATATTTTATGCAAGATGGCAAATTTCATGCTGAGTTTACTAGCATTCAGTTTCCCTTTCAATGGCCAGCACTTTACTTTCCTGGCAGTGATGGTTAAACACACTTCATTGTCAGTTGCCTCTAGATCAGGACAGTCCTTATTTGTTCTTCCAAGAAACTTGTTGATTTCTGATGGAGAGAACTTGACCCTTCTTCCTCTAACAAACACACTCTCAAAGTCAGCTGACCTCCCATCAGCACAATCATTGGACAAGTTCACTACAAACTCCTTAGCCAGACTTTCATAACATTTGTTAAATTTCATCACTGTCTTCATTAGCCCAGCATTCCTGATCAGATCCATGATGTCTTTGCACTCCAAGGCATCATTGTTGAGTTCTCTCTCCAAGGCTATTCTCTTCAAGCAAACATACTTCCATCTGTTTGCATTGTCAGGATGATGAAAGGAGATGTTGTCTGTTGGCACTTCAGGCACTCTAGCAATCTTGCTGGAGGGGAGCTTCCTTCTGATGGGAGTATCTTCAATATCAATCTCAAATTCTGATTCATCATCAGAATCAGAAGTTTCAGGTTCTTTACTTTTCTTAGAGATTGGTTGTCTAGCAGTCTGCACCTGTGCCTTCTTCCCTTTTGTCTGAATTTTCTCAGCCATCCCTTCAGCCTTGGATTTCTTAGCATCAGGTTTAACATTCTGACTATTCTTTCTTTTCATCAATCTCCTAGCAATGCTAGGATTCACATTAGCAATCAGTTCATTATCTGAGTAATCTTCATCCACATCAATGATAGGTGGATCAGCAACCTTTTCAGAGGGGTTCTGAATGTTGTCTTTTGGTGTCACAACATCCTCAGTGACATCTACATTTTCAGAACCTTCCACATTTGGACTTTCTGATTGATTCAAAGGGATAGAAATCCCCGGTACAGATTGGTTGCCACTCAGAATGCTAGTAACCAGCCTAGCAATAGCTTGGTGTACTTGAACTGATCCTTCTCTATTAGGTATAGAAGACGAAGGATGAGAAGAATTACCAGAGACTGTAGCTTGATCTCTTCCTGCATGTCTAGTTCTGAGCTTTTTGACTCTGGCTGGGTCAGTTGCCATTTCCCTGAGAGGAGTGACCTCAAGAACTTCAGATTCTATGCATGTAGTGATTGCCCTAGAATCTTGATCAGATGATGACGATGATGAGGAAGACGAAGCCGCCATGGTGGAAGACGATGTCTGAGACATTTTGTTTAACTTTGAGTAATAGTAGCAGTTTGAGAAAAATCTTTGATTGGGAGAAGGAAACAGGTTGCAAGGATGAGAGAGGTAGGGAGTAAAAGGGAGTCTCTTCAACTTCTTAAGGCTTTTGAAGGAATTGTGAATGAATATGATTAACCCACTAAATATAAACTTAATAAAATTAATCCCTTCAACCCTTGTTTTCAGCAAAACTAATTGCTATAATTTCTCATGTTGGTGAATACCCAACCTGCCCCTCAAATTTTCAAGTTTATTTCCAACAAGCGCCTTGGTAGAAGAATCAGTCAGCTGAAGCTTAGAGAATCTATGTTCCAGTTCAAATGACTTCTTCTCTTCAAAGTCAATAGGGTTCAAGGAAATGTTGAATGTTTTCAGATTATCACAACACAATGTCACAACATCTTGTGTAACATTGTACTCAGGGAGCATCTGTTTTGACCAGATGTTTTGAGAACAGAATTTATGAGATTTGTTCTTTCCAACATCCTTGTCAAGATGACTTAAGATTCTGACAACACATTCTTCTTCAAGTTTATTTGCCACATCACATATATTATCAGCCTGTAGTTTTGGAGTTCTTCTGACAGCTTCCATAGGAATAGCTCTTTTCATTCTTCTAAGCTTATGCTGCCACTGTTTCATCTCTTTTTCTTCTTTGATGATTTGACTCATAGTGGAGATATCAGTGTTCTCAGGCTGCCACACATAACAGTTATCTTTGGATTTGATTCCTCTCATTACAACATCTAGTTTTTCATTAAATACTAGACATTCAGATCTTGAGAAGTTGACCATGAATCCTAGATCACATAATTGACTGATGCTAATGAGATTAGTAGTCAACCCTTTTACCAGCAGTACCTTATTCAGACTTGGAACTCCAGGGCAGTCCAAATTACCAACTCCTTTGACTTCTCCTTTAGCACCATCTCCAAAGGTCACAAAACTGGTGGTGTGAGGCATAACATTATTGAGGAGATTTTTGAATCCAGTCATGTGTCTGGAACATCCACTGTCAAAGTACCAATCTTCCTTTGCAGAGACCCTCAGGGAAGTGTGAGCTATCAGTGCAGTAGCCTTTTTCTTCCATTGAGGAGCATGTGGTACCTTTTTAGACTTAGGTTTGACATCTGAGTTCTGATTTGGATATCCATGTAATCTGAAGCAGAAGGGCTTTATGTGACCATATTTCCCACAATGATGACATCTCCATCTTTGGCACCTCTTCTTCATATGTCTCTGTCCCTGATGTTGAGAGTAATGTTGAGACATCCGTTTTGACATTTGCTTCCCAGTACCAAATTTCTTTGTTTCCACAAATCCTAAGCCAGATTTATTTCCCATATTTTGTCCAGCCTGAAGGATCTCTTCCAATTTGTCTATTCCATTGGTCAACATCTTGACAGATTTGGTCATTTGATTCAGTTGTGAGTTCAGCAGTTGAACTTCTCCTTCTAAATGACTTATAGTTTCAAGATTTTCCCTCTTTTCAGCCTCCAGCTTTATAATGAGTTTTGATTGTTTCTCATTTTGCACACAGACTTCACCACTTCTGATACACAATTTCTTGTAGGTATCAGCCAGTTCTTCAAATGTCACTTCTTCATCACTAGTGTCACTTTCAGAAGTACAAACACTAGTTAGGGCAGTAACTAGTTTGGCAGATTCTTCTTCAGAATTTCTTTCTGAATCATAGTCAGACCAAGTAACAGTCATTCCTTTCTTTTGCTTCTTAAGAAAGGTAGGACATTCAGCTCGAATATGTCCATATCCTTCACATCCATGGCATTGAATACCTCTGCCTTGGTTTCCCTTATCTTCTGACCTTGGTCTTCTGCTGGAACTGTCAATGTCAGAAGGAATGTTATGAACATTAGACCTTGACTTTGGGTCCATTCTTTTGATGAGCTTGTTGAACTGTCTTCCAAGCATGGCAATGGCTTCTGATATGTTTTCTTCTTCATCCTCCTTGTATTCAACATCAGTGTTGGATACTAGTGCTATGCTTTTGTTCTTCTTGTCACCATTATCAGTGATCCCCATCTCAAAAGTCTGAAGAGACCCAACAAGTTCATCCACTTTTAACTTGCTAATGTCCTGGGCTTCCTCTATGGCAGTTACCTTCATTGCAAATTTTTTAGGCAAGGATCTGAGAATCTTCCTCACCAGTTTTTCTTCTGACATTTTTTCTCCCAGTGCTCCTGAGGTGTTGGAAATCTCCAAGATGTTCATGTGAAACTCATGAATGGTTTCATCTTCCATCATTTTTAGATTCTCAAACTTAGTGGTCAACATCTGAAGCCTTGACATCTTTACTTTGGAAGTGCCCTCATGAGTAGTTTTGAGAGTGTCCCAAACTTCCTTGGCCAGTTCATATTGATGTACTAGTCTGAAGATGTTTCTATCAATTCCATTGAACAAGGCATTTAAAGCTTTTGAATTTCCCAGAGCTAACTCATCTTCTTCTTTACTCCAATCTTCCTCAGGCTTCAGACTGATTGTCCCATCTCTCTCAGTTATGGTGGGATGAATCCATCCTTTGTCAGCAGCTCTCCAAGCCTTTTTGTCCAGAGATTTTAGGAAGGCAATCATACGAGGTTTCCAGTAGTCATAATTAGTTCCATCCATAATGGGTGGTCTATTTCCAAAAACTCCTTCTTTGTCCATAGTGCCAGAAAGTGATATCCCTAGATCTCACCCAGTAATACAGGCAGGGTGCCTGCTCTGATACCAATTGAAAATTCTGGCTGCAGATACTCAATGTCACGTCCAATGTTATGACACCGTATCTGACTTACTATATGACAGTAAATACAAAAGCAGTAAAGAACACAGTCAATTGTTTACCCAGTTCAGTGTGCAACAACACCTACTCTGGGGGCTACCAAGCCAGGGAGAGAATCCACTATAAGAGATGTTAATTCAGGAATAAACCAACCAGTTTATCTCCTTCACTTAAGACCTACCCAATGCAATTCTAATCTAAGTACAACTTAAACCTGAGTTCCTACTCACTCCCCCTCAATCACAGCAGTGATACATAAACCAATTTGACTTAAGAATTGATGAAGACACTCTTCAAAAAAAAACACACACTTGATTAAACTTCGCAGCTTTTTAATCAAGCAACACAATCACTCGTGCTTCACAGCTTTGAGTGATGTACACAACTAACTTGACTCTGCTTCACAGCTTTAGTCAAGGGACATTCAAACACTCTTGCTTCAAAGCTTTGAGTGCTACACAACCCTTACAATCGAAACCTATTCCAAGGCACTTATCACAATGATAATTGCTTGGAGTACAATAAACAAATCTATACAGATTACAAAATTGATCTTCTAATCAATCAGCAGGGATAACTTGAAAAACAGCAGCTCTGTTGAATATATAGCAGCTGCAACTCCAGTTAGGGTTTCCAAAAACCTAGGGTTGATTCCGTTTGACCTAAAGACCAGGTCACAGGACTTTATTGACCAGGTTAGGATTGAGCTAGGTTACTCCTCAGAAAACGCAGGATTCTGTTCAGAAAGGACTGAGTTATTTCCTGAAAAAACTCAGACTTATCCAATCCTGCAATCCTGTTAGTTCAGAACAGGATGTCATAACATCTGTTATGACATCTGAGAAAACCTGTCTACTAATTTAGCAAAATGTGATCATTTTGCAAACATGCTCAGATACACACTTATAAACATCAGTATTTGAATTACAATATTTTTCTGCACATGTACCTAATGAGTTAGTACAACCTGAACTAGAATGTTATGACATCAGTCATGACATTCACACATACACTTGGGATTTACCAAAAATGCAAGCCAATACCTAAACACCTACAAACTCCCCCTTTGGCAGATTTTTGGCTAAAGTCCCTAAACAATCAGAGATAGATAGATAGCAGCAGAAATAAGTGACAGCAGAAAAATATAATGTCAAGTACTAATTAAGCAAGTACCAAAATATTCTCCCCCTCTTTAGCCACAAATGGGCCAAAGAATACCCCGAGGGTGCATCTGTTAATGACAAGAAGTTTCTGAGGAGGTTTGCAGCCAAGTTCTTCATCAGCAATGGCATTCTTTACAAGCGTAACCATGATTCGACCTTACTGCGTTGTGTGGATAAGATTGAAGCAGAAAGGATCATGGAGGAGCTGCATGAAGGTACTTTCGGAACTCATTCCAATGGACATACCATGGCAAAGAAAATCCTTCGGGCAGGATATTACTGGTCCACAATGGAAGCTGATTGTTATCAGCATTCTCGAACATGTCACAAGTTCCAGGTCTATGCTGATAAGGTGCACATACCTCCAGTTCCTCTGAATGTTTTGACAACACATTGTCCTTTTGCAATGTGGGGCATTAATATGATTGACGAGATCAGACCTACGACATCCAACGGGCATCGCTTCATCCTGGTAGCGATTGATTACTTTACGAAGTGGGTTGAAGCAGCTTCCTTTGCTACGGTAACCAAGAACGTCGTGACACGGTTCATTCGGCATAACCTGATCCATCGATACGGTGTACCAGAGAGGATCATTACGGACAATGGTACTAATCTCAACAACAAGATGATCATTGAGCTCTGCGAGCAATTCAAGATACAACATCATAACTCTTCTCCCTACCGGCCGAAGATGAATGGGGTTGTAGAAGCGGCTAATAAAAACATTAAGAAGATTGTGCAGAAGATGATAGTGACATACAAAGACTGGCACGAGATGTTGCCATTTACTCTTCACGGGTACCGTACCTCAGCACGGACGTCAACAGGGGCAACACCCTATTCCTTGGTTTATCGCATAGAGGCAGTCTTGCCTATCGAAGTTCAGATACCCTCTCTCTGGATCATGAAGGATGCAGGTTTGAGCGAAGAGGACTGGATTCAGACCCGACTTGATCAACTAAACCTAATCGACGAAAAAAGACTTACTGCTATTTGTCATGGTCAGACGTACCAAAAACGAATGATCAAGGCATTTAACAAGAAAGTCAGACGACAAGAGTATCAAGTTGGGGACCTGGTAATCAAGCACATTATTCTACCTCAAGGTGATCCCAGGGGAAAATGGACCCCTACTTACGAAGGGCCATTTGTGGTTAAGAACATTTTCTCAGGAGGAGCTATGATTCTAACCACCATGGATGGTGACGACCTTCCTCACCCCGTCAATGCAGACATAGTGAAAAGATACTACGCATAATCAAAGACCCGCTAGGTTGATTGGCCTAGGCAAAAATAAGGGCTTCCCGGCAAACCAAAAGGGTTCGGGCAAAAATAAGGGATGAAAATAATAAATCTGTACACCCGGCAAGTCAAAAACCTGAAAAGGCGGCTTGGGCAAAAATGGGTATCCCGGTGGAATGAAAACCCGAAAGGGCGGTCCAGGAAAAAGTTAGGGATTAAAGCATAACACTATGTCTCATTGGATCGCCTCGCATCCATACTTCGGTATCAACTATCAAGCTCGGACGACACTAATCAATCAGATTTATCTTCAACTAAGCAGCAAAGTGATGAGACACTTGAAGATATAAAGGCAATAGCAGAGTTGGAATCCAGTGGGATTATTCACATAGCTGTTTTGTTTTCTTTTCACAAATTGTATAAATTCTATTTGTTCGGTGGCGTTCTCTTACTAGGACGTCAGCCTCTTGTACAAAAACGCCTATTTACAGGCAAAACTTCAAAATCAATACAGATTCATTTTCAGACAAATTCAAATCATTTTTCCTTTATCTGTTTTGTTTTGCAAAGAACGTCCAATGTTCATTTTTGATATATGCATTTGACATTAATTGCTGCTCATAAATATTTACATGCGAAACAAAGGACGAATTACGGGTGATATCAGAAGTAGGGGCAATAAGAATTGTCCGAGCAGTCTAGTTGCTCTGTCCACCAAGGTACCAAGGTAGGTTCAGCTGAAGAATATGACCAAGATACCATCACTCCCCGCAGAGTAAAACAGTAATGGTAGCTCTCCCCATTGAGACTTGCAACTATGAACGAATCGGCAACACTCTCCCCAAGAAGAGTCAATCTACCATCAGCCCTGAAAAGGTTTGGTATCCCCAGAAGGTCTTAATATTCCTCAGCAGAGTATAAATACATTCCCCAACAAGTATAAGAATACCCCCGACAGTCTTAATATTCCTCAACAGAACATAAGAATGTTCCCCGGTGGAATACAAGATACCCCTGGTGGAGCCATTTCCCCAGCGCAGTCTAAAAAACTTCCCCGCCAGAGTTGAATCATCTTACTTAGTAGATTCTGGAAGCTTATCCCTTGCAGAGTGCAAATAAATCTCCCCAGCCAAATTCAGAAGGTTATCCTCACAAGAGTCTAACTGGGTTATCCTCAGCAAGTTTCAACTGAAAGATCATCCCCAGCGAAGTTCTTTCTATCCCCAGCGGAGTTCATCATTAAAATCCCCAACAGAGTTTATCAACAGAATCCCCAGCGGAGTTATCGTTAAAATCTTCAGCAGAACGTCTCTTCCCCACGGAGTAATTCCTCTCGGAGTAAGCTCTTCATCAGTTTATTCCCCCAACGAAGTTTTTCTCTCCTACAGGTTTATCATCTTCGTTCATCATCCCCAGCGGAAACGAAGAACTCAACTCTATTCTCCAACAGCTCCGGGATTTATTTCCCTCAGCTAAAACATTATATCCCCATACATCATGACACATGCATATACGCATCATACAAATACAATCTCATTTATTTTGAGAACATCATTGCCTGATCCATATCATGCAATGCATATGACTGACCTTTACCATTCAGGAAATATGCAGTTAAGTTCTCAGCTTAGTTGAAGACCTGACCAGTTCTTAAATCTCAATTGAATTATCCTCGGTTGAATTTCAGATAAGGTTCTCAATCTCGACAGTTCCCCTACGTCATAGTGTGGACGAGTACTATAACCTCAACGGTATAATCCATTGAGCACGAGTCAGTTCCTAGATCTTGATGTTTTCCTCCGTCATAGTGTGGACAAGTTCTATAACCTCAATGGTATACTCCATTGAGCACGAGACAGTTCCTAAATCTTGATGAAGATGTTTCCCTACGTCATAGTGTGGACGAGTACTATAACCTCAACGGTATACTCCATTGAGCACGAGTTAGTTCCTAGATCTTGATGTTTTCCTCCGTTATAGTATGGACGAGTACTATAACCTCAACGGTATACTCCATTGAGCACGAGTCAGTTCCTAGATCTTGATGTTTTCCTCTGTCATAGTGTGGACAAGTTCTATAACCTCAACGGTATACTCCATTGAGCACGAGACAATTCCTAGATCTCGATGAAGATGTTTCCCTACGTCATAGTGTGGACGAGTACTATAACCTCGACGGTATACTCCGTGGAGCACGAATCAGTTCCTAGATCTTGATGCTTTCCTCCGTCATAGTATGGACAAGTTCTATAACCTCAACGGTATACTCCATTGAGCACGAGACAGTTCCTAGATCTTGATGAAGATGTTTCCCTACGTCATAGTGTGGACAAGTACTATAACCTCGACGGTATACTCCGTGGAGCACGAGTCAGTTCCTAGATCTTGATGTTTTCCTCCGTCATAGTGTGGACAAGTTCTATAACCTTAGCGGTATACTACGTTGAGCACGAGACAGTTCCTAGATCTTGAGGAAGATGTTTCCCCCAGTTGAATTATGGACAGGTTCTTAAAACTCAGCTGAAGCATTCTCTCAGTTGAAGTACAAGTAAGTTCCTAAATCTCAACAAAGGTTAGACTTCCCCAGCGGAATCTTTTCACAACAACAGGTATGCAAGTTCTCGCTAAGAAATCTCTTATGTGATCGACACTCCTGCAGATGGTATTTGTAAACCCATACTCCTACCAACAATCTCCAAATGGCATCCGTAAGCCCATTCCCGACATCACAATGCTCATACTACACCATGTGAGTGCAAATTTTTGGGCACTCTAGTGTTCAATTATCTTTCACCTTCGGATCACGAAAGGCTCGAAAGCCAATCTATATCCTCAGGTTTAAGAAAATTGAACAGGGGCAACTTTTGTACCCCAAAATTTGCCCTCCCATATTCCTCAAGACATGTCAAGAATAATCTTCAAGTTGCTCAAGTTGGCTCAAGGGTTGGACAGTCAAATCACCTCCTAAGGCAGTCAATTCAAAATTAGGGTTTTGTGTTGCATCAAGGTCCTCACATCCAAATGACCTCAAGTGCTGCCCAATGTCCTAATATGTTCTTAAGTTCATCCATGTCAAATTTCAAGCCTTGCAGAGGAAGTTTGGTCAGTCAATTGCTCAAGAGGCCCAAAAATCGACTGTGTTAGGTCAAAAGTCAACTGTGACCTACAGACAGTCAAACCTCAATATTCTTTGTCAAAATTCTCATTTTGAAGGGTATTCATCATTTGACCAAAGGTTGATCATGATTCATCAAGGATTGCTCAAGATTCATCAAGATTCAAAAGTTGCTAAATTAGGGTTTTGCAGGAAAAGTCAACTCAACTTTGACCAAGCATAACTTTCTCATACTTTATGAGAAATGACCCATCAAAAGCTCATTTTGAATAGGATGCAATTTCCTACCATCCATCTTCACACCCCAAGATCAATAAATGCTCTCACAAAATGTTACAAATTTGGACATTATAGGTCATTTTTGAAAGTCAACAAAAACACCTTTTTTACCAAAGCTTATAACTTGAGCATGGAACATCAAAATGAGATGCGACCAAACGTGATGATTAGAGGACATCTCAAGGTTTCTAAAAAGTCCAAGAACACCTCCAAAAGTTCAAAATTGAAGAAGTTATGCATTGTTGAAGTTGGGCATTTTTCCAAATTTGGCAAAAGTCAACTATCCTCAAAACTCCAATTTTTGACAAAAGGGACCACTTTTTCCACTTGATATAGTCTTGTCATGCCACACAAGTGTCCCATCTTTAATTTCATGACCAAACATTTATTTTTCTATTTTATTTAATTTTTATTGATTTAATTTATTTTAAATCTATATTAATTCAAATAAAATCCAAAAATTAATGGAATGAGATTTTTTTGATCATTGCAGCTTTAAATTAACAAGATACACCTAATCAAATTCGTATCAGGTCTTATTATGCACAAAAAAATCAGATTTGAGGCATTTTTGGAAAGCTTATCAATGGTGATCATATCAAATCCCAAACCATGAATGCATAGAGATTGGAAGCCCAAGATTTGACCTAGTTGCTTGCTTGATACATATACAACCTAAAGAAACCAAGAATACGCATAGAACACTGCTGAAACGGACAGAGAAAATTGGTGAAAAAGCTTGACGTAGCTCTCTTCCTTGGCATCTCCTGAAATTGTAGCAACCAAAACCAAGCCTTTTCATTGACTAAAGCTCATTGTAAGTCTCCACGGATATGCCTCTGCACATGAAATCGTAAATCATTCTCCTTGCATCTTTTTGCCAATTTGATTGCACTATCATGCTTAACATTCAAATTCTAACAATTCTGCATTATTTAATTTGATTTTCATGGCCTGTATTGTGATGCCCAATTCTAGGGTTCTTGTTCTTGTTTTTTAGGCCTTTTTGATACAGGCAAAATCAATGCTAATGATGGGTATAGAGATAACCAGGAGGAAGAGACGAGTGCATTGGTACTCCTAGCTTGCGTTTATATGGCCTAGGAAGGATTTTTGAGAGATGCTACGAATCTTCCTGCGGATAAAAATCCGCAGGTAAAGAAACAGGGTGATATGAAGAAGATGATAACGTGGTTGGGCGTGATTGGCTTGTTTGAATCATTAGCGCATTTTATTTTATTTTCAGGCTTAGCATTTTGTTTTTTTATATAATATTTACTTCTTATCCTAATAAAAACTAAGCAAGCTGGTTGGAGTGGTTGAGTGTGCAGACATGTGAGCATTGGGACCTGGGTTCGAATCCCAGGTCCCCCAATATTATTTGTCTTGTTTTTCTCCAGGAAATTGCATGCGCTTCAGGCTTTGCAGTGCATCATATGCCCTCATCCAGATCTCATCCAAATGGCTTGTGGACCAGATCCAATGGCCAGAATTGGGTCCTCACCATACTCTCAAGTCAAAGGCGCACATTGGATGGAAAGGGTCAACGAGGTTGCTCACAATTGGGCCTCTGAAATTGCAAACCATGCTCCCTCTTCAGGCCCACACCCCCCTGAGTATTTCTTTACATTTTATTTCTTTTTCTTATTTATTTATTTTATTATTATTATTATCTTAATTAATTAATTAACCAATGAACATTTTTTTTTTATAAAAAATCAGAAAACCAAAAGTAAAATAATATTTTCTATTTCATTATTTTTGTAAATAAATTTTAATTAATTAATTTAGTTTTTCAATTAGGTACAATTTTAATATCTTTTGCATTAAATTAAAATCAACATAGAATTAGGGTTTTTAATATCTTTTAACCACTCTTATTTTATTTCCTTAAATAATAAAAAACAAAAAATATTTTCATTTAATCAATTAATTCAATTATTAATTTAGACTAATTTTTAATTCAAAAACAACAAAAAAATATGCTTTATTTATTTAAAAGGGTCAAAACCCTAAGACACTCCGATTTAATTTTCTCGCACGCGAATTACTTTTGATCCATATTTCAATATTGTAATTGCTTCGGGAATGTAATAGTTTTTTAACTTAGGACTTTATTTATTTATTTATCGCTTTTATTTACTTTTCGCCATTTAATTTTTAAGGGTTTGTCTTTGGCGATGTAAATACCCGACGCCTTGTAATAGCTTAGATTTATTTTCCGCAGTTTAATTTCCGCAACCATTAACCGTTAGATGTTTGAATAATAGGCAATGCATGACAAGATCAATTTTAATTTAAAATCAACAGTAGCTCACCATTAACATGTACAAAGATAATATAACTGAAAAACAATACACTCGCACATGCCACTCTTAGGGTACACCTCACTTGGTTACCTCGAACATGGTCATTGAGTACAGGAAGTTTTAGAGGTCGTCCTCTTGTCCAAAGATCATAGTTGCATCGAAACGGTTGCCTCAGATAAAATGATCTAAGACATTAGGGTTACCGCTAAGGCGTCCTAACATTGCTTTAGTGACCACACGTCCCTTAATCGAATTGACCCGAAAACTCCAATGACGATGCTACCTACTCCTCAATAGTGGGATAGCATTGTCTAAAGGACACTTGTACAGTTTAATTCCTTTTTGAGTAGGTAGATGGTTCTTAAGTAGTTGCTCCTTTTAAAAACAAAACAAAACTTTTCGCACTTACACTCCTTTCAAACAAAAACTCTTTTCAAACCCACAATCACAAAGAAAAGAAAATTTTTGAAAATATAATGAGCAAGTACCTAAGAGCCTGTGGATAACCACAGATAGAAAGGGTGCTAACACCTTCCCTTTCTATAATCTACCTCCCGAACCCGAGAAACATATCAAAAAGGAATTTTTCTGTGCTTTTGTCCTTTCCTTGTTGGATAAAATAAAAGACGGTGGCGACTCTTGCTTACAGCGACATTTTGCGAAAACAAACGCAAACGCGAACCAACATTCCAAAAAACAGTCAGTTCTATTCCCACCGATCACAATGATTATTTTACATCATAAGCTCGATGCCTCTTATTTAAGAAAGTTCCTCCAAGTTTCTTTCACCCGGTTATTCCTAACCAACACACAAGTAAACATGAAAGGAAACAAACAATAATATAACAAATTTATAAGTATAGAAAACATGTACAAGTGTGGTAAACATAAAAAAATAAATTCACAAGTAAACATAAACAAGTTCATGCACAATTTATATAAAAAATATACATTAATTACAAAACTAAAAAACAAAGGAATTATCGCGATGGGAAACAATAAACCAATCCCCGTCAACGACACCATTTTGCTGAGGCGGTAAAGCGGCAAGCAAAAAGTAAAGTATTAATTTTATCGGGTGATATATGTTATATCGTATCATGTCCACAAAGGTTGGTATCGATTCTCCGTTCGACAAATCATTCATTAATGAGTTAGGGGGTAAAATGTGATTGAAGTAAGTGCGGGAATTAAAGTTATTAACATAAAATAAATTCATTCTTCCAATGAATAACTTATTAAGCATACATATAATCCACTCCTCATGGACATAAACCTATCAACTAGTTATACTCAACCTATAATACTCTTCAATGTCATCACATGTCAAACACACACCCACTGTATCACCTCAGTAGCGATCTCTAAACCACCTCAGCAACACAGAAGTCAACCGTGTCACTCGTGTTAACGATCTCTCAACTAACACAACCAACACAAAGGCATTAATCACAGACACCCAGTTGAATAATAGCGCTAAATCTATCTCTAAAATCCAAACACTATTAGATAATCATCCTAGATAAGAAATCGAGCAGTATATTTCTATTACAACCCAAATCCCTAGCATAAAGCAAAAATCAAGGATAACAATCCACAGAGATTTGCAAAGCAAATCAAATATAACATCACAGGCGAAAAATATACATAAGATCAAAGTAAATACATATACAAACCCAACCAAAAGAGAATACACAAAGAAGAAGAGAAATTAACTCGCAAGTCTTCTGTATTGTCAGAGCCGGTCGAAGAGAAATCCACCCCGGATCATCCGTGAGCAAGCTCCATAGTTATTATCTAAGATGATCCGGTAAAAAAATGAGGTTGATGGAGTTGGGAGAACAAAAACAACCCCAAATCCATAACCAAACAAAATGAAATAAAAATGAAATATAAAGCAAATATGTTCTGCAACCTTCGCCCGAAGACATAAACACGTATCCTGACGATGCTACCTAAACTCTTAGCCCAGACTATGCCACATAGAAAACTGGCCACAAATATCATCTTTCGCCTGGCGCCAGACTCATGTCGCCCGACGCTGCTACTGTTCCTCGCCCAGTGACACAACTGTGAAACAAGGCAGGCCCAACTAGAAAACTGGTCATTCCTCACTCCACCTTCGCCCAACGACACAGATGCAATGACCCTCGTCTGACCATCGCCCAACGATGCACATCAGCCCAACAACTTTTGTTGCTTTCTATGCACAACTTCAAATGGCTCTCTCTTTTGCCTTATTCCCTTATTGATCAAATACACATCTTGGAGCTCCATTTGGACTTTATTCCTTAATGCTCCAATAATGAAACAAATACCTACAAAATGAATACAAAACTATCAAACGATACACTATGTACACAAAAACACCAATATACACAAACTAAACATATTTACACAAAAGTTGGGTTTATTCAACGATTATTAACAACAAATAGTCGATAAGTGCTACAAAAAGTAATTACAAAAATTGTTATAATTTGCACTTATCAGTGATCATACACCAAAACAAAAAGGTGAAGTGACTTTCGTGTCTAAGAAACCTCAGTGGTTCCTCAACCAACATAATCTCCTCTTGAGAGATGAGTGCTCGTATCGAGTTAACTAAACATAGGAATGAAGAACATCATGGAGAATGGGTATGTACAAATAAACTTTGAGCCTTAAATCCTTTTTTCTAAAAACCGTGAATCAGGCCACGTTACAACCCTTAAAAGTCCTAACAGAAGCATGGGTTAATTCGAAAGCAACATTGTAACGAGAGTATGATAATCTGACTCCTAGGAGGCTTACTAAAACTTTTTAGTTGGTATCACTCCATTTTTTACTTTCTTTGTACAAAAAAAACTCGATGTTACGAAATATTTTCAATAAAAGTTTTTAACTTCAAGACAAGCATATGACTTGCATTAGAATTGTCATTCTTGGAATAAAACATTCTTTTCATATGAACAAGTTCTTAAACATCAAGTGAGCTTGCATAATGAGCATTAGATGAAAAGTTTGATCATCTCGTGAGGCAAATTGCTTAGGGTTACTATTGAGGGGTAAATCATTTTGATAATGATCTTAATCTGGGGCAGACCTTCTATTGACTTTAATGAGTAAAAAAAGACCAGTTTGAGAAATAATCTGAAGCAGATTGTATGGAAATTTTGATTAACTTGGAGTCTCCGTGGAGCAATGGTGTATCAATTTTAGTTTGGTCATAAGGGACAAATTTCTTCATGTATCCGCTTAAACATGAAGCAATTCAAGTGGAGAATTACCATTGTGTACTAGCTTACTTTCAAGACGTAAGCCAATTACCGTAAAAGAGAAAAGTTTGAGACTCTGTTGGGTATGAGCGAGTTTATTTTCCCAACACTATTCATTGTCAAGTGCAGCTGACCTAGGGAAATCAAAGTCGAAAGGAGGTATCTCAAAATTATCCAATCTGGGGAATTCAAGTCAAGATTCGATCCCTCAAAGTGCAGTCAAACTGGGTAGTTATGTCGAGATTTGACAATTCTCTATGAGAATCTATTGATTAGAGGAGAATCATTTCAGAATCTGAAGATGCAGGGGCGTGTCATCTCAAGGACCCTCTCCAGGAAGATCCCTTCATAGAACATACCTAGAACATGTTGTTGTGTTTGTATTTTTGTAGGTACTTTTTTCCATTTAAGGCATGAGAATAAGGCAAGGTTGGTTCACTACCAACATGAGGGTTTTAAAGATTTATGCTTTCTACAGACAGAATCCTTTATCCCTAGTGAAGGTGTGTCGCTGCTTAAACAGGGTTTTGATCCCTAGTATAGTCTACACTCTTGCTAAGAGTTTGTTTGAAAGAGGGTTCCCTTTTCAAAAGACTTATCTCCAGAGACATGCATTTCAGCAGGCTTCTGTATAATACTTCTCCCTAGTGCAGTCTGCTCCTTTCAAGGCTTCTTGAAAGAATCACTTTATTTATCGACCGAAGATTCTTGATATATCCTCATGAAGTGGACATCTACTTCCCGAGTGAGGTTGGCACTTATTTTCCCATGATGTTTGCATCTTCTTCCCCAGTATGGCCCATTCCTATTAAGGTTCCCTTAAAAGAGTTATGTTTACATGTGGGGAATTCTGGATTGTATCCCCATGAAGGAGGCTTTATGCCCGGTAAGACAATCTCTTTTCCCAGTAAAGTCTTGTGTTGACGTAAATCTTGCAAGAATGGCTTCCCTAGTATAATTTATACCGTCGAAGATTTCTATTAAGAGCTTTTCTTGTTCCCCAGTGGATGATGTGTCATTCCCCCAAATTGGAGCCAAGTTTCGAGGATTTTCTTGATCAACTTTCCTCCTATCCCTAGCAGAGCATGTTTTCTTTTCCCTAGTAAAGGTTGGTGGTGGTGAAAATCGTACAAATTCTATTTTCCCACTGTGGTGCATATATGAGAGTGCTGGTCATAACTCTTTTTATCCCCAATGATAGAAGATTGTTGAGATATCCTAGTGGAGTTGTAAACCTTAAGTTTATGGTTTAAAGATTATTTCTTCTTCCCCAAGTAAAGATTTATATTCCAGCGGTAAAGTCCCTAGTGTGGTCTAATATTGGTTTTCTTTTGATTCAAGAATTCTCATTATCCCAGTAGAAGTTATCTTTATCATGAAACTCTATGAGAGAAAGTTTCCATTCCCAACAAAGTTCTCGTCATCCTGGCTGGAGAAAAGGGAAATGTTCCCCTTAAAATTAAGAATTTAACAAGAGTTCAAGATTTTCTTTGGGTTGCAATTTAGTTTTGCAACTCTACTCCCAAGAGTCTACTTCCCTAGCGATATCTCTCCTTGAAAGTTGATATTTCAGATTTGCAATCTCCCAATGAAGATCAGATTGATTATTCTCATAAAAAGATCAAATGTGCAAGGATATTTGTTCAAGAGTTCCTTGTTTTCCTGGCAGTTGATTATTATTGTGTTTTCCTCAGTGAAACACTAAACATGCATCATTGAACATGCATCATTACATTTCATCTACCAAAACACGTAGCATTTCCATTGTATGGAGCATTACACTGTAAAATTTAAAACATGCATTGAAGTATAAGTCGATTATGCTATGCACCTGACATAACCATATGGTATGTACCTGAAGCTGAATAATCCTCCTGATTTCATTCCTCATGATTTTTCTCCAACTGACGTGTTCCCAGATATTCACTTCATATTAAATATCTTGTCTTGTGGGAGTCTTGGCATGTTTCCTCAATGGAGTCTGTTTTGGGTTTTCCACCAGTCGGGTCTTTGGTATTTCCATTTTCCCCAGTGAATCGTGAATTTTCCTTGCCCATGCAAGTTTTCGATTATTCTACCCATGTTCGCTTTGCCGTTAGAGTGCGAGTAAGAGTTGGTATATTACCTTTATGGTTTCTCAAGTATTTGATTAACCATACTTGGTGCATGGTAATTCATATGATTTCCACTTTTGAAGAATTACACCTCGCCTTTCGCATGAGGGATAATATAGTTCTTACGTATTTGCAACTTCTTAAGAGTCCAACGCGATTTAGAAATCCTTGTCTTGAGTCCTTTCAGTTGGTCTCTTTTCCATTTGCAAGTTCGCCTTTGATCGGCGTTCTATTCATGTTCAATCTATATGTGAGTTCCCAGTAAGTTTGCTTCTGATCAACATTCTTTACTCAAGAGTCTATCCTCGGCTTGTCTTCTTGTCATTTTAGGTCCGTCTTTGTTTAGACGTCCTTTGTCAGAGTCTGCTTTGGTTGGTCTCTTTCTTATATGTGTCTAACTCTGACCAGACATGTATATCTTATCCCCAGTAAGTTTACCTTTGATTGGTGTTGTTTCCCTAGGAGTCTACTTTGGTTAGCATTCCTTGTTAGAGCCCTTTCTTCCGATCTCTTTCTTATATGTTCACTACCGACTCCGAACATATATTTGTGATATCTTTGTTAAGAACTTTCATCTAGTCTCTTTCTTATATGTTCGCTACCAACTCCGAACATATATTTGTGATATCTTTGTTAAGAGTCCTTTCATCCAGTCTCTTTCTTATATGTCCGCTACTAACTCCGAATATATATTTTGATATCTTTGATAGAGTCATTTCTTCCGATCTCTTTCCTATATGTCCATTCCTCTGAACATGTATTCTTGATATCCTCGATATAGTTCTTTCTTCTGGTATCTTTCATATAGGTCCTTTCCTCCATACGTGTATTTGTGATATCTTTGTTAAGAGTCCTTTCCTCCGGTCTCTTTAGTATAATGTCCTTTCCTCCAGACATGTATTCTTGGTATCTTTGTAAGAGCCTTTTCCTTCGATCTCTTTCTTGTTATATGTTCGCTACCGACTCCAAACATGTGTTGTTGATATCTTTAATTGAGTCCTTTCTTCCCTTCTCTTTCATATATATCCTTTACTCCAGACATTCTTGATATCTTTGTGAGAGTCCTTTCCTCTGGTCTCTTTCGTATATGTCCGCTACCAACTTCGGACATGTATTTTCGATATCTCCGATAGAGTCCTTTCTTCCAGTCTCTTTTGTATATGTCGTTTTCTCCGAACATGTATTTTTAATATCTTTGTTGAGAGTCCTTTTTCGGTCTCTTTCTCATATGTGCCCAATATCCTTACTGGACATGTATATATAATCTCTCTTTTGTGTGTCTAATCTTGACCTGACATACATCTCTCATAGTGTCTTCAAAGTGAAAATTTTACGGTTTTATTGAGTATTCAATCCTCTTTTACCTTGATTGTTTGAAAGGCTACCGCCAGCCACACCATCAGGTTAAAGAAAATTGAATAGGGGCAGCTGTTATACACCAAAATTCACCCTCTTACTTTAAACCCTAATAGGTTGATACTTCATCATCATATGCATACATACATGTCATAGGGTCTATTCTCATGGATCAAGGTTTTTCTCTGTGAAAAGAACTGCAAAAGATGATTGTTCCGTTCAGCAACATTGTGAAGCAAACTCGTGGTTTTACAATTTTAAATGCACTCCGCACGTGTTCCAAGCTATCTAAATAGGGATTAATCAAGTCATTATCACATCAATCTCTCATGTGTTCTAACGCGCTTTGAATTTCACAGAAATTCAAGCGTTTCAATTGTTTTGAGACAGTGCAGACAGAAATTTAGTATCTTGCGGTGCGAGCTCAAAAATTCATAACTTGATATATGAAAATTATTTGGGAAGGGTTTTCCATCTTTAGAACCGTATTGAGATCTTATCTAATTCATCTTTTCATATCAAAGGCTAAATTTATGAGGAAGATTTTCGAAAGCGCCAAATACCTGAAATCACATTATATAGTGGATTTGTTGGTTCACTGGTTTTGGGTTCTTAAAAATTCGTAGCTTTTGACTGGAAAATCATCTTTGAGTGGTACTTGGATAATTTGAGACATCTTGTTATCTTCTTCGATTTCCGTGTTTGACTCAGAAGCGGATTCATTGAGGAGGATCTTCGAATATGCAAATATTTTGAAGATATACAGTGAAAATAATGTGCTAAACCGTTGTTTATCGAATGTTCAAAAATTCATAACTTTCACCCGGTTCAATGTTTTTGGATGGTTCTTTGGGAGAAAAATCCATCTTGTGCAAACAACCATTGAACTTCCAAAAATGGTAATTTTTTGGTTACTCGCAGGATCAATCAGTTTGATCCTAAGACATATGCTAATTATTGGCATTGTTTGGACATAAATGCTAATATAAACAAAGAACACACGTTCGACTGAGAAAGGTTGAGGTTTGAAATGAGTTTGAGTGTATAAAGTAAATAGAAAAGGGGTTGAGAAGAGTTTAAGTGCAGGAATCTGATAAAAAGTGCAAGTAAAGTGCAAGGGAAAATAGATGTTTGCAAGCAAGATAAAAAGGCAAGGAATATAAAGAGAAATGTAAAAGACTTTGATTATAAAATGTGGTGTTTCAAACGTACATTTTCAGTATTCTTTCTCACGTAGCGGGTACTCGAATAGTATTGAATGACTTGTACAGTTAGTTGAACACACGAAAATGTACATAAACTTCCTATATTTATACTAAAAACTAGGTAACCGTCGAGGAGTTTCTTTGCTCTAGGATGAGGACAAGTGTCTTCTGCATATGCTTCGACCTCTATCTTCATGCCACGTTACTTTTCTCAACTGCTAAGCAAACTACTTTTCCCTCCTTTCTTCAGATTCAAAATCACATGTTGTTGATACGAGGTTTCCTTTTAGTCGAAGGCCCTAGAGCCCTTTCAGTCGAAGGCCGCAAGAACCTTCTGGTCGAAGATTAACTTTAACTCAGAAATTTCTTTAAGTATTTTTCCAATCTGTCGAAGTATTTCCAGCTTAGGTTTGTTCAATCAATTTTTGGCCCATTAGGCCAATTTGTTGTGGGTGTCAAATTTAGGAGCTAACAAATTTCCCCCCAAGAATGTTAATTTCGACACAAGAAGAAATGATCATTCTTTGAGATTCCCATTCGATACCTGTCTTCTTTTTTACCACAGAAGTCAATCGTGCGCTTTTCTCCTTCTACCAACCACTTCTAGTATTCAGAGTCATCATTACCTTTTTCCCAATACGTCGTTGTCAATTAGCCGTTACTACGCTGCCAAGATGGCCATTATCCCAACAACCTAGAAAAGTATGGCAAACATTTCCATTACCTGTACGATAATTGCCTCAATGTTTGCCACGTGCTCCACTAACTCTGCAGCATTAAATGGTCTTGAGGGAAAACACTCTTCCCTGAACATTATAAATAGCCATGAATCCTTTTCTTTGGAATTTTTTACAACTCCTAATACTCTTTATTCCCTTGCAAAGAAAAGTCTTAACAACTTCATCTTTTTCGTTCTTTCACTACCTTCAACCATGGCTTTCCTTTCAAATGCACCAAACAATCCCAAAACTAAGAAGTTTCTGACTTACAACGACAACCAGAGATCTTTTCCACTAGCCCTGTTCCTGTTTCGAATGGGGAGCGAAGGGTTGTTTCTGAACCCATGACCAGATAATGGCGTGAAGCTTATGACTGTCAGTTACTCATTCCCGTTAAGTATTCTGGGCACATGTATGCTATGTCTGGCCCACTATCTACATGCTTCGAGAACCCAAAACAAAATAACACCTTCTTCCCAACTCACCCTAGGCTGAAGC
Organism: Vicia faba; assembly: GCA_948472305.1. Lineage (NCBI taxonomy): Eukaryota > Viridiplantae > Streptophyta > Magnoliopsida > Fabales > Fabaceae > Vicia > Vicia faba. The sequence continues at coordinate 1,490,355,787 of OX451735.1, read as the reverse complement.
CTATAGGTTGTGCAAAGAAGCCCAGGAATGACCTTGAGGATGCAACCCTTGCTATCCAGCAACACTCTCAAACGAAAGAAGACATCAACCTTCAGTTTATGAACAAGGGGAATAGGATCTTTCGATCTTGACCTAGTCTTACTTCAGAATACTCAGAATGGCTGAGTAAGATGGAAAAAGTGCAGGCCCAAGTCTAGAAGGATATGGGGATTTATGACTTGGTCATGCTGTTGAAGACTGGGTTATCTTATTGCCCTCTCATATTGGTATATTCGCTATATTTTTGGGATAGTACGCATTTCACCTTTCATTTTCCCTATGGAATGGTGACCCCAACTCTTTTCGACATAGCTGCCATTACTGGTCTTCGACCAATTGGTGACTATTTCGACCCTGAAGATTTTTCTGAAGATGCTATCGGGTTTTCGGCCACGAAACCCACATACACCATATTCATCAACCACTTTCACAACAAGTCTAGTAGCACTACCTCTAAAGTGGAACACATAGCTTTCCTAGCTTTGTGGTTATCTCACTTCGTTTTCTGCACTAAGTAACTTCAAGTGACTAAGAAGATGCTCACCCTTGCGATGCAGATTCATCATGGTTATCCCCTTTGTCTGGCTGAATTTATTTTAGCCAACCTGTATGAGTCCATCGGCAATGGTGTGACTCAACTTAAAGTTATTGGAGACAAGGCGAGTTTGCTCTTTTCTGGCCCCTTTTGGCTTCTTCAACTTTGGCTAAACGCCACTTTTGAATCTTTTCTTCCTCAGAAGAATAAGATTAATGAGAGGGCCCCAGAAGTCCTAAACAGAAGGGTCGAAGGCACTAGATTAGTCCTGTTGACTCCAACTGACGAGGGTCAACAATTCCAGAAAGCGTTTATTAGCTTTGTAATGATGTTTGCAAAGTGTAAGGAATTTGTTTCGACCATGGCTCCCTTTACTAGTAGAAAGGTTGGTCCGGAATGGTTTATTCGACCATATCCTTCATCTGATAAAGATGACCATATGGATGAGTATGTGGCTATCTTGGAGTTGTTTCTTCTTCTAAGAATCATGCCATTGAGATTCAAGAGTTCGAAGAATTAACTCAGTTTGATTTCTTTTCAACCGAATCTCGTCTCTCGATAATTTGGTATCATCCAGACACTCCCTTCACCAATCTATTCCCGAGAAAAGCTTCTGTTGTTTTATAATACAGACTATTCGGAGGATGCTGCTACCAAGCATATTGGTAGGTACGTTTCTTGAACCGTACTAACTTTGTTTGACTTCAAACTCAATTTCCTGTGTTTTCCTCTTTTTGAAGACTGGTGGAAGCAATATTATGATGAAGAATTCTTCGACGAAAAAGACTTCGTTGACCACCTTCATGAGGCATTTATGATGGTCTCTGACAAGATCAAAAAGGGTAATCTTTCTTTTCAAAGAAAATGTCTTATCGTCTTCGATTTAATCATTCGACATCTAGCTTATACTTGTTTATTTTCTAGCCGTCAAGAGGACCATTACCAAGAAAGTCGCTGAAAGCGCAAAGGGAGGAGACCCTTCTGTAAAACCTTCACCAAAGGTAAACACTTTCTGCTATATCTTTCTTTTCAACATATTAATATTGACGCTGATGCCTTCGACTCCTTTCAGTCTGGGTATTTAAAACCACTCCACAGAAAAGGAAAGTTCAAGAAATTGAAATTTCCAGTGATGAAGAAGAAGAATCTCCTCATGTCCCTCTTAAGAGACACAAATTAAAGAAACCAGCCCCTACTCCTGAGTGTTGTCCAAAAACCAAGCTCAAGGTTATAGCTAGTAAGTTGAGACCTCCTCCCGTCATCATCAAAGAGCCAACGGAACAAGAGATAGCTGCTAGGCTGAATAATCTCAGTGAAAGCGATGATTCAAGTCCTGGTGCTGAAGTTCCGCTTAAGGTGATCACTTCGACCCTTTAAGATTATTTATTAACTTAGCCTCATTTTTCCTTTTTCAATAGTTATTATAACAATCTTATAATCCTCAGTACACTGCTGGTACTTCTAAACAGCCCTTATACTTGTAGAAGAATCTGTCACTTTAATAAACAGTGAGGGTGATCCCACTTATAGGCCTTTTTGAACAAAGGGATCCTTTGTGAGCTCGGCTAGAGAGGTGAACCAAACCTCTGGGCATCAAGATGAAACCATTGGGAAGCCAAATGAAGAAGTTCCTAGTGAGGAACATGCGAATCTTGGGACTCCGCAGGCTATTGATGATGGGCAGAAGGACGAAGAAGAGGAGGTTGCTGATGATATAGTCGAAACAGAGAGGGAAGGCACACCAGAGGGGGAAAATCAAACTGAGGATATTTCGACGACTGATGAAAGAGAAAAATTTAAAGTGGGAGCAATAAACTCTGCGAATGTTGAAAGTGCCCCTATCCAGATACGAGATTTATCTGTCGGAGCAAATGTGACTCGCGTTGCAAATGAGAGAGTCACCTCGACTGGGTCCCGTACTAAGGAAGATTCAACATTACTAAAATAGCATAATCCTCTTGGCTACTTGACTGCCATTCTCGAGGGAAGAGAAAGTTCTTCTGATTAGAGTTCTTCGACTTCGTCTGGAAAATCTACTTCAACATATCCTTTTGAGGAAGCACTTCAAAAGCTTAAGGCGCACCTTTTTAAAAGAGATTTAATGCTGACCTTAGAGGGAGAACCTACTGCTCCTTCCTTTCTGAAGAGTACTTTAAGATTTGTCGACCTTCTTGCTGCTTCACCTGACATTGCCAGCGTTATTTTGGATTTGATTTCAATCATCGATCAAGTCTCAGCTGACTACAATTGTCAAAGGACTCTCAATCGCGAAATTGAGGTGGCCAATGGTCATGTAGCTGCTGCATGGGGTGCTGTTGCTGAACCAGCTTCAAAGTTAAAGGAGTTGTCGAAGGCACAAGAGGCCAGGCAGAAAGAAGTTTAAGAACTCGACCAAAATACAGCCAATATGAAGGCTCAGATCAGAGAGTTAGAGGCTAAGATTGCTGCTAATGATAAATGAAAGGAAGAACTTCTCGCTATCAGCACTGACTCTGAGAGTCAAGAGGAACTCAACGAAGGATTAGAATATGCTGAACGAGCCCAAGCATTAGATGCCAAAATCGAAACTTTTCATCAGTCAAAGTCTTTGTGCAAAAGACGTTTGGAGCTGTAGAATATAAAATACCTCCAAATCAAAGCCAACCTCCCATTTTGATTTTGACTCTTTTTTATTTATTTGTATAATTACGTATTTTTTTTGTAATGAATTTTAGCCATTTTGGCTTTTTAATACATTTTTCATCTTGGCTCTCGATTGAGATTAAACATTGGTTATTTTAACCTCTTGAAGCACAGGTCTATACTTTTTCAAGTATTTACCATTTACTCTCAAGAGCCTTTGATCTTCATTTAATTCTTCGACCTCATATGCGCCACCAGACAATGTTTGGATGATCTTAAAAGGTCCTTCCCATTTAGGAGACCATTTTCCCATATTCCTATCCTTTAGATCCATTGGGAGGATTACCTTCCATACCAGGCCCTCAGGCAAGAATGTCTTGGGTTTTACTCTTTTATTGTAAGATTTTTCCACTCTTTTCTTTTGTAACCTTAAGAGATCCAAAGCTCCCAGTCTTTCTTCGTCCAAATCAACCAATTCGTCTAACATCATATTCTAGTAAGCTTCAGAAGGGATATCTTAATGTTTTTAAATTCTTGTTGATTGTATACAAATTTCTATTGGAAATACTGCATCATGGCCATAAGTTAGTCGAAAAGGTGTCGTTCTGGTAGCTTCCTTAGGAGAAGTTCGACAAGCCCATAAAATTTGATCTAAAGTCTTGTGCCAATTCTTTGGCTTCTTTCCTACATGCTTCTTTATTAAGCTAATTATTACCTTGTTTGTCGCTTCGACTTGACCATTATCTTGTGCATAGTAAGGCGTAGATGTTAATAGTTTGAACCCCACTTCTGTAGCAAGCTCTTACATTTTTTGACCAATTAAAGATTGACCCTTGATCAGTTGTTATTGTCTCAGGGACTCCAAACCTATATATAATGTGCTTTTGAATGAATTCAATGACATTTTCCTGGTCTTCATTGAGTAAAGGAATTACTTCAATCCATTTAGTAAAATAATCAATGCCCACCAATATGTATTTCTGGCTTTTAGATGATGCTGGTCGAATCTCTCCAATAAGACCCAAAGCCCATCCCTTGAAAGGCCAAGGTTTCACAATTGAGATAAGTTCGCTTGCAGGTACATGTTGGATACCTGTATGTACTTTACATTCTTGACATCCTTTTGCAAACTCAACACAATCTTTCAACATAACGGGCCAATATAGTCCTTGTCGAAACAATAACCATTTCATTTTATGGCCTACTTGATGTGCTGCACATGCTCCAGCATGTGTAGTTGAAAGGGCTATGTATGCTCTAATTCACTTAGGAATTTTAATAACACCCCTTCAGGCGTCTTTTTAAATAACTCATTTCCAATTACAGTATAACTTAGCGCCCTATACTTTATTTTTTGTTCTATCGAAGTTACTGGATTTTGCAAATAATCCACTATAGGCTTTCTCCAATCTTGTTCTGTTAGATTATCTATGAACGAAATTTCGAAGTTTTTGTGGTCAGCGTACCCCAGTTTTGTTGTTTTCAATCTGTTGGAGACAACTTAGTTAATGTTACTCTTCCTCTAACTTCGATTACTTGCTGTAATTTCTCTTTTGAAATTTTATACCCAGATGCAATATGTGCTAAGTCATTATCCACTTGATTTTCCAGTCTTGGTATATGTCGAGTGTTGATCTTTTCAAAGTTTTTCAACAAACGATTGACTATATTAAAATACACGATAAGATTTTCTCTTATGCATTTATATTCTTTTGTAAATTGCTTTATAACTAACTCTGAGTCTCCCATTATTTCGACTTGATTTTCCCCCAATTCCAACAAGATTTCAAGGCCTACGATTAGAGCTTTGTACTCAACCTCATTGCTCGAACAAGAACCTTCGATCTTGTACATGAATGTTGTTGGAATTTAATTTGGAGAAATAATCAGAACTCCTACTCCAGTTCCATCTTTATGACTAGAACCGTCGAAGTATAACTTCCAGGATTCGATCTCCAGGTAGTTGATTGATTCTTCATTTATTGAGTGGTCAACTATGAAGTCTTCTACCACTTGACCTTTTACAGCCTTAAGAGGCATAAACGTTAATGAATATTCAGCTAATGCAAGTTCCCATTTGCCAATTCGACTGTGCAAGATGGGTTTCGACAACATATATTTGAAAACATCAAAATGAGACGAAACGTAAATATTAACTGGTTTAATATATTTCTTGAGTTTTGTACACGAGAAGTAAAGACATAAACATAGTTTTTCAACTTCTCTATATCTAGTTTCTGCATCGTTTAAAACTCTACTAAGGTAATAGATGGGTCTTTTGACACCATTCTCATCCTCTTGAGCTAACATGCTTCCTAAAGTTTTATCAGATGCATCTATGTACAATCTCATACTCCTATTTCTACAAGGAGGTACCATAATAGGTGTCTTGGCGAGGTATTCTTTGTTCTTATCGAAAGCCTCTTGTTGTTCTTGTCCCCACTCGAATCCCCCTTTGTTGAGTCGAAGTATTGGTAAGAAGGCTTGTGTTTTTCCACTTAAGTTGGATATAAATCTCCTCAAGAAATTTATCTTGCCAAGTAGAGATTGTAACTCCTTCTTGCTAGTTGGCACTTTCGCTTCCAAAATGGCTTTGGTCTTGTTCTGGTTTACTTCAATTCCCTTCTTGTGGACCACAGAGCCTAAGAAGTCCCATGCTCTTACGTCGAAAGCACATTTTGGGGGATTCATTTTCAGACCATAGCGTCTCATCCTTTCGAAGGATTGTCGAAGATGGTCCATATGATTCTTGCCTGAAACAGATTTGACAACAATATCATCAATATAAATCTGCATAAAAGTTTCAATAAAATCATGGAAGATAGAATCATTTCTCTTTGATATGTTGCCCCCTGCATTTTTTAGGCTAAAAGGCTTCACTACCAATTCGTAAGTTCCTAAAGCCCTAGGGCATCGAAATGTTGTTTCCGACACATCCTCCTCAGCAATGAAAATTTGATTATACCCTGAGTATCCATCAAGCATACTCATGTATTTGAAGCCAGTGGCATTGGATATTCATTTTTGGGTGTTGCATCATTTAAATCTCTAAAATCGATGCACACCCTTAAGGTAACATTTTTCTTTATAACAGGTACTATATTTGTAATCCATTCGACATACCTGGTTGTTCGGATGAACTTGCATCTAAGCAGTCTTTCAACTTCCGTCTTAATCTTCAATAAGATCTCTGGTGCAAAATGCCTTGGAGTTTGCTTGACATGTTTTTTTCCAGGCTTTATTGGTAGTTGAAGCTCTACCACTTCTCTGTCAAGACCAAGCATTTCATCATAATCCCATGCAAATCAGTCTTTGAACTCCTTCAACAATTGGATTATTTCGATCCTGAGCTCTGGATCTATCTTCGCACTAATGTATGTTGGTCTTTTCACCAAACCTTCGCCCAGGTCTATTTCTTCCAGAGGATCTTGTGCTAGAATTTTAACACTGTTTTTCAATGGATCCTTTTCAAAACCCAAAGGCTCGTCACCATAGATGGCATCTAGCCTATGGTTTTGCATTTCTTCCTCTTTCGAGTCAGGTGGTTCCGGTTCAAAGTCTTTCCCAGGACCTTCTGGAAGAAATACTTGCTCATTGGCTTCAAGAGCCATGTACTTGACTTTAGCCTCTAAGGCTGCTATCATTCTACTTTCGGCTACATATGCCGAAATATTTTGTAAAGCTCGTGATTCAGTCATCATCACCGAATTCACTACCTCGGCCCGTTGGCCGTATGTCATCAACTCCTCCATAGTTAATGTTTGATAAATCTTCTCTATCCCACTGGAAACCATGGTTGGAATGCAGGTAGAGGGAGCAAAAGGCATTTGGTGCTGGTGCCAAATCGAAGTCAGGAGGATTACATGGCCCTATGTGACCCAAGTTTCTGTAGAAGCTATTTTTTCCAACATTGTTAACTTCACCCAGGTAATAACTTTGGTCGGCTTCGATATTCTCCACGATGCCATCAGGGCGCCAAATTGTATCTCGTTAATGCATCAAAGATGGCACTGCACCTATGCCATGTATCCATTCTCTACCTAAGAGTAGATTATAGTTGGGCTTCGCTGAAATGACCATGAACATAGTTGGTCGAAGTATTGTTCCCACCTTGAGGTCTAACTGTATCACCCCCATAGTAGTTCCAATACCTCCCTCATAGTTCGATAGAACCATGTTGTGGGGTTTGATATCTCCATCTCCCTTGCCCATTTTCCTTAGCATAGATTGGGGAATTATATTTATTGTAGCCCCACAATCAACCAGAATCTTGTTGATGGTTATTTCCCCTATCTTTGCCCTTATGAACAAGGGTTTAAGGTGATTTTTCATTGCCTTAGTAGGTGGCTCGAAGAAAGCATTTTGCTCTTCGATGCAACCATTGTTCATCACATAATAACACATTGGCCTATGTTTGGCCATTTCCTGTTCAACCTCCCAGTCAGTCTCTTCGACTTCGACTTGGCCGTCGTATTCCCTGGGTAGTACTGATACTACATTCACCATAATATTTAAAGTAGCATCAGATTCATAATTACCTTCTTCATCTGATTCACCTTGTTATGGCCACACCAATCTTCTAGCAATTGGTTTCCTTTCCAAAGGCTTTCTTTGTTTTCCTTTGTCCATTCTTTGTGGTATGTTGGTGCTTGAGTCTGGTTGAGGCTCCTCTGTAGCCTCTCTCTCTCGGCTTTTCTCCATCTTTGATATCTTCTCCACTGGGAGCAAGACATGGGGTTTTTCCCCTTGTAGTTGCTCGACACATGATCCACTTTGTTTGTTGTTGTAGTTTGGAACTCCTTCCTATATGCCAAGGATGATCCTCTTGGCACATCGAATGTTCTCCATTTCTCCTCACTTGGCCTATTCCTGTTTGTCGTTTTTAGCCAAGTGTCCACGGGGATATTTGTTGGAGGCCTGAAAGTTGATGGCCTTTTCGCCTGGTTCATTGGTCCTTTCTGATATCCTCTTCTGGGATCATATCTAACCTCAGAAACCATGTTAGGTTGGGCACTGGTGGCCCATTTCTCCTTTACTGCCCTTACACCCTGTATGTGTTTTGCAACCGTTTTGTCGAAGATGGAGCTGCATCTTGGACACAGCATAACTTCAGACTTCATTTTTTGGCATCGTTGCAGAAAATCTGCCAGATTCTCATTCTCTTTAGGAAATGCAGTTTTATTCACTTCCTCTTGTCTGATGGCCTCTCCTGAAGCCTTTGCCTTAGATACTTCGACCATATTGACTTCTACGTTGCTCTTGGCAGCGAGATTCATCTTTTGCATTTTGGCTTCAAGGGCCTCTATCGAACCCTTGACGGCAGCCTAGTAAGAACTTGTAGTAGTCCTTTTGTCTCAGTATTCATTAGCTCCTTTTCTTAGGCCTTTTGTAGCCCCTTTGCTTAAGCCTTCATTAGCCCCTTTGTTTAGGCCTTCAGTAGCCCTTCTCACCCCTTCGACAGTCTTTCTAGAGATGTTCCCAGTGAAACTGCCAAAAACCAGCTTATTGACTAAGTCTTCAGAAACTTCGACCATGTTGATGCATGCTGGTTCAACATAGTGGGCATCAGCTCGCAATGGGTTTGCATCAATTTTCATTGGAGATTTGTCAGCAAACTTGAGTCTGCCTTCTTTGATCGCTCCTTGAACGAGATCCCTGAAAAGAAAACATTGTGAAGTTTTATGGCCCAAAAAATTATGATACTTGCAAAAACCTCTTTTCTTTCTTTGTTCTAAAGGAGGCATTTTTGCCCCTGGGGGTACTATCATTTGGCCATCTTTAACTAACAAGTCAAATATCTCGTCACATTTTGTGACGTCGAAACTATATGTTTTCTTTGGGAATCTATCACTGTTCTTTTCAGACTCAGTAGGATTCTTCCCATCTGAGGGTACTAACAATCTACAAGAGTATGGTGGCCCTTGCTTTAACTCTGCTAAATCTATTACTTTCTTCAACAGCTATAGGATCACTAGATGTCTCTGGATTATCATCATCCATTTCGACATAGGCTACCCTTTCTCTCTGATGAGTCTTAGTTCCTTTATCTTTTTCAATTTTAATACGTTCTACATGTCGAACTCTATCGGCCAATTGGGCCATATCCCTCAGGTATTGGGTATCTAATTTTTTCCTAATAGAATAATCTAGGCCCCCTGCTGCCATTTCGACTAATTCATGCTCAGGAGCTTGTGTAAAGCATCTGGCTTTGAGTAGTCGAAATCTATTTAGATATTCATCTATTGGCTCGGTGAATCTCCTTTTCACGATAACTAGTTCTTTCAGACTTATTTTGGTTTGTCCCATGTAAAATTATTCATGGAACAATCCCTCCAATTGACTCCAATTGTGGATCGAATTGGCTGGGAGGGTGTTAAACCAAGTAAAAGCATTTTTAGTTAGAGAACTTGGGAAGTACTTAATCCTAAGGCTCTCGTTATTTGATATTTCCCCAACTTATCTCGCTACATATTCGATAGTGGACTCTGTCGTTTCCCTTGAAGACTTAGTGAACTTTGGAACTTTCCACCTGTTGTACCCCAATTTTCCCCCCTAAGATTCCTTCATCATACCATGTTGATTCAATCACAACAAGATCACATTAGGGCTTTTGGTTCTTCTCCCTATCTTTAGCTTTGCTCTTTGAGGAATCACCAAGCACCTTGACTTGTTTTCTTTTGTGACCATGGATATTTTGTCTTGATTTTCTTTCCAATTAATAAAATGCAATGTTGGATGGTCTTACTTGTTAATAATGTAGGTAAAGGAAATGTGGCTTAGCAAATTGATCCATGGGTTCATGCGTTCATTTCCATGCCCTAGTCAATGAAGCTTGAGAACTACAAACCTCACCATTGAAGTTGTTTTGGAAGAAATGGCATGGAAAGGTTTACTTTGGGTTCATCACATTTCAAATTTATCAATTTGATTCAAAGGTACAAGGGGTTGATGGAAGAAGTTGTCATGGTTGGACAATGTCTTGTTCCCATTGATCACAAGTGCATATTTCTCTAAATTATCAATATATGGAAGTCATTTTGGTGGCTATGAGTTCTCATTATCATCCTCAGTAACTTCTATTTAAAAGCAAGAGAGTTGGTACAAGAAGGTTGTTCAAAATTGTCAAAATTCCTCAAAGCATTTTCTTGATTTAGGAGCTACGGTTTTGAACTTCAAAGAAGTATATCTTGCTCATCTTTTGGTATTTTTGAGTGATTCCAAATAAATCCTTATCTTCAAATGGTTATTAACAAATCACATCAAAAGTTTCAAGGAGTTTTCATGTTGAAGAAACTTGATGATAAAGAAAGATTACAAGTCCTCCAGACGAACCCTCATTTTCTTATGTGTGACTTCAAATGATCATAACTTGGTAAATTTTTATCACCCTGAGCCCACTCTTTTTCCACAATGATCTTGATGATGTGAACTTTATTCCTTCTTTTATGTGCAAAGTTAGAAAAGGGATGGAAGATGCTCTAAGGATACAAAGTATTATAGGTCATTTCATGATTTTTTGTCAACTCCAACAATTCATAACTCTCTCAACTTTTGGATATCTTGAATGGTTCAAGTTTCAAAATGTCATTCAAGAGGTCTATTTCGTGCCATATGTTTTGGTCAAGAGCAAATTCCAAGTGGAAGACCATGTTTGGATGCAAGACATTATAGGTCACTTTTGAAGAAAAAATTGAAATATTTCTAAGTATGGAAAGTCAACCCTTTTTCCACAACTTTGACTCAATGAAACTTTCATCTCAAGTATCCATTTAACTCCATTCTTTTTCCATTGCAAAGCTTGTAACCTCATATTTTTAAAGCATCAAGAATCATGCCCTAAGACCCCTTGAGTTGAAAATGCCATTGTTTTGAAATTGGCAACTTGGAACTGAATTTCTCACCAAGTCAGAATTTTGAAATCTATAATGTGGCCTCTAATCACAAGATTTATGCGTGTTTTTTATTTAAACTTGATTAACAAACTTTCCAGAAGTGTTTAGCACCTCAAAATGCAAAGATTAGACGAGTTTTGGTGAAAATAGGACCACACTTCACTCGTGCATCAGGTTTGCACGAATTCCCTCCAAAATGCATCATTTACTCTTCCTTTTGATCCCATTTGCTTCTCCTATAAATACATGACTATCCCATTCATTTTCTCAAGCTTGGATAGCCAGAATCACTCTGCCCAACTTGCTCCATAACTCAATTTTCTGTAACTTCGTAATCAGTATTCAAGCCTTTTTCAATCCAATTTTTCTATCAATTCACGTTCCTTGATCTTCCCTGAAGCTAACAATACAATTACCTTCAAGAATCGTGCCCTATATTGCTCCATAGAAGTCCAGTTTCAGAGCTCTTCAACTCAATTTCAATAGGTAGATTTCTCCATTAATTCTTCAAAACTTTGATATCATTGTGATGCTCTCATTGCCCTGGTTCTAGTCGCAACACTTACTTTTATCTGGAAACACGTTTTGACCATGAAATTTCAAATCCCTTTTCAAAACTTTCCTTCCAAATTGCTTGAGCTACAATTTATATAAATTTGTCGCGAAGGTGTGGTTGTCTTTGTCTTGAAGAGACGGAGCGAATGGCATAGGTCCGAGCATCTGATTTTACAGTTTGAGAGACCTGCAATTCACGTTGGCTTGAGGTTGAAGATGACCAACGTGTCATCTTCCAACCAATGAAGGCGCGCCACTTGTTTTTTTGAATTTCTAATTTAATAAGTGATCCAGTGTTTTATTCATTAATGACCATGATATGCACAACGCGTCATATCCTTTGGATTTGATTAATAATGCGTTTTGACTCTCATTCATTGGTCCATATCTTTTTGGTTTTTATTTTATTTTCTGATTTTTATATTTAATTGTTTTAAACTTCAAAAAATCACAGAAAATTCATTTTTAGACCAAAAAACCTAAAAAGATTAAGAAAAATATTTTTGATTTTTCTCTTTCTGATTTTTATTTTTTCACAATTTTATTTTGTGTTTTGATTTTTTTCATAAATTTTCACTTTATTTGAATTGTTTTAAATGTTTAAAAATACTTTTATGCATTTTTAAATTCTGAAACAATTATGGAATGATCCCATGATATTGTAACAAATATTGGTGACCTCATTTATTTTTTATTTCTTACTTTGGTATTTTTTTTAAATCATTTTTGGTTATTTTACTCATTTCTTTTAATTAAAAAAAATAGTTTCTGACTTTAAAAAATTACCAAAAATTTTATAAAAATATTTGAGTCCTTTTCTGATTTCTCTATGGTTTTACTTTTTATTTCATGATTAATTTGAACATAGTTGATATTTTTCTCTGTTATTTCTATTTTAAAACATTTTAAAAACTTTTTTAATGTATATATTAAATGCAATATTATTTTGTGAATATTTTCTGGCTGATCTTGGGTTGAATTTTTTATTATGAACTTTGTTAACATCATTGGATCCATGGTGTTGAGTCTAACTCCATAAAAATGGATGAATGATTTTAATAATAGTTTAATTGAAATTTAATTCAAATGTGGTTTGTATTCTTTCTCACCCCTCTTCATCTCATCTCTTTCTTATTGCACTAAGTGTTATTGGAGCATGATCTCTATATCATGTCTCAAAACAAGTGGTGCATAGATTGCTATTGACCGGCCTCAAAATAGGTGCGACTTCTATATAAATCCATTTACGATTGCTTAACATAACGCTAAATTTTGTCCCGATTCAAATAAATTATCATTTGTTGCCCAAACCTATGTTTATAAGCCCGAGTATGTTAATTTGATCCTTTTGATCCAATAACTTTGAGATTCATTGTGTGGAGGCTTTGGTTCTACCAATCCTCTAATAGATCTACAACACTTGTGAGGATTCCAAATGGGTGATATACTTGACAAAAAGCAAATGCAACTTGTTGTGTGGAGGATTTGGTTCTACCAATCCTCTAATGAGTTCCAAATGCAAGTTTCAAGATGTTCATCCAACTAACCACTAATTATTAAATTGTTTTTACTTTATGCTTTTATTTCTATGCTTTATGTACCATTTACTTTAAGCATTATATTTCATGTTATTTGTATTTTGTTCACTTGAGCATTTATATCCTTGTTATCTTTGTTTTGCTCACTTGAGCCTTTCTATTCTTTTTCAATACACCTAATAACCAACTCGAACTATAAAAGGCTTTAATGATACTCGAACTATTTAGTTACTATCCTTGGAATTATGGAGCATTGGACTTCTTGGACTTAGGATTAGAAACCTTTGCCTATGTTGAAGACCTTGTGACCTTAATTGATATTTTGTCTGTAGTTCTTGAGGTTTACCTCAAGACATTGGGTTGTTTGTTTGTTTTGTGTGCGGGTTATTGTGATTACATTCTTTGTTTGTAATCCAGAATTCATCCGTATACAACCGTTACTCTGCCCATTTTTTTTGAAGACTTAATACACTTGAAGCTTGGTTCTCTCAAGAGGTCTAGTATATTTTCTTGCTTGGTTTCAATCCAAAGAATGGGAATTAAATCTTGACCCATAATGTCAAGTGTTGTACCCCAAAATTTTCCCTCTCATTTATCAAGATTTTTCTCACAAGATTTCTTGGACTCAAGACAGGATTAGGGTTTGCTCAGCTCAAGACATCACCTTGCATTGATAACCTGAAATTAGGGTTTGGGTTTGCACAATGATTTTTGGACTATCAATGCTTCATGTGACTTTAATACACCATCTTGGACCCCTAAGATTGCTCATACCAAGTTTCAAGCCTTGAACCACATTTTTGACCAGTCAATTGGACAGTTGACCTAAAAATCAGTTGTATTGGGGGAAAAGTCAACTATGGCCAATTTACAGTCAAACTTCATAATTTTTGATCCACAACAACATTTTAGGCTCCTATGTACCATTTGATCAAGTTTGGATCACAACTCCTCAAGAAATTTGATCAAATCATCAAAAGGGCAAAATGGTCAAAATTAGGGTTTTGACTGAGAAAGGGCAATTTTTGATTTTTAACCTATCCAATGACCAATTGGATTCAAGCATGATTTCAAGGACTCAATATCATCATCTTGACCTAATCACATAGTTCAAAATATCTCAAATGCATAGGATTGACAGATGAATTTTGCACTCAACTGATCAAAAGTCAATTGTACACTGAAAAGTCAAACTTTGACTTTTTGGTCAAAATCAAGTGCCAAGGGTCATAATTCATCAAGATATGTCAAAATGTGAAACTTTTTGACCAAGAAACCTAAAATTGCAAATTAGGGTTTAATTTGAAAAATTTTCATAACTTAGAATTTTTCTAAGTATGGAAAATTTCTTATTTTTTCCCCAACTTTCCCAAACTTTTTCACCATGATGAAATTGGATTCAAAGGAAACTACCAACATGAAAGTTGTAGTCCTCCATGAAATCTACAACTTTGATTCACAAAGTTTTCCCAAAAGATGCTTGGATCTCAAGATATGAATTTGTGAATAGGGGTCCATAAACTTTATAACTTAGTGAAATTTTCCCTTAGTTTAGGCAGGTTTTTAACCTAACTTCATGGCAACTTTTCACCTAGTTCCAAGAGGTATCTCAAGTTTAATTTCAAAGATGGATTATATATCATGTTGCAAGCTTTCCAAAATGTCCAAGAACTCTCCAAGATCATTTGTGGTTAGGGAGAATCGAAGAAGAGAAAATCGCATTTTGTCACTTTTGTTCAAGCCATTTTTCACCATGCACCAACTTGCAAATCAGATTCAAGCATGCTTGTACCTTGCATTATAGGTCCTAACTCCTTCTAAACTCCATAATTAAATGCTAACTCAATGGATACTGGTTTTATTTTGACCTTTGGAGCAATGTACAAGAGTTTAATCTATAAATGGCATAAAGGGCACAATGCCATTTTGATAAAGCAAGCTTTTCCAACTTTATCAGCCTTGAGCCTTGGACTTGTTCTCTTGGTGCAGAAAATTTCCACAGGAATTAAGCAAAGCATGTCAACTATTATTAGCCCTTGAGATAGCTAGTACAAGCATGGTGCATAAGTCTTATCACTTTTCTTAAAATACAAGAAAGGTTGCAAAAGAAGTCAGAGCTTGCACATCTGTTAAAGAGAGGACTTGGCTTCTTTCTAAACGACTTCACAAACTTGTTGCAAGCTAGAACACAAATGCACAATATCTAAAACACTCCCAAACTAAGAAAACACATTTTTCTACCCAAACAGGGAAGCTTCTACAAAACTCTTGCCCATTCAATATTGGCTCATGCGTTTCTCCCTTTAACACTTGAAACACCTTCCATACATCACATCTAAACTATCCAAGCCTTTGAACTGCAACTGTGAGCTCTATTTCAGACATCACCATTTTCAAACTTGAAGGTTGCAGGTTGACTTCTATAAGGAGTTTCAAGCATCCTCAAGGCAAGCTAAGCATTGGAATAGCTTGAGGGAACTTCAAGGAAGCTCACACGATCCTCAGGCCTCACTCAAATTCCCCACATTTCCATATCCAGACTCAGTTGAACAAGGTATTTTTCAAAACTCTATCTCTCTATTTAGGAATCCTCAAGCTTTGATTTGTGAAGCAAAAATGTAGTCCTTAACTTGCTGAAGATGTATATATGCATAGTTGTCATTTATATTAACTGAATAGTGAGAATTTGAAGCTTGAAGTTCATGAAAAAATTAGGTCAGAAATTAGGACTACAGAAATTCTCCATGATCCTTGAGAGTCAGATTATGTTTTTTATATCATTGGAATCGTGAGATTCCAAGCTACATTTTTTATGTTGCAAGTTTTTGTTTTTGTGCAAAGAATAGAGAGTTGCAGGATCAGACATAAACGCGCACGAAGGAGATGCTGAAGGACAGGGACGAAGCTCCATCTGGGCTTTTTGCAATCTTGGCCTTTCTGTTTCTACTTTTTTCACCCCCTGTTTTACTTTTGCACCCCCCTTTGCATATTTTTATATTTTTGCATATTTTCTCATATTATTTATGTTTATTGACTTTATTATTTTTTTCTGAACATTAAAAAAATAACAAAAATATTTTCTTAATTTTTTGCATTTTATTTTATTTTTTATCTTATTTTTTGCATAAAATATTGATTATTTAGAATAAATAGAATCTATTTTCTTAAAATAAATAGTAAACACATTTAAAAATATCATACATTTTTATTTTTATTATTCATGCACATAAAATATTATTTTTATGCATATTTTAATTTTTAATATTTATTAATAATATTATTTATTATTTCTTGTATAAAAAGAGACAAAATAAAATAAATATAGAATATATATTTCTTTAATCAAAAACTAGGGTTTTTCACCCTTTCAAAAATAACAATATTATTTTTCTTATTTTTAGGACTTAAATAATCTTATTCTCTCATACAAAAATCAAATACAAAACATTTTTTTGCATATTTACATTTTATTTGCATATTTAAATAATTGTGTATTTATTTATTTATTGTACAATAATTCAATTGGATTGTAATAGTATTTTAGGGTTTTATTTTGTGCAAATATCCCCATTCAAAACTTGTATCCCCCCTCCCATAATAATTGTTGTAATAGCTTAGTTTTATTTTACGCAATTTATCGCATTATACCATGTTTAGTAAAACTAGGGTTTTGCATGATAAGACAAAAATCAAACAAATAGAATGACCTAATACAAGACAAACAAAAGCATGTAAAATGAAAACACATTGCACACAAGTACCCCTAGGGTTTCACCCACTTTGTTACCTAAAAAAATGGCCATGGTATGCATACAAAGTATCTTGGCAAAACAAAACAAAATAAAAGATCATAGTCCCTCGACGACGCTATCAAAAGGTTGCCTAAACAAATGATCTTGGTCCCTCAAAACTTGCTAAGATACTTTACAATATTGCTATCATGGTCATACGATGACCCACGCCCGTCCCGTTTAACATCCAAAGATAGGGTTGTTTACCAAATCGATGGTAAATCAACAATGTTAAAGGAATAAAAATGTACAAGAAAGACATTTGAGTAGGTAGATAGCTTCTAGTTACTTGATCAACTTCAAAATAATCCTTGCTATTTTTAAACAAACACACACATATTTTCAAAACATTTCCAAACCACTTTCAAAACATTGAAACATTCTTCAAAAGACAAACATCTTTGTATACATTCTTACGAGCGCGAATCATTACAAAGATTGCCTAAACAAAGGCCTCTTTTCAAAATACTTTAAAAACCACACAAAGCACCATTTCAAACAATTTCAAAAGCAAAGCAAGTGATCTAAACAAGTAACTAAGAGCCCATGGATAACCATGAATGAAAAGGGTGCTAGCACCTTCCCTTTTCATAATCTACCCCCCGAACTCAAGAAAACATATCAAAGGTCTTTCCTGTGCTTTTTTACCTTTCCTTTTAGATAAAATAAAAGTCGGTGGCGACTCTTTCTAAACCGAAACATTTGCGAACACAAACGCAAAAACTCAAGTCAGTTCTCCCACCTTATCACATCAAGTATTGGCTTCTTGTTGGTTAGATGATTCTTATCCCTAGCTTTTACCTTATGCTTTAGGATAGTATCTTCTTCTCCTCCCATCTTCTTTAATTTCAAAAATCATCTCTGTTGTACCCCAAAATTTGCCCTCCCATATTCTTCAAGAAATTGCCAAGCCAAGCTTCAAAGTTCCCCAAGGATTGCACAGTGCAAAGGTCTCCCATACAGTCAAAACTAGGGTTTGTGTTCTGATCAAGAAAATGAAGTTTTCAAAGGTCCAATCAAGTCTCACATGCCTACAAATATGGTCAAGTATCCTCATATCAAGTTTCAAGACATTCAGCACAAAATTGCACAGTCAAAAACCCTAATTGCACTACAGTCAACTGTAGGGGCAAAATGGTCATTTGACAGTCAAAAGTTCAAATTTTTGGTCAACATATCATTTTGAAGCCACAAACATAATTTGATCAATGCTTGATCATGGTTCTCAAAGTTTGGCTCAAAAATCATCAAGATGCAAAAGTTTCCTTATTTGGACAGTTGAAAAAGTCAACTGAAATTGACCAGGGCATAACTTTCACATGGATTATCAGAAAAATTCCATCCAAAGCTCATTTTTAAGAGAAAGACATTTCCTACAACTCATATTCATACTTCAAGTCCAAGAAATGCTCTCACAAAAAGTTATCAATTTCAACATTATAGGTCATTTTCAAAAGTCAACAAAAAGGGACTTTAAGTCAAAGGCCATAACTTGAGATTGGTAAATCCAAATGATATGGGACCAAATTCATTGGTTAGAGGACGCAAAGACCTTTCAGAAATGTCCAAGAACATGAGAAAAGCTTAAAAATTGAGCAAGTTATGCCTTGTGGAAGTTGGGAAATTTTTGGATATTTTGAAAAGTCAACATTGATTCAAATGACCTAAAATTGCTAATGGGCCCATTTTTCTTCCACAATTCATTGTCCCAAGCATGTGCACGACCACTTGGCCCAAAGAGAAGTTTTTATTCATTTTTTATTTATTTATTTGAATTTTTATTTATAATAATTCATTTAAATCAATTAAATGTATGAAAAATACTTAACCTAAAGTTTTAAATCTTTTTGTGCATGTTTTACTCTCAAGATTTCGTGCATGTACCAATATGGAAAGATTTGGATTGATTGGCATGATTGAGAACAAAAAACACATGGAAAATATTTGGTTAAAGATCTTGAAAATCAAATTTTCAAAACCATCATTGCAAGAGATTTGGATCAATATTCTTAACCTAATTCACTCAGTATATGAGCCTGAACAAAAACCTAATCATGAAAAAACCATTAAGCTGCGCTAGAATTTGATCATCAAACTTGAAAAAATTGTCAAAAAACTAAAATCTGAAAACTAACTTGCAGGTGTTTTCAAGGCACAATTCTCATCTCATTAGCTTCCTCAAGCATCACTGAACGTGTTCCAATCAAAAGCATCCATCAAAACTCAAAGAATTGGTAACAAGAACCGCCCCTGTACAGAAAAAAATCCATGGTCGTGTTTTAACATCTAGGCATTCCCATGGCATTCTAATTGTTGATTTACATTCCTTATGTTATTCTGAAGCTAACCCATATATTTAATTGCATTTTTATGTGCTATACGCGATTTCGCCATTGATGATTTTTAGGGTTTACAGAGCTTCAAATTAGGGGTTTCAAGATGAGGCAAAATTAGAACACCACAGGGCCATGGCTGTGATCAGCACATTTGGACGAAGACAATGGGACTCTCGCGCTCAATTTATGAGTGTCTGAGGGCTAATCGCTATTTTCCCTAAAGATGCCTAAAAGAACGCGTAGAAAACGTTGCCTAATGTTTTGTATTTCAGGGACAATGAAGAAGACAACCTCGTGGCAAGACGTGATAGGCCAGTTTCAAATTTCGCGCGCGTTGGTGGCCACTGACTTTCTTTTCTTTTATAATGTTTGTTAACTATTATATATCAAACGCGTGTGTAGTGGCTCAGTGGCAAGCAGGGTTGTTGGTAAGGTACGTGACCTAGGTTCGAGCCCCAGGTCTTCATTGTTTCAATATTATTTTTCAATTTACAATCCCATGCAGTGCCAACATCAAGACGCACCATACACCCTCCAGATCAAATCGCCCACGTGCATATTGGAATCAAATCAAAGGCTCAGAATTGGGGAACACCATAAACTCTGGTCAATGCGCCAGCATACTCCCTGAAAAGTCAAACGGGCCAATGGATAAATGGGCTTAAAATTTCTAAAGATGCCTCCTAATTTGGGGTCTGAACCCCCTGGGTTTGTGATTCTCTCTATTTTCTTTGTTTTTATTATTTTCTATTTTTTCTTTTAATCATTGCTTTCAATTAATTAATTATTTCCATAAAAACATAAAAAACCCATAAAAAATCAGAAAAGAATTAAAATAATAAATATTTTTATTTCTAGTATTTCTATAAATAACTTTGCATGTAATTAAATTTAGTTTTAAATTAGGTTGTAATTTTAATTCTTTTCATAATAAAATCTAAAAAACAGAGAATTAGGTTTAATTAATGTTTTTATTCCTTTTTAATGTTTCTTTTTTATAATAATATTATTTATTTTATTTATAATTAAATTTGTATATAAAAATTAGTGTTAATTTAGGTTAAATTCTAATGTTTTCTTAATAAATTAGAATAAAATAGAATTAGGGTTAGCGTTTAATTGCAATTAATTTTTTCATATTAAATCCTAAAAACACTAAAAAACACAATTCCTTTTCTCTTTTTTTAATTAATTAATTCCTCATTAATTTTAATTTTGCAAAAGGGTCCAACGCCCTCGTTTCGATTTAATTACTAATTCGCATATTATTTTATTCCGTTTAAATATTCATGTATCTCCCCCGAAGCCTTGTAACATTTTAATTACTTCTCGCACTTTTAATTCCTTTATTTATTTTCTGTCAAATCGGGTTCGAGAAACTTTTGGCGATGTGGACCCGCGCCGTTTGTAATAGCTTAGACTTTACTTTCCCGCAATATTTTTTAACTGTTAAATCAAAACATGAAAGAATGTATGAACAAAATAAAAGCAAGCGTAGAACACCGATAACATGGCAAGATAAATGCAACTGAAAACGACACACAAATCACACACCACCCCTAGGGTACGCCTCACTGTTGCCTTGCCTCGAAAGGTGATCGTCGAGTAGAGGATGTTTTAGTAAGTCCTCATGATCCGGGAACCTGGCATGAGGGTAGCTTCTAAGGTGTCTTCCTATTGCTCTGGTGATCACCATGTCCCGAACCTCGAATTGACCCGAACACCTCCAATGGTGGTGCTACCTACCTCTCAATGGTGGGATGGCACTACTTTAAAGGACATCTACACAGACGAATTCCTTAGGGTAGGTAGATGACTCTAGATACTTGCTCTAATTTCAAAACAAATCAAAAATACTTTTCACACCGACACCTTTTCAAAAAGCTTTCGAAAGCAACTTTTCAAACACTCTTGAGGACTGATACAAGAGTCGAACTGGAATTTTCAAAGAAACTTTTTAAAACCCACAGTTGAAAAGCAAACAAACCATTTTTGAAAACACAAGTGAGCAAGTATCTAAGAGCCCATGGATAACCATGGATAGAAAGGGTGCTAACACCTTCCCTTTCTATAATCTACCTCCCGAACCGAGAGCAATCTCTTTAAGGAATTTTTCTGTGCTTTTGTCATTTCCATTTGGAGAAAATAAAAGACGGTGGCGACTCTTGCTTCCGCGACATTTCGCGAACCAGCGTTAAACAGTCAGTTCCAGATCCACCGATCACAATCTCCCTCCTTTTGAAAACTCTTCTTGTTTTTTTCACTTGAACCACTTTCATAACAAACTTGGACTCATGTCCATGCATTTTCAAAACATTTTCATAAATAAACTTCAATCAACTTAATAATACATTGACTTTTTTTGGTGAGAAGACTAAAAGTCAATCAATCTCATTTCAAACCATTTTTCCACTTTGGCTTTTTTACTTTAAAACTTTTCTCAAAAGATTGGACTCTTGTCAATCCTTGTAGTGATGCAAACAACTATACTTCTACAATATGTAGTGACGAGAGATATTTTCCACTTGGGTGTTGAGTGATGTATTGTTGATTTTAAAATCCAAGCCACATCCTCCACTTTGAGATGATGCAAATTCTCCTTTCTCATGATTGTGGGTAGTAAGTATGTTTTCCTTATGGACAATGACGATGATGTCTTATCTCATAAAAATCAACCAACACACTTGTGTTTTAAAATTTTAAAAGAGGAACCACGTGTACCCTGATCCCCTATTGCACGAAAGGTGGTACGTATGCACTAAAGGTTCACAACCACGGCGGGTGAAAAAATCATAAAAAATACTTCTTTTCTCACCTTCACCATCTATTTTTCATACAACATTTTATAGCCAAAATATACATATTTTTACAAAGAGGTTCCTGTGGAGTACCGTAAATGTTTAGGGTGATAATACCTTCCCTTTTCATAACCAACCCCCTTACCTTGAATCTTTCCCCCTCTTTTGGGTTACTCGCTCTTTTCCCATTCCTTTGGAAACAATAAAGTGCGGTGGCAATTTTTATTTTGATCTGTATAAGTCTTGTCAATCCAATGGCTTAGTCTTAAACATTTCTACCGCTACAGAAAAATGGCGACTCTACTGGGGAAAGATTGACCTCTTGCTTGTCCATCCCTAAGTGGGTTGAGCCTATTTTTGTTTATATTTGTGTATGTACTATTGTTGTTTATGTGTTATATGGTGTATATATGTTTATCTGGATTTTCCTGGTTTTCAGGGTGCTTGGTGATTACTCATAAGTCCTATACCCGGACTTGGGCAAACTTTAAGATAGGATGGGCGGTATAGTCATGTTAACTTTGATGGAGTAATCCCAAAAAAGGAGGCATGATATGCCTCACTCAGTGGAGGCCCCTTTGACTGTAGTGTCGTTTACCGAGTAATCGAGAAGACATACTGATTTCGACCTGGGAGTCTGCTGAAGCTGAAGACCGTCGAATACCTAACCCATCTTGGCCTTTTAGGTGTAGTGCGGAAGCTATAATGGAGTAATCCGGAAATAGTTGTCACGCGATACTATTCTCGGACGAGTTTTTCTTGAGAATATTATTAATTACCGAGTTAATCTAGAAGTTAGTAATATCCGCAGGAAGGATGTAGAATCTGGGAACCTCTAGAACCTTATTTGGCAGGTGATAACTTTTAGACCATACCTTATGGGTAATACCTTAGACCTCATGCTCGTGACGTTGAACCTATGAACCATATGTTTGTGATCTTGTGTGTGATTATTGCATCATGCATCCATGCACTCATAAGCATCTTTTGAAGAAATTTTATTTCAAGGGACTTAAAAGTTGACCATTTGTGAATATCTCAGGTACCTTTTTACCATGTATTCTGGAAAAAGAAAGACCAGAAAATATAGTTTCAAAGATCCCAAGATAGATGAGTTGATAGTCTAATTCCCGAGATTGAGTGTTCTGCAGACTTTCAGAAGAAGTATGGATCCATCATTCCTCTCATGAAGCTTAGGATGAAGGGGGGTATTCTCTCGACCTTGGTCTATTTCTATGATCCGATGTACCATTTCTTTACTTTCCCTGACTATCAGTTGATGCCTACACTAGAGGAGTATTCTTATCTATTGGATTTACCTATTACCGATCGTGTTCCTTTTACTGGTTTTGAGGGTGAGCCAAAACCACACGAGATTTCTGCTTTGATCCATCTGGGGAAGTCTGAGGTTGAAGCTCATATGATTGCTAAAGGAGGGATTAAAGGATTACCAGCTCAGTTCTTATTGGAGAAATCTCGTTACTTTGCCAAGATGAAGAGTACAGTCACTTTCGAGGCCATCTTTGGTCTACTTGCTTATGGGTTGTTCTTATTTCCGAATGTGGACAAGTTTGTTAACGTTAATGCTATCAAGATCTTCATGATTGGGAACCCAGTTCCTACATTGTTGGGATATGCTTATTACTCTATTCATCTTTGGAATTCTTATCATGGGGGGGTGATTATTTTGTGTACGCCTCTGTTGTACCGGTGGTTTATCTCTCATATACCTCAGTCTGATGCTTTTTGGGATGTCAGGAAGGAACCCCGTTGGGCTCCTAAGATCATGGAACTTACTCACTCGGATATTAATTGGTATCATCGAGCTTACCAAGATGTAGAGATTGTCGATAGTTGTGGTAGT
This sequence comes from Vicia faba, assembly GCA_948472305.1. Classification (NCBI taxonomy): domain Eukaryota; kingdom Viridiplantae; phylum Streptophyta; class Magnoliopsida; order Fabales; family Fabaceae; genus Vicia; species Vicia faba. The sequence goes on along the minus strand of OX451735.1, from coordinate 1,490,331,817 downwards.
TTCCCCAATGTACCTCTTCTTGGTACAAAGGGGGGAATTAACTATAACCCTGTTCTTGCATGACGACAACTTGGTTATCCGATGAGGGATAAGCCAAATATTATTCATTTGAGTAGTTTCTTCCTGAAGGAGGGAGAAGACCATAGGGAAGCTAGGGAGCAGATTGCGAAGGCCTGGCGTCACATTCATAAGAAGAGCAGGAAAGATTTGGGACCGAGAGGGGTTGTTTCTTTGGAGCCATATCTTCAGTGGGTTCAAACGAGAGCTATTCAATTGAAGATGTTGTATTCCTAGGAAACACTTATGCCTGATTTATTTGTGAAGAGCACTCCTCCCTTATTGGATGATGTGGTAGAGTTACAGTTTTCTTTGGTCCGGATGCAGCAGGAAAAGGATGCTTGGAAGAATAAGTGCCAAACTTTAGAGATTTCCTATAGAGCAGACTTGAAGGAGAAAGGCGACTTGATTGAGATTCTTGAGAGTCAGGCTGTAGAGATGATGGAGAGGAAAGGGGATTTATTTTCTCCTAAGCCTCTGTTAGTTGATAGTTACTCACTTCCTGATTCAGGTGATTGGAAGGAGGTTGCCACCAGATATGCTAAAGAAAACCAGAGGTTGAAGGCTCAGATTACTAGGCTTACAGGGAAGCTCCAGCGTATAGAGTGATCTCCATCAGCTTTACGGCTTAGGGTTTTAGACTTTATTTTCATCTTGTACTTTGGATTATTAAAACTTGTAATCCATTTTGAAGTTATTATAATAAAAAATTTCAGTATTTCAAATGTATTATTACCTTGATATTTGCAATGTGTCCATAAATCTTTAAGTACTTTGAAATATTAATAATAAAAATTAATCATGTGCATTGTATATCATGCATCATTTTGCACATATTTCTTGCATTTGTTATGCATATCTAGGTGTCTTACCAAGCTTCTTTACTCCGTTCAGCAAGTTGTCTCACCACTACAACACTCGAGCTAATTTCATAAGGAATATGGACAACTTAGAACAAGAGAATCGCGAGCTGTGCGAGGAGGTTTCTGCTTTGAAGGCCGACATGGCCAATCTTACAGCTCTGATCGAATCTCTGGTGGCTTCTCAGAATCAGCCATCGAATGTTCAACCTCAACCAACAAAGGCTACTACTGAAGCTCCAGCTATTCCCGTGTCTGCTACTCCAGCTGTTGTTCAGAATCGCATGCCTCAAGGTTATCCATGGGGAATGCCAAAGAACTTTGCGCCTGAAAGTTTCAACCTTGGTCCTCAAGAAGCTCTAGTTGTTCAGACTACTGTTACTCCTACACCTCATGTGGTGCACGTTGCTCCTACTGCACCTCCTTCGGTGAATATGATTCAATTTTCTAATGATGATATGTGTTTCCCTTTTCCTCCACCAAGTGAAGACTTGGGTCTTTATGACAGAATGGGTGATTTTTCAAGAACAGTTTGACAAGATGAAGAGGGAGATGAATGCACTCAAGGGAAAGGAATTATTCGGGCAGAATGTGAATGAACAGCTTGGTCCCGTGCTCATCTGGTGATGTATGTAAGAAGAATGTCTACCCATACTGATGATCAGTGTCTGCTGATTCACTTTTTTCAGGATAGTTTGACCGGTATTGCGGTAAAGTGGTATATGAGTTTGGATAACATCAATATCCATACTTTCAATGACTTGGGAGAAGCATTTATCAGACAATAAAAATACAACGTGGACATGGCGCCCGACCGTGATCAACTCAAGGCCATGATTCAGAAAGACAAGTAATCATCCAAAGAATATGCACATAGATGGCGTGAGGTAGCCGCCCAAGTGATTCCTCCCATGGAAGAGAAGGATATGACTAAGATTTTCCTGAAGACTCTGGGTTCTTCCTACTATGAGAGGATGGTAGCGAGTGCACCAAGTGACTTTACTGAAATGGTGGGCATGGGTATCCGTTTGGAAGAGGCTGTAAGAAAGGGCCGTTTAACAAAAATTGAAAGTTCTGGAAGTACGAAGATGCCATCCTATAGGTTTGCCAAAAAGAAGGAAGGAGATACAAATATTTTTATGCAAGAGAGGAGGGTTAATCCTCCTAGAAGAAATTATCAGCGTCATCAACAAGTCGCCTCAGTTACTCCAGTTGTTGGTGTAGCACCAACCATCATTGCTTATCATAGACCATCCCAGAAGGGGAATCAAGGGTATAATCAGAGAAGGGAGAGTTATGACCCTATCCCTATGAGTTATATAGAGTTACTTCCGACCTTAATTCATAAGAAGTTGGTTCAGACCCGACCACCTCCCGTTGTACCATCACCCTTGCCTTGGTATTACAAGGTGGACCAAACATGTGCTTTTCATCAGGGAGCACCAGGGCATAATGTTGAGAATAGTTATCCTTTATAGACCGAGGTATAGAAATTGGTGAAGTCCGGTATTCTATCTTTCAAAGATGTGGGCCCAAATGTGAAAGACAATCCTCTACCCAAGCATGGAGGAGCGAATGATGTGAACATGGTGGCCGGTTGTCCAGGCGACTTCCGAATTTTTGATATTAATCTGGTTAGAGGAGATTTGGTGAAAAATACATGCAGACCTCTGTGAATTTAGCTACTATGCGCATGACCATGCCGGTTATGCTATTTGCAGTACAGATATACAGGGTTGTGACAAGATAAAGGTTGATTTACAGGAGATGATGGATGAGGGCCTCATACACATAATCAGGCCTAGGGAAGAGTATGAAGAGGAGGTAAACATGGTTTCTGGATATCCTGGTGAGTTCAGAATTTTTGATGTGGAGTATATGAACGAGGATCTTGTACAATTGCATGCTACTTTTTGCCACATGGCTGGTCAGGTGGAACATCGGTATGGATCTTGCTGAATTTGCTGCCCGGACTCCCGAGGATGTTCAATTGTGAGAAAAGGTGTTAAGTTGTTGTTGGATAATGGAACCATCAAGGTTACAGGTCAAAGGGATGATTACCATGAATTTGATGTGATTGAGGTCTGTTTGGCTGAAGAAGAGTCAGATTATGAGTATGCCTCTGAAGATGAGTATTTCTCCTCATATGAGGACTTGTTTTCTAGAGATGACTCCATAGTGACTGATTGTGTTGAAGAAGGGGTAAACATTATTGTGCCTTGTTTTGGTGCACCTTCCCATTTTAAAGTTGAGTATCATAGCAAGCCAGCTATTACTCCATTGGTGATTAGTTTGTCGGGTCCTGTCCCCTACAAGTCAGATAAGGATGTACCCTACAAATATAATTCTACAATATTAGAGGATAGTGTGGAAGTTCCCATCCAGCCAATGCCTAATGGTTGAAATATCACTGAGACTAGCAGAGTGACCCACAACCGTCGTATATTTGCACCAATTGTTCGTGGAGATGTTAGTACAGGAAAGAAAATTGTTAAAAATGTTGAACCCAAGAAGGCAGTGGGTGAATGTAGTGGAGCTACGCTAGAAAAAGAGGTGGACGATATTTTGAAGATAATCAAGATGAGCGACTAAAGAATTGTAGATCAGCTACTGCAGACTCCTTCAAAAATATATATCTTGGCTTTATTGATGAACTCCTCTGCTCACAGAGAATCTTTGATGAGGGTATTGGACCAAGATTTTATGGAGAGTGACATGCTTGTAGACCAATTTAGCAGTGTAGTGGGGAACATTACGTCATGTAATAACCTGAGTTTCTACGATGATGAATTTCCAGATGAAGGAAGGAATCACAACTTGTCCCTCCACATCTCTATGAACTGCAAGAATGATTCACTATCCAATGTGCTAATTGATAATGGATCTGCATTGGACGTTATACCGAGGAGTACACTGATGAAGTTGAAATATCAAGTAACACCCATGCGCCCAAGTAGCATTATTGTGAAAGCGTTTGATGGATCAAGGAAATCTATTATTGGTGAAGTGGACTTGCCTATTCATATAGGCCCACATTTGTTTCAGATTACTTTCCAGGTCATGGATATTGTACCTGCTTCTAGCTGCTTGCTGGGACAACCGTGGATACATGAGGCAGGGGATGTCACTTAGACTTTACACCAAAAGATGAAGTTTATACGTGAAGGAAAAGTGGTAATTATAAATGGAGAACATGCATTATTGATATCTCATTTGTCCTCTTTCAGCATTGTGGAGGCGGGTGAAGCTTCTGTTGGAACCTAGTTCCAAGCTTTATCCATTGACAACATAAGGGGAAATGAGAATTATATGATTTCACTTAAAGATGCGCAGCAGTTTGTGCATAATGGTCATAGTGAAATATGGGGAGAAATTGTGGATCCACCTATAAACAAGAATAGAGCTGGCTTGGGATTCTCTGTGAAGAATGATAAAGGTAAGAGCATGAAGTCGAAGTCTGCTGCAGACAAGTATCAATACATCTTCCGTAGTGGGGGTTATCTTCATCTAAATGTTTCCGAGATTAATGGCATTGTGGAAGATGAAGCAGAGCCAGAAATGTCAAATTATGTGACGCACGGAGTTAGGGTTCAGAACTGGATCACCATTGATGTTCCCTCTTGCATACATGTTTCAAAGTAATTTTTTTTAATCTTTTTGAAAAGCTTTCACTTTGCCCAAGGTGAAAGTATTAATATTGTATGGGCTTATCTGTTTGCTATGAATTTTAAAATCAATAATAAAAGTTGTCTTTGTTTCCCAAATTGTGTTTTTGTTTTTTGCTTTTTCTTGGAAAATGGTAATCAGAAAAAACCTTTAAAAATAAATGATAACTGAAATTCAATCTGTATGATCACTTGTTATATGTGTCAGTTTCTAAAAGCAATCATAAATTATATGTGCAGATTAATTAAAGAACTGTTGAATATAATAACCTTGCACCCTCTCCCAACTTTGAATGTCCTGTGTATGGGGCCGAAGAAGAAGACTATGATGAGATTCCGGATTAGGTATCACGGTTGCTCGAGTGCGAGGAAAATTCCATTCAGCCATATAAAGAGCCATTGGAAGTAATCAATTTGGATTCGAAGGAAGATCTGAAGGAAGTCAAGATTGGAGCATTATTGCATCCTGATGTGAAGAGAGGTTGATTGAGTTGTTGAAAGAGTATGTGGACATTTTTTCTTGGTCCTACCAAGATATGCTTGGTCTAGATAGGGATATTGTAGAACACAACTTGCCACTGAAGCCAGAGTGTGCGCCAATCAAACAGAAGTTGAGAAGAACTCACCCAGATATGGAAGGGAAAATCAAAGAGGAAGTTTTAAAGCAGATTAATGTCGGTTTTCTTGTGACATCAGTGTACCCTTAGTGGATCTCTAATATTGTCCCAGTACCAAAGAAATACGGAAAAGTTCGCATGTGCGTAGATTACAGAGATCTAAATAAAGCTAGTCCAAAAGATGATTTTCCATTGCCACATATTGATATGTTAGTGGATAGCACATAAAAATTCAAAGTTTTCTCGTTCATGGACGGATTTTCCGGGTATAATCAAATAAGGATGGCACCTGAGGACATGGAAAAAGCAATGTTTATCACACCCTGGGGAACATTCTGTTATAGAGTGATGCCCTTCGGGTCGAAGAACGCCGGTGCAACGTACCGGAGGGCAATGAAAACCCTATTCCATGACCTGATACACAAGGATATTGAGGTATATGTCGATGACATGATTGCTAAATCCTAGACTGAAGAAGGGCATGTAGAATATTTTTTGAAGTTGTTTCAATGTTTGAGGAAGTATCGTCTCTGCTTGAATCCAAATAAATGTACCTTCGGTGTTTGATCAGGTAAATTGTTGGGTTTCATTGTTAGCCAGAAAGGAATTGAAGTTGACCCTGATAATGTCAAAGCAATTCAAGAGATACTCACACTGAGAAATGAAACGCAAGTCAGAGGGTTCCTTGGGCGTTTGAATTATATTTCCATATTTATTTCCCACGTGACTGCAACGTGTGAACCGGTCTTTAAGTTGTTAAAGAAAGATCAAGGTTGTGTGTGGACAGATGACTGCCAAAGGGCATTTGAAAGTATTAAAGAATATTTTCTTGAACCTCCTATCTTGCTCCCTCCTATTGAAGGAAGACCATTGATTATGTATCTGACAGTGTTAGATAATTCCATAGGCTGTATTCTGGGACAACAAGATAAAACAAGGAAGAAAGAGTATGCCATTTATTATCTCTGTAAAAAGTTTACTGATTGTGAGTCGCGGTATTCCATGCTGGAAAAGACATGTTGTGCTCTGGCCTGGGCAGCAAAACGTTTACGGCAGTATATGTTGAATCACACCACTTGGTTGATCTCCAAAATGGATCCAATCAAGTATATTTTTGAAAAGCCTGCTCTTACTGGAAGAATTTCTCACTGGCAGATGATGTTATCTGAATATGACATCGAATACCGCACTCAAAAAGCTATTAAAAGCAGCATGTTTCCAAATTATCTTGCTCACCAACCAGTCGATGATTATCAGTCTGTGAAGTATGATTTCCTCGATGAGGATGTGATGTTTCTGAAAGTGAAAGATTGTGAAGAATCATTGCCTGAGGAAGGTCCTGATCCTGAATCTCGTTGGAGTATGATATTTGATGGAGTTGTGAATGCTTATGGTAAAGGAATTGGTGTTGTGATTGTCACTCCACATGGATCGCACATTCCTTTCACTACAAGGTTGACATTTGATTGTACTAATAATATGGAAGAATATGAGGCTTGCATCATGGGTCTCGAGGAAGCTATTGATCTCATAATTAAAATTCTAGATGTGTATGGCGATTCAGCTTTGGTAATAAATCAGATTAAAGGAGAGTGGGATACTCGTCACCCTGGCTTGATCCCTTACAAAAATTATGCTAGAAGATTGTTACCCTTCTTCAATAAAGTTGAATTCCATCAAATTCATAGAGATGAAAATCAAATGGCGGATGCTCTGGAAACTCTGGCTTCTATGTATCAAGTGAATACTTGGAATGATATACCTCGAATTATAGTTCGGCGACTGAATAGGCTCGCTCATGTGTTGACAACAGAGGAGGTAGCAAATGAGAAACCTTGCTATTATGATATCAAGCATTTTCTTCACACCCAGGAATACCCGATTGGTGCAACGAATAAAGATAAAAAGACATTGAGAAGATTGGCTATCAGTTTCTTCCTCAGTGAAAATGTGTTGTACAAGAGAAATTATGACATGGTCCTGCTCAGATGCGTGGATAAACACGAAGCAAACATTTTGATGCATGAGATTCATGAAGGCTCATTTGGCACTCACACCAATGGACACTCGATGGCTAAAAATATGCTAAGGGCAGGTTACTATTGGTTGATAATGAAATCTGACTGTTACAAATTTGCAAAGAAGTGTCATAAATGCCAGATTTATACGGACAAGGTTCATGTTCCTCCTAAACTTCTCAATGTGATCTCTTCCCCATGGCCTTTCTCTATGTGGGGTATTGACATGATTGGGATGATAGAACCCAAAGCTTCGAATGGACACCATTTCATCTTGGTAGAAATTGATTACTTCACCAAATGGGTGGAAGCTGCTTCATTTGCTAACATTACCAAGTAGGTTGTTGTGCGCTTCATTAAGAATAATCTTATATGTCGGTATGGTGTGTTGAGCTGAATTATCATCGACAATGGCTCAAATCTGAACAACAAGATGATGACAGGACTTTGTGAGGAATTCAAGATTGTGCATCACAACTCATCTCCATGCAGGCCAAAGATGAATGGGGTTGTTGAAGCTGCTAAGAAGAATATCAAGAATATCATCCAGAAGATGGTTATTACTTATAAAGATTTGCATGAAATGCTCCCTTTTGCTTTGCATGGATAATGGACATATGTCCGCACTTCAACAGGAGCAACCCAGTTCTCCTTTGTGTATGGAATGGAAGCGGTACTCCCAATTGATGTTGAGATTCCCTCTTTGTGTGTGATAATGGAAACCAAGTTGTCAGAGGCTGAATGGGTCCAGAACAGGTTTGACCAATTGAATTTAATCGAAGAGAAGAGGATGACAACTTTGTGTCATGGGAAGTTATATCAGAAGAGGATGAAGAAAGCTTTTGATAAGAAGGTCAAGCCTCGTGAATTCAGAGAAGGAGACCTCGTGCTCAGGAAGATCTTGTCTTTTAACATTGATTTTAGGGGCAAGTGGACTCCCAATTTTAAAGGCCCGTATGTTGTTAAGAAATCCTTCTCTAGTGGCGCATTAATTCTTGAAACTATGGATGGGGAGGAGTTTCCACGTCCCATGAATGCTGATGTAGTCAAGAAATATTTCTCCTAAAGAAATAAAAATAATAGCTCGCTAAGTTGAAAACCCGAAAGGGCGGCTTAGGCCAAAAAGAGCGTCTCGGTAGACCGAAAACCCGAAAGGACGGTCTAGGAAAAAATTAGAGACATAAATAGAATAAATTTCGCGCTAAGTTGAAAACCCGCAAGGGCAGCTTAGGCAAAAGTTAGAGATTTTCTTGGCAAGTAACTACATCAGACAAGACTTGATCATTGAAGCAACAATCTTCTTGGATCCTTACCATACTTCAACAGAAGCTGCTGCTCAGGATTTCAAAAGTTGTTAGAGGGGTTAGTGGTTATTGTATCTCAATATATCTTTTCCATTATATATTAACATTTTCCGAACTTTGTAATCATCCATGGAGTCTCGCCATTCGCAGACTACCATTCTATCAATGAAATTTGAGCTTTTACCCAATTCTTTGTATTTCTTGTTTTATTTAGCTTGCAAAGACTCCATTTATTATTGATAATAATTTTCAAAGCGAAAAAATTAAATAACAAAATTGGTTTTCAAAAAGAATTTACAATTTACTTTTACTTTAGATTTTGTGATTCAAGAGGAAAACAAAAGTGGTGATCCCAGGAACGGACGAATTCTGGTAGTTTTGAGAAGTTTTGTTTCCCCCGGGAAGGTTTTCTTAGGACGTTTTCACTATATTGGGTTTGTGACTCCAGTGTCCCCAGTCAAGTCTTGGTTTATTTTTCTTCTTTCCCGAGTTTGCATGATATGAAGACTCAATCCAAGATTTCTCCAGTGAAGGTTTCACTTATTTGATAGAAGTTCTTTCTTCCCGGAGAAGTTGGTACAATAATTACTCTCGAAGAACACGTATCTCCAGTTTATCCAATGAATAACGTATACTGGTTTCCCCTTGATGTTGTGGTGTTGACCTCCTCAATGAAGTCAGGACGAAGTCCCCAGTTGATGTCTCGATGATGAAGCATTATCTCCCGTAGGGAAGTCTGTATATTTTTTCTCCTTTAAAGTGGGCCTGAATTCCCCACTAGATGTTTTAAAGATTTGGTTTCCATCTTCCTTATTCGAAATTTGTTTTGCAAATCTCCAGTAGAAGTGCTACACTTGAAAACATTTATTTCCCCATTGAAGTCTGAGTGCTACTCCTTGTTGAAGCCTAGAGAAGGATGTTATATCCCTGTATTTGTACTGTTTTGTCGCTATATTTTGTTTCTCCCCAGTAAAGTTAAGCCATGCATTAGGACTTTGTTTCCTCAGTTGGTGCTTATTTTTTCTTTTAGGATGATCGTCTTGGATGTGATTTGGCCGAGTGTTGTGTGCACTCGAGTTGGTTTTGTTTGTTTATCCCCAATATTATATGTCTGTTTTGTCAGCATATACATAATAACACTCATACGTTCATACATACATCATACATAGTTAAATTTAGCAAATTATTGCTCATTCACATTCGTTAATATTTTGTTGACATATTACCCTGTTTTGCAGAGTTGTGTTATCCTCTCCCCAATAGAGTGTTGGCCTTAAGAAGAAAGTGTATATTCTTTCAATTCCCCACTGAGTTATCCCTCATGGAAGATTTTTGCTTTAGGCTTCCTACACAGCTCTTTGTGTGGATGATTTGGGTTTCCCTTTTGAGTTTATTTCTCAATGAATGTATTTTGGTAGACAGTTTTACTCCAATTTATTTCTGGTTTGAATCTTTGTTTCCCCGCAATATTATTACTTTGTATTTCTGCAAGCTTCGAGTTTTTATTTGAGAATGTGCATTTATTTTGCACAAGAAGATTTTATCTCTTCAGCAGGAATATGTTGGCGTTTCCCCAGGAAGTCATATTTCTTTCCACATGAAGCCATATTGCTTTACCCAGAAAGTCATTTTTACAATCCTTCCTATAACAGCAAGTAGCAGGTCTCTTTATTTGAGAAACTTATACTTCCCCGTAAATGTCGACGTTACTTTTTTTTCTATCTTCTATATGAGTGGATATTTTGCAATTCGTTGTCAAATTACTCCAGTGGATGGTCAGTCGTTCAATATCGTAGAGACAGTTTGTTAAGAAATATTTGCAAGTGGTAGTCTCTTTATTTGAGACAGCTTATACATTACCCTTTCCAGGCAGAATGCCTTATTTAAGGAAGAAGTTGAGACCCGTTCTAGGTGAAACGCCAGAATTTTGGAGAAACTTGTTATCTTTTGCTACCTTCAGTGAACGTTGGTAGTTCATCGTCAGTGAACGGCGATGCTTTGATATATTTTCTCTCTACCTTTAGTGAAAGTTGGTAGGTCACCGACAGTGAACGTTGATGATTGTTATCTTTTTACTACCTTCAGTGAATGTTGGTAGTTCATCGTTAGTGAACGGTGATGCTATGATATATGTTCTCTCTACCTTCAGTGAAAGTTGGTAGGTCACCATCAGTGAAAGTTACTGATTGTCATCTTTTTGCTACCTTCAGTGAACGTTGGTAGTTCTTCGTCAGTGAACGGCGATGCTATGATATATTTTCTCTCCATCTTCAGTGAAAGTTATTAGGTCACCATCAGTGAAAGTTAGTGACTGTTATCTTTTTTCTACCTTCAGTGAACGTTAGTAGTTCATCGTCAATGAACAGCGATGCTATGATATATTCTCTCTATCTTCAGTGAAAGTTGGTAGGTCACCAGCAGTGAACGTTGATGATTGTTATCTTTTTTCTACCATCAGTGAACGTTGGTAGTTCATCGTCAGTGAACAGCGATGTTATGATATATTTTATCTCTACCTTCAGTGAAAGTTGGTAGGTCACCATCAGTGAAATTTGGTGATTTTTATCTTTTTGCTACCTTCAGTGAATGTTGGTAGTTCATCGTCAGTGAACGGCGATGCTATGATATATTTTCTCTCTACCTTCAATGAAAGTTGGTAGGTCACCATCAGTGAAAGTTGGTGATTGCTATCTTTTTTCTACCTTGAGTGAACGTTGGTAGTTCATCGTCAGTGAACGGCGATACTATAATATATTTTCTCTCTACCTTCAGTGAAAGTTGGTATGTCACCATCAGTGAAAGTTAGTGATTGTTATATTTTTGCTACCTTTAATGAACATTGTTAGTTCGTCGTCAGTGAACGGTGATGCTATGATATATTTCCTCTATACCTTCAGTGAAAGTTGGTAGGTCACCGGCAGTGAACGTCGATGATTGTTATCTTTTTGCTACCTTCAATGAATGTTGGTAGTTCATCATCAGTGAATGGCGATGCTATGATATATTTTCTCTCTACCTTCAGTGAAAGTTGGTAGGTCATTGGCAGTGAACGTAGATGGTTGTTATCTTTTTTCTACCCTCAGTGAACGTTGGTAGTTCATCGTCAGTGAACAACGATGCTATGATATATTTTCTCTCTACCTTCAGTGAAAGTTGGTAGGTCACCTTCAGTGAAATTTGGTGATTGTTATCTTTTTGCTACCTTCAGTAAACGTTGGTAGCTCATCATCAGTAAATGTCGGTGTTGTTATTTCTTTCCTCTTTCTACCTTCAGTGAACGTTGGTAGTTTCACCCTCAGTAAAAGTTGGTGTATCCTTTGACTTTTTACCATCCTCTATAAGCCGGGTCTTTTGATCCACCAGTGATTTATTTTCCTGGTCGGGTTTATCTTTTATTTCTTTATTTTGTTACATCCCCAGTGGTGTTTTGCGTCCCTTTAAAATTGTCCATGTGCATTCATATTCATAAGCATTGTATGGCATATTAGGGCCAAAAATAGGGTTTGTTTTTATATTTAAGTATCTTCAATCGCGTCGACACGAATATTTTTAACCTTCGTATCTCCGGATAGAAGAAACTTAAATAAGGGAAGTTGTTGTACCCCAATTTTTGCCCCTAAGATTCCTTCATCATACCATGTTCATTCAATCACAACAAGATCACATTAGGGATTTTGGTTATTCTCCCTATCTTTAGATTTGCTCTTTGAGGAATCACCAAGCACCTTGACTTGTTTTCTTTTGTGATCATGGATATTTTGTCTTGATTTTATTTCCAATTAATAAAATGCAATGTTGGATGGTCTTACTTGTTAATAATGTAGGTAAAGGCAATGTGGCTTAGCAAATTGATCCATGGGTTCATGAGTTTATTTCCAAGCCCTAGTCAATGAAGCTTGAGAACTACAAACCTCACCATTGAATTTGTTTTGGAAGAAATGGCATGGCAAGGTTTACTTTGGGTTCATCACATTTCAAAGTTATCAATTTGATTCAAAGGTACAAGGGGTTGATGGAAGAAGATATCATGGTTTGACAAGGTCTTGTTCCCATTTATCACAAGTGCATATTTCTCTAAATTCTCAAGATATGGAAGTGTTTTTGGTGGATACAAGTTCTCGTTATCATCCTCAATAACTTCTATTTACAAAGCAAGATTGTTGGTACAAGAAGGTTGTTCAAAATTGTCAAAATTCCTCAAAGCATTTTCTTGATTTAGGAGTTAGGGTTTTGAACTTCAAAGAAGTATATCTTGCTCATCTTTTGGTATTTTTGAGCGATTCCAAAGAAATCCTTCTCTTCAAAGGGTTATTAACAAATAACTTCAAAAGTTTCAAGGAGTTTTATGTGGAAGAAACTTGATGATAAAGAAATATTACAAGTCCTCCAGATGAACCCTCATTTTCTCATGTGTGACTTCAAATGATCATAACTTGGTCAATTTTTATCACCTTGAGCCCACTCTTTTTCCATAATGATTTTGAGGATATTAAATTTATTCCTTATTTTATGTGCAAAGTTATAAAATGGATGGAATATACCCTAAGGATACAAAAGATTATAGGTTATTTCATGATTTTTTGCCAACTTCAACAATTCATAACTCTCTCAACTTTTGGATATTTTGAATGGTTCAAGTTTAAAAATGTCATTCAAGAGGTCTATTTCATGCCATCTTTTTTGGCCAAGAGAAAATTCCAAGTTGAAGGCCATGTTTGGATGTAAGACATTATAGGTCACTTTTGAAGAAAAAATTGAAATATTTCTAAGTATGGAAAGTCAACCCTTTTTCCCCAACTTTGACTCCGTGCAACTTTCAGCTCAAGCATCCATTTAACTCCATTCTTTTTACATTGCAAAGCTTGTAACCTCATCTTTCCAAAGCATCAAGAATCATGCCCTAAGACCCCTTGAGTTAAAAATGTCATTGTTTTGAAATTGGTAACTTGGAACTGAATTTCTCACCAAGTAAGAATTTTGAAATCCATAATGTGGCCTCTAATCACAAGATTTATGGATGTTTTTTATTTAAACTTGATTAACAAACTTGCCATAAGTGTTTAGCACCTCAAAACGCAAATATTAGATGAGTTTTGGTGAAAATAGGATCACACTTCACTCTGGCATCAGGTTTGCACGAATTCCCTCCAAAATGCATCATTCACTCTTCCTTTTGATCTCATTTGCTTCTCCTATAAATAAATGAACTATCTCATTCATTTTCTCGATCTTGGATAACCAGAATCACCCTGCCAAACTTGCTCCATAACTCAATTTTGTGTAACTTCGTAATCAGTATTCAATCCTTTTTCAATCCAATTTTTCTATCAATTAACCTTCCTTGATCTTTCCTGAAGCTAACCATACAATTACCTTCAAGAATCGTGCCCTATATTACTCCCTAGAAGTCCAGTTTCACTGCTCTGCAACTCAACTTCAATAGGTGGATTTCTCCATCAATTCTTCAAAACCTTGATATTATTGTGATGCTCTCATTACCCTGGTTCTAGTCGCAACACTTACTTTTATCTCGAAACACGTTTTGACCATGAAATTTCAAATCTCTTTTCAAAACTTTCCTTCCAAATTGTTTGAGCTACAATTTATATAAATTTGTCGCAAAGGTGTGGTTGTCTTCGTCTTGAAGAGACGAAGCGAATGGCATAGGTCTGAGCTACTGATTTTACAGTTTGAGAGACCTGCAATTCACGTTGGCTGGAGGTTAAGATGAACAATGTGTCATCTTCCAACCAATGAAGGTGCCCCACTGGCTGGAGCTTCTGTTTTTTATTCACTAATGACCATGATATGCACAGTGCGCCAGATCCCTTGGATTTGATTACTAACGTGTTTTGACTCTCATCCATTGGTCCACATCTTTTTGGTTTTTATTTTATTTTCTGATTTTTATGTTTAATAGTTTTAAACTTCAAAAAACACAAAAAATTCATTTTTAGTCCAAAAAATCTGAAAAAATTAGGAAAAATATTTTTGATTTTTCTCTTTATGATTTTTATTTTTTCACAATTTTATTTTGTTTTTTGATATTTTTCATAAATTTTCACTTTATTTGAATTGTTTTAAATGTTTAAAAATACTTTTATGCATTTTTAAATTTTGAAAAAATTATAGAATGATCCAATGATATTGTGACAAATATTGGTGACTTCATTTATTTTTTATTTCTAACTTTGGTATTTTTTTATCATTTTTGGTTATTTTACTCATTTCTTTTAATTTAAAAAAAAATAGTTTCTGACTTTAAAAAATTACCAAAACTTTTATAAAAATATTCGAGTCCTTTTCTGATTTCTCTATGGTTTTACTTTTTATTTATTGATTAATTTGAACATAGTTGATATTTTTCTCTTTTATTTCTATTTTAAAACTTTTTAAAAACTTTTTTAATGTATATATTAAATGAAATATTATTTTGTGATTATTTTCGGGCTGATCTTGGGTTGAATTTTTTATTATGAACTTTGTTAACATCATTGGATCCATGGTGTTGAGTCTAACTCCATAAAAATAGATGAATGATTTTAATAATAGTTTAATTGAAATTTAATTCAAATGTGGTTTGTATTCTTTCCCACCCCTCTTCATCTCATCCCTTTCTTATTGCACTAAGTGTTATTGGAGCATGATCTTTATATCATGTCTTAAAAAATTGGTGCATAGATTGCTATTGACCAGCCTCAAAAAAGGGGAGACTTCTATATAAGTCCACTTACGATTGCTTAACATAGCGCTAAATTTTGTCCCGATTCGAACAAATGATCATTCGTGGCCCAAACCTATGTTTGCAAGCCCAAGTATGTTAATTTGATCCCTTTGATCCAATAACTTTGAGATTCATTGTGTGGAGGCTTTGGTTCTACCAATCCTCTAATGGATCTACTACACTTTTGGTCAACGCGGATCACTTAATCATTGTTGATCATTAAATGGTACTTGTGAGGATTCCAAATAGATGATATACTTGACAAAAAGCAAATGCAACTTGTTGTGTGGAGGCTTTGGTTCTACCAATCCTCTAATGAGTTCCAAATGCAAGTTTCAAGATGGTCATCCAACTAACCACTAATTATTAAATTGTTTTTACTTTATGCTTTATTTTTATGCTTTATGTATCATTTACTTTAATCATTACATTTCATGTTATTTGTATTTTGCTCACTTTAGCATTTATATCCTTGTTATCTTTGTTTTACTCACTTGAGCCTTTTTATTCTTTTTCAAGACACCTAATAACCAACTTGAACTATAAAAGGCTTTAATGATACTCGGACTATTTGGTTACTATCCTTGGCATTATGGATCATTGGACTTCTTGGACTTAGGATTAGAAACCTTTGCCTATGTTGAAGACATTGTGACCTTAATTGATATTTTATCTAGGGTTCTTGAGGTTTACCTCGAGACATTGGGTTGTTTGTTTGTTTTGTGTGCAGGTTATTGTGATTACATTCTTTGTTTGTAATATGGAATTCATCCATATACAGCTATTACTCTGCCCAATTTTTTTTTGAAGATTTAATACACTTGACGCTTGGTTCTCTCAAGAGGTCTAGTATCTTTGTTTGCTTGGTTTCAATCCAAAGAATGGGAATTATATCTCGACCCATAATGTCAAGTATTAAATTCTTGTTGGTTAGATGGTTCTTATCCCTAGCTTTTACCTTATGCTTTATGATAGTCTCTTCTTCTCCTCCCATCTTCTTTAATTTCAAAAATCTTCTCCCTCCTTTTGAAAACTCTTCTTGTTTTTTTAACTTGAACCACTTTCATAATAAACTTGGACTCATGTCCATGCATTTTCAAAACATTTTCATAAATAAACTTCAATCAACTTAATAATACCTTGACATTTTTTTTGTGAGAAGACTAAAAGTCAATCAATCTCATTTCAAACCATTTTGCCACTTTGGCTTTTTTACTTTAAAAATTTTCTCAAAATATTGGAATTTTGTCAATTTTTGTAGTGATGCAAACAACTATACTTCTACAATGTGTAGTGAAGAGAGATATTTTCCACTTGGGTGTTGAGTGAGGTATTGTTGATTTTAAAATCCAAGCCATATCCTCCACTTTGAGATGATGCAAATTCTCCTTTCTCATGATTGTGGGTAGTAAGTATGTTTTTCATACGGACAATGACGATGATGTCTTATCTCATAAAATCAACCAACACACTTGTGTTTTAAAATTTTAAAAGAGGAACTACGTGTACCCTGATCCCCTATTGCATGAAAGGTGGTACTTAGACACTAAAGGTTCGCAACCACGGAGGGTGCAAAAATCATAAAAAATACTTCTTTTCTCACCTCCACCATCTATTTTTCATACAACATTTTATAGCCAAAATATACATATTTTTACAAAGAGGATCCTGCGGAGTACTGTAGATGTTTTGGGTGCTAATACATTCCCTTTGCATAACCAACCCCCTTACCTTAAATCTTTCCCCCTCTTTTGGGTTACTCGCTTTTTTCCCATTCCTTTGGAAACAATAAAGCGCGGTGGCGATTTTTATTTTGATCTATGTAATTCTAGTCAATCCAATGACTTAGTCTTAAACATTTCTACCGCTACACTACCTAGGGGGTAAATTTGTTTGCAAGATATACTCTGACGATGGGGATGTAAAGTTTGGCCTATGAAAGCCAATGTTCATTCCATTTTGTATCATGATTCTTTCGATCATGGCTGTCAGATTATTATTTGTTCCATAATTATGGTGTCGAACCCGCTGTATCAGTTCTTCAGTATTTTGGTTTCTATTTACCACCATTACACCTTGTTCTCCATCTCTAGGGATCTGTGGGAGAAATCTGGGTATTTCGACCCTAGGTTGTTCGATTTCCACTTTGTGGTTCCTGCTATCTAGTTGTGGGTTTTGGTTAATGGTTACATCTTCTTCTAAGACTATACCTTGATTCTCTCTTGTTGGTGCTCTTTGGGGTTGTCAAATAGGTTGGGGAACCCCAAAAAATTCATCCATGCGTGTCATCTGCGTTGAAATTTGTTGGTTCGATTGGGTGTTATTTTGTATTAGAGGGTTCAACACTATACTCAGAGTTTGGGCCAACATTTGTACCATATCATGGTTTCTTTCATCCATCTGTTGCCTCAAAATTGATGCGGAAGCATTTGTGAGGCTTGGTATTTCATGGGATGCCCCTCCTAAGAGTTGGTTTCTACCCAAATTCACCATACCAGTTCCAGATCCCTGTAATGGCGAAGATGCACTTACCAAAGGTTCTAAAAATGTAGATGCAGCGTTCATAAGACTAGCCATTTCAGTAGTTGGCATGCCATAAGGCTGGTCTCGACCCGTCCAGGATGCCGAAAATCCTGGGGGAATTTATGGTTGAGATCCTAGATTCACCCTTGGTAAGGGTGTTCCGGATGGACCTCTGGGACTTGCATACGAAAGTATTGGTCCTGTTTGAGTTGTTGTTAATGTTGGTGCCGAACCAACGGTTGACGATACAGTTTCACTAAAGGTTGGTATAACTGTTGTTCCCGTAGTAATCGATGGAGGTATTTCTCGATTATTTGGCTGATTAGCCATTTCACTTTCACTATTTCTCCTTCTAGTTGAACACTCGTTGGTGGTTAATTTACCACTTCTTAATAACATACAAGACTTTGTAAAAGAAAGGAAATTATGCAAAGCATTTATGTTAATATAAACAAGCAAAACAAAAAAATAAAAATTAGCAACGTCCCACCAGGTGTGCCAATTTTTTTGCCGTGTTATTCAATCTTCCAAAGAGGGTAATTTTTTGGTTACTCGCAGGATCAATCAGTTTGATCCTAAGACATATGCTAATTATTGGCATTGTTTGGACATGAATGCTAATATAAATAAACAACACACGTTCGACTGAGAAAGGTTGAGGTTTGAAATGAGTGAGTGTAGAAAGTAAATAGAAAAGGGGTTAAGAAGAGTTTAATTGCAGGAATCTGATAAAAAGTGCAAGTAAAGTGCAAGGGAAAATAGATGTTTGCAAGCAAGATAAAAAGGCAAGGAATGTAAAGATAAATGTAAAAGACTTTGATTATAAAATGTGGTGTTTCAAACGTACATTTTCAGTATTGTTTCTCACGCAGCGGGTACTCAAAGAGTATTGAATGACTTGTACAGTTAGTTGAACACACGGAAATCTACATAAACTTCATATATTTATACTAAAAACTAGGTAATCATCAAGGAGTTGCTTTGCTCTAGGATGAGGACAAGTTTCTTCTGCATATGCTTCGACCTCTATCTTCATGCCACGTTACTTTCCTCAACTACTAAGCGAACTGTTTTTCCCTCCTTTCTTCAGATTTAAAATCACATGTTGCTGATACGAGGTTTCCTTTTAGTCGAAGGCCCTGGATCCCTTTCAGTCAAAGGCCGTAAGAACCTTCTGGTCGAAGATTAACTTTAACTCAGAAATTTCTCTAAGTATTTTTCCAATTTGTTGAAGTATTTCCAGCTTAGGTTTGTTCACTCCATTTTTGGCCCATAAGGCCATTTTGTTGTGGGTTTCGAATTTAGGAGCTAACACATATCAATCTCTCATGTGTTCTAACGCGCTTTGAATTGCACAGAAATTCAAGCATTTCAATCATTTTGAGACAGTGCAGACAGAAATTCAGTATCTTGCAGTGTGGGCTCAGAAATTCATAACTTGAGATATGAAAATGATTTGGGAATGGTTTTCCATCTTTAGAACCATCTTGAGATCTTATCCAATTCATCTTTTCATATCAAAGGCTAATTTTATGAGGAAGATTTTCGAAAGCGCCAAATACCTGAAATCACATTATACAGTGGATTTGTTGGTTCACTGGTTTTCAGTTGCTTAAAAATTCGTAACTTTTGACCGGAAAATCATCTTTGAGTGGTACTTGGATAATTTGAGCCATCTTGTTATCTTCTTCGATTTCCGTGTTCAGCTCAGAAGCGGATTCATTGGGGAGGATCTTTGAATATACAAATATTTTGAAGATATACAGTGAAAATACAGTGAAAATAGTGTGCTAAATCGCTGTTTATCGAATGTTCAAAAATTCATAACTTTCACCCGGTTCAATGGTTTTGGATGGTTCTTTGGGAGAAAAATCCATCTTGATTTTATCTTCAATTTGTATGTTTAGGTCAGAAGTTAAATCTTTGCAGAAGATCTCCGAAAGTGTGAATTACCAGAGTAAATTGCACCCCGAAATGGTTTTCTACCGGACTGTTTCTCGATATTGAAAAATTCATAACTTTCTCAATTTTTATCGATTGAGGATGACTCTTAAAGTGTGAGATCATAAATTTTGTTATCTATAACTTTGCTTCTGGTCCCGAGTTAGTATCGTGCTTTGAAGGCTTTGGTTTATAGCTCGCTTCCGAAAATGCGCATGAAAATAAGCTGAAATTTTCAAGACAGCAAAATAAGTCCACGGTTTCTCTCCATTCGAAAAATCATAACTCTCTCTATTTTTATCGTATAAGGGTGATTCTTTCGTCATGACATCAAAAATTTCGTTATCTACGATTTTGATTCAGGTTCCACGTAAGGATTTTGCATCGAAAGTCATGAGCTTATGGTTTGTTCGCGAACAGTACACAAAATAAGCTGAAAAATCTGCACTGTGAATTTTAAACACCGATTTCTCGCCATTCAGAGCATCATAACTTGCTCAATTTTTATCGTAACAGGCTGATTCTTTCAGCACATGCATCACAAATTTCGTCACCGACGATTTTATTTCAGGTCGCGCATCAGAATTCTGCACCGCATGTCATGAGTTCGGGGGTTCGATCTTGAATGGTACATGATATAAGTTAAAAATTCAGCATTTGTCAAAATTACACTTGCCAAACAAGACTTGGATCCAATTCTATATAAGTTTGAAATTCAAATTTCACATAACTTTTTCACTCATTGTTCAAAACCTCTCACAAAAAATTCTAAATTCTTTTTCAAATCAATCTCAATTCTCTCTCAATTTTCTTAAGAACACAAAAGGAAAATTCAAGAACAAACTTCATCTACCTTACTCTCAAACTCCGCAAGCTCTCTCATCTTTGCCGCTAACCTCTCGCCATACCACCGCCTCTGCCTCGCGATCGCTCTGGCGTGATTTCTCCGGCCGATCTGCACCTCACCGTTGCGCAACATCGGCGAACTTCTTCCTCTCCTCCGCTCGCTATTTTCCGGTGCTAACTCCTCCGTTCTTCGTGCATTTTCTGACCAACATCTTCATCCTTTTTTATTTGTTCTTAAATTCCGGTAACTACTTCTTCTTGATTTAGTTGATTAAGTGCTCATTTAATAATTTATTTTAGGATAAGTGCTTAATTGGGTTCATGAGTTGAACATTATTTGAATTGTTGAAATAAGTGTTTAGTTGATGAAATCTTGAATTGAATTGAGTTTTTGATTTAATTAAATTGTGAATTAATTTGTTAATGAGTTGGTAACGATGTAGTTCTTGAATTTAATCGATAAAATTGATGTTAATTTTGAATGTCGAATTTTGGATCTAAGTGTTGATTATGGAATTGGGACGAGAATTAACTTTGTTTTCACGAGTTAATGCAATTTTTGAATCGATTTGCTGATGAATTCACTTTCTCGACATTAAAAACCTCAAATCCGATAAATTGCATTAACACTTGAACATTGACTGTTTTGACTTGGAATCGACACTTTATCGTTGCATTAATTGTTTGAAATTCATTTGTGATTACCTAGCAACGATACTTGAACTGATAAGTGTTTTTTGCATCCGTTTGCGATTGCTGAAATTGATTTTGATCGATATTGCTTCAAGTATGTGTTGCTTCCCGGAAAACGCAAATGCATTTCAAATTGCTTTTCGAAAGTTGTTTGATGTTTGTTTAAACATGATTATGCGTTTATGGACCATTGATGTTGAGTTTTACCGTTTCCAACACGATTTTTTGAGCAATGTTGTGATACAGTGCAATGCTTCCCGGTTTCGATAAGTTGAGCTCAAAGCATGATTTAATTGATGGTTAATGCTCAAGGGAGTTTGTTTTGTTACTTGGACGGCATCTATGTCATGTTTTGATGGTTTCAGACCGATATTCTGTGCGACATCATGTGTCGGTGCAATGCTGCCCAGTTTGGTATGATTGGTGCAAACATACAATTTAATTGTTGTTTGGTACATAAATAGGTTTGGTTTGGCATTTGTTTGAGATTGATATTGAGCTTGTGCGGTTTTTGATTGACATTTTGTATGGTTCATGAAATAACAACGTTGCTTCCCGATTTTCGGTTTTCAACTTCGAATGCTTGTTGGGACTTAGTTCCTTTGCAATTAACTTTTTTTTTGAGTTGCGATTTGATACTTGACTTTTGCTTATGTTGCCTTTTTAATTGCTAACTTATTTTTGTGACTTGTGCAAGTTTCCGAAGACTTTGTCATGCGACACACAATGTTTGGATTATTTTTTGGTTGTATAGACTTGTCTTGTGCAGGGACTTCAACTTGATACGATGGATTTTCCGCATGTGATTTATTTTTGCATTTGAAACGTTGGTTTTGATATTGGATATTATTTCTGATTGTTTCTCTGTTGCTTGGTAAAGCTCACACGAAGTATTTTGGGTTTCGTTTATTTTTATTCTCATTCTGGTTTGATTTTCCATATTGTCTTTTCTTTTCCTTGTCATGAGAATTAGGAATAGAGACGCATGACTGGGAGTCCCTACTTTAGGTGGGTAAATCTGTTTAAAGTCTTGAAAGGAGGCGATGTTTGTTATGCAAAGTCCTAAAAAAGAGGCCATATTTGTGTTTTTTTGTGTGCAAAAGACCTCAACGAAGGAAAATCCCACTCCCCTCTCATTTCCCTTTTATTTTGTGCTTTCTATCGAGCCAATAAGTGAAACAAAGGGTCTGCAATCGACCCCCACACTTTCTAGTCTGTGTCGTTCTTAGCTTGTGTTATATGTTGATGCTTTGAACCATGCCCATTCTTGTCTATTGAGTCAAATAAAGTCGAAAAGGATTCGTAACCAACCCCCACACTTTGTCATTCATTTCGACAATGTTAGCTCACATTTCTTCAAATGTCGATGCTCTGAGTTGTTACTCGATGTTGGTGCTCGATAAAATCAGGTGAAAAGAGTTCCTTACTCCCACTTTGAAATCCAATGAATTTGTTGTTTGTTGCTATCTCGCACTCGATTTTGTTTTGGTTTTGGTTCGACTTTGTGCGATTGAACTTGTGCTTGTGTTTCTCTTTAGGATTTTGCATGTTCCTTTAGGATTCACTTATTTCGTTTCCGATGCAAGTTAGACATTAGGATCGTGATCCATGCATGCTAACTTAGGTAGATATTCCCCTTTGTTATCCAAACCTTAGGACCATCATTGTATGATAACATTAGTGATAAAGATAGATAATTTGCCTTAATGTTTTTCTTTCCCTTTTGCATGATTAAGACTAAAACCCTTTTTCTTGGCAAATGCATAAAAAACTCTAACATTTCTTAAACCCTTTTTCAAGGTAAAAAACATCAACCAATCCAAACTTTTTCTGCCTTAGGGATTTTCTTCAAAACACTCAAAAGGATGTATTAATTGTACTTTGCACAATACGATGCATAAATACCCAAAGGTCGGGTGGCACCATATTTACTTGCTAGAGAAAGAATGTAGCATTACCCTCCTTAAGGCATTTTTCTTTTGAAAATACTTTTTCTGGTAGAACATGTTAATTCCTTTTTATGCCAATGCGTGAGTCTCCGAAGGTGGGGCTGCGGTAGAAAACAAAATTAATATTATTCATAAAAAACACAAAACAAACGGAAACTTTTGAGCCGAACTACGATGCTCTGATTCCTTAAAGGGATATGTAGGCAGTTGATCGTGGGGCCTAAGAGAGCAAAACTTGGTAAATATTCCTTATTTTCCCCGTGTTTTCTTTTGCATGTATTCCCTCTTTTCATTTTTATCCTTAGCTCGTAAGCTTTAGATTAGAACACACCATTTGATTAGAACAACAAGAGTGGATCTCATGGGTACCACGGACGTTATGGGAGCTAATACCTTCCCCTTGTATAATCGACTCCCTTACCGTATCTCTCGATTGCGAGACCTTGATTTCACCCTTCTCAGGTTTAGTCGATGTTTACCTTTCCTTTATGGTGGATAAAAAATGTTCGATGACGACTTCATTGATTTTCTCTCGATGATTGTTCCACCAGTTGTTTCACAATCATATCAACTCCCCACAACGAGAATGGCTAAGGTGAACTTAGGACATTTAGAGGAGTTAGTGGTACGTGTACTTTGTCAATGTAGATATGACACTTATGGCATGTCTTTGTATAATGGTAACGGTCACCTTCCATCGTACCAACAATAACCTGCTCTCAAAAAATTTCTAACCATGGCATGCCTATTTGTATGATTCCCAAAGGTTCCTCTGTGGATCTCCCTCATGAGTGTATCTGCTTCATGTTTCTCCATGCACCTGATTAACATCATATCATAATTTCTTTTGTACAATATATCACCATTTAAGAAGAACTTCACAGCTAGCTTTCATAGAGTTTACTTGTATATAATTGAGGAACCTTAAAGATATTCTTATATTTCTATATACCTTTTGATGTCGTAGAACCAAGGTTTATCATCTGGCTCTTCTTCAAATGTGAGACGATGTGCTGGTTCTTCGAAATGTATGATCGTGATGCATGGTTTGTGATTAATCCATGTTACTTTAAACATGGCTGACAAAGTTGCCAAGGCATCGGGCATATGATTTTCTTCTCGTGGAATGTGAGTGAAAGTAATCTCCGTGAATTTTGTAGTTAGCTTCAAAACATAATCCCGATATGGAATTAATTTAGGATGCCGAGTATCCCATTCGTTGTTGACTTGTATATGACAAGTGCTGAGTCTCCATATACTTTGAGGTATTTGATCCTTAGGTCTATATAAGATTCTAAACCCAATATACAAGCTTCGTATTCAACAACATTGTTGGTGAAATCAAAACATAACCTTGCAGTATAAGGTTTATGAAATTTTTTCGGAGAAGTAAATACAGCCCCAATGCCATGTCCTATTGCGTTTAAGGCACCGTTAAACATGAGTGTCCATCATGCCCCTGGTTTAGGTCCTTCGTTGAGTCCTAGTATTTTGTAGTCACCTATAACCATGTTGTCTTCGTCTAGAAAATTAAACTTCGTTGGTTGATATTCTACCAATGGTTGATAAGCTAGGTGATCAACTAGTACACTACCCTTGATAGGCTTTTGAGTAACATATTGGATGTCTTATTCGGATAACAACATCTGCAATCGCGTAATTCTTCATGTAAGAGCTGGATTTTAAAACATGTACTTTAGAGGATCCATTCTTGCTATTAACCACATAGTGTGAGTTAACATATATTGTATCAGTCGTTTAGTAGCCTAGGCTAGAGCATAACAAGTTTTCTCGAGGATTGAGTATTGAGTTTCGTAGTTAGTGAATTTTTTGCTCAGGTAATAGATAATGAGTTCTTTCCTACATGTTTCTTTGTGTTACCCCAATTCACATCCCATAGATCCTTCAAGTACTGTTAAGTACATGATAAATGTTCTTCCAGGAACATGTGGCATCAGGATTGGTGGCTCTTGTAAATACTATTTTATTGTTTCAAAGGCGGTCAAACAATTTTCATTCCACTCCATTGATTGATCTTTTCTGAGTAGTTTGAATATAGGCTCGCACATGGCAGTCAAGTGCGATATGAACCTTGAGATGTAGTTCAATCGTCCCAAGAAACCACAAACCTCTTTTTTTGTTCTTGGAGCTGGCATTTCTTGTATTGCCTTCACCTTGTCAAGATCCACCTCATAACCTCGTTGGCTTACAATAAAACCCAATAGTTTGCCTGACCTGACACCAAATGTACACTTGTTCGGATTCAACCTTAGTCTGAATTTTTGTAGGCATTCGAATAATTTATGCAAGTGAATGATATGATCCTCCTCTGTATGAGATTTGGCAATCATATCGTCCACGTAAAACTCGACTATCTTGTGGATCATGTCATGGAATAGTGTCACCATTGCTCGTTGATAAGTTGCCCCTGCATTCTTTAGATCGAAGGGCATTACTTTGTAACACATAGTTCCCCAAGGAGTCATGAAAGTAGTTTTTTCCATATCCTCGAAGCTATCTTGATCTGATTATATCCTGAAAAACCATCCATGAAAGAGAATACCAAAGCTTAAGCTATATTGTCCACCAAAACATCTATGTGAGGTAACGATAAATCGTCCTTAGGACTTGCTTTGTTTAGATCCCGATAATCTACACACATTCTTACTTTTCCGTCTTTCTTGGGTACTGGAACGATGTTAGCTATCCAAGGTGGATAATCTACCATGGCTAAGAACCTGGTGTCAAATTTCTTGAGGACTTCTTCTATAATTTTTTCAGACATGTCTGGACGAGTTCTTCTGAGTTTCTGTCAGACTGGAGAACAACCTTCTCTGGGAGGTAGTTTATGTACCACGATATCTGTAACACCCCAAATTCTACCCGATAGTTATAACGAAAATTAGAGTATTTAAAAGCTTCCAACACATTTGGTATATCACACTTCAACATGTTACAACATATAAACAGATACATAACACTTTAATTTTGGAGGATCATATAACAACTTGCATCAGCTTTTAAAACAAAACCACTCCTTTTATTAATAATGCAGCAAAATATACATATTCAACTTCAATTCACTTAACATCTTTATTCAACTAAAATAACTTCAAGACAACAGTTACTTCATGTAAACAACTTAAAGACTCAGCAACAGAAATAATAATCAACAACTAAACATCAAGCATTCATCCCCCGAGTGCTATGTATCAGAGCGACGACACCGACTCAGACTAACGAGGTAATAACTCTCCTTCTTGATTACCTGCACGTTACCAATAGAGGGCAACATTCAAACAGAAGGGGTGAGATATCAGACAATATAATAAGTCGTATCATAAATAATATATTAGATCAGATCACATAAAATCACCACTTCTCAACTTATGCACAACAATTATTACAACAAAGCCTCAACACGACATAACGACTAATTCACAGCCTTTAGATAATACCTGTCACAGCAAGTCAACAACATAAAGCAACAACAATCTATCTTCACCACAACTCAAGATGCAACATCAAATGCGAATCAATTACAATGCACATGCATGTGGTACCATTGGAGCATAACTCTCAACTTAAAAATGGAGCTGAACTCCCAACTTAATAATTGCCAATTAATAGAGGCATCAACAAGGAATAAGCCTTCAACTTAATATTTTTGCCAATCCAGGCCAACTTAATAATGCAAATGTATGTGACTCAATGAATGTAACAATCACATACCACAACAACAATCACTATCACAAAGGCATAAGCCTACATCGTCACTTTACCAATAATTAGAGGTACTCATTGTCGCTTCAACACTGGCCACAGGCCTACAACTTAGTCAACTTATCAATAACAACATATAAACAACAAGATATTCAATAACAACAATGTATTCGATAATTACAACAACATAACATCTCGACATTAGCCATAGGCCTACAACTTTACATTGTCAATAAATGGAGGCAACATAACAACAACAACAAAATTAACAACAACATAACCACAACTATTCAAATTTGGCGACAAGCCCACAATTTGATTCTTGCCAATATTTGGAGGCAATGCAACAAAATTCACCACCTGCAACTTTATAATTAACCCCAACAATTGTTTTGTATAATTATTCGGACAAATCAACCAAATCCTACAAATTAATTGATTCTCCACTATTATTTTATTACTAATAACCTTCTATTACTAATTCACATCTTAGTCCCTACCTTACAACAACTTATACAATCCTCCGTCTCAACCGTAATATTTTACAAACATTTTGCGTAATTATTCGGACAATTCAACTATATCCAGCTAAATAATCCTCTACTAAAATTTCTAGTAATTCTACTCTGTACTATTACTAAATTTCCATACTATTAACATATATTAATTAGTATGTCTCTGCTATATGTAATATTACTTCTCTACTAGTTTAGTAAATCTATTGTTCTTATTACTACTAAATTTCTACACGGTTAACATCTAACCATTAATTAAGTATTTTTGCAACCAAAACCATCACTGCTATTTTATTTATCTTTACTATTGAGGTCCTTCTACTAATTTTATGCTAAGGTTATTTTCCATGCAACACTGCTACTAATAAATATAATTATGTTCCTGTTAAAAATTACCTACTGCTACTTGAACACTAATTTTGCTAAATTAATTGAATAAGAAATGATGTTATCCTTTTTCTTTTACTCTAGGTCATCACTTAAATTCCAGGTATGGTTGGAACCAAGGCATCATGCCCCTCGGAACATATTTCCATTTTTCTTCTAGGGTACCGATCGACACCCCCTTCCTTTCCACATGGCCGTTCGGCACAATGCCTTTCCGATCGTCACCACTCTTCTTCACAACTCACGTCGTTCGGCATGTGTGGCATGCCACTCGACACACACACTTGTGACACTCGTCACTGTGTGTTTGTCTCGTTTGTTTTCTTTCTAATTTCCTTCAATACAATATCAAATCCAACAACACAACATAATATCTCAGTAATATAAAATTATACCCATAGTAATTTTCCACAACCAATTTATTGATAACAACCGCATCTAAGTATCAATTACAATATTTAAACACAAACAAAAGCAATTTTTCAAACCCAATCCCACATAAAATTTGTCATGTAACCCATTAGATAGTCAGAATCCCGCCCTTACCTTGGATTGATGGTTCTCTATAATTTTCTATTGCACCTTGCTGCTGCCATAGCTCCAAACCTTTCTTCTTCTTCTTCTCCACTCAAACCATATTCCTCTTTCTCTTCTCTTTCTTTCTTTTTCCTGATAACACTAACTCTCTTCCTCTCTTATTTTCTAATAATAATATATTATTATACTATTAACCTAAATAAATCCAATTGGGCCTAAACGTTACACCCCGCTTTTACTTCTTGACGCCATAACATAAGCCCATTATCATATTTAATCTTAATAATAAAAATAATACCTCAACTTAATTCCGCCAAATAAAATCTGATTATTTATCATGCCACTAAATAAAATAATTCCGACTTTGACGATAAAAAAATTCGAATTAATATAAAATATTCAAAACAGTATTTAATTAAATAAATAATTAAACATCGGGGCGTTACAATATTCGTATCCAAACATGGCATATCTCGGTAAGACCAAGAAAATATATTAATGTATTCATGTAGGAGCTTGATCAAGCTTTCTTTAACACTTTCCTCCAAGGTTGCACCTAGCTTGATCTCTTTTAGGTCCTTTTCCGCTCTAAGATTCATGGTCTCAATCGATTCCTGGTAGGGTTGAATGTTATCTGATTTTTTATCTAGTAACCTTGCCAATTCTTTGGAGAGTTCAAGATCTTCCTCATCTTCCTCTCCACTTGATTAATTGGCGCATCAAAATCATATCGGGTCGTAGCAATATCATTATCAATGAGATTAGATGTGGATCAACATATTTTATCATGTTTTGGTGCTTTTTAGAATGCTAATTTGGAGATTGTGTATGAAGAGAAAGCATTTCCATTTTTAAAAAATAAAAGAGAAATGAAAGAGAAAGACATGGATCTTAATTGAATAAAAACAAAATTTTTATTAACTAAAAACATTGTTTGAAAATAAATAGGGGCCCTTACAAGCTACCCCTATGTCTCGGGAGGGACATAGGTTCTTTTAAAACAGAAAAATTACTTTGGAAAGAAAAAAAATCTCTGGAATCTCCACGGCTATTCTTGAGTTCTTCTCCTAGAGCACATTCTCGGATGAAATTAGATGCTCCTTTATTGTCGCCTTTGCTGGATAACATTAACACTTGTCTACCATGCTCTAGTCCTTTGCTAGCGAAGGTTTCCTGGATGGGAGGAAATTGAACTTTTCCTTTCTTAGTAGTCTTCGATGGTTGATAGCCCAAACTAAAGCGATCTTTTTTCTTAGTTATTTATATAAACTTGCCCCAACCTTTATATGTTCGATCCTCCACAACTATTTGCAAGTCTCTCCATGATGCCATAGAGGTTCCATGTTTTGGGACCTTCTCTACAGGGAGTGTAACCATTGTAGCCACTTCCAAGACTTAGAATGGCGTCTCCACACAATCTTCTTCTAGAATGATATATCTGTAGGAATCCGAATGACTTTATATATCTTACTATCCGTCAATTATAACTAATTTTCCTTCGACGAGGAACTTCATTTTTTGATGCAGGGTTGAGGTAACAACTCATGCAGCGTGAATCCAAGGTCACTCGAGCATCAAGTATATGTTGGTTATATATCCATTACCTGAAAGATGATGTAGAACATATGCGGGACAATCTTTACAGGGAGATCCACCTCTCCAAACAAAGTTCTTTGAGAACCATCGAAAGTTTTAACCACCATGGAACTAGGTCTTATGACAATGTTGTCCATTGTCAGCTTCATTAGGCTGGTCTTTGGTAGCACATTTAGGGAAGAACCGGTATTAGTAAGAACTCTAGATAAGCTTGTTGTTCCTATTTGGATGGAAATTTGCAAGCCTTGTTGTGAGATCTACCTTGTAGAGGTAATTCACTACCATTGAAGCCTAGATGTGTTCCCGACGTCATATTAGCTACGACTCCATCAAATTGGTTTACCGTGATCTTCTATGTAACATGCATAGAACTTAGAATTTTCATCTGAGATTCTCGGTGCGCCTCTGAATTGATCAGTAATGAGAGTATTGAAATATTTACCGGGGTTTGGTAGTGTTGATCCACCACTCTATAGTCACTTTTCTTGATCATTTTCAAGAATTTTCCAGCCTCTTGATCAGTGAACGTCTTACTCGGAGGTTCTTGTCCCAGATTAGTTTCATCCACATGATTTCCTTTATCCTTAGTCAAGGTATCATCCTTCTTGTGTTAATCTGGAGAAAATACGCGACCACTACGAGTCATGCTCCCTGTTCTTGCTATATTTGTAACTGCAGGTCCTTGGCTTGTTGATGGCTTACATTCTTGCTTCTGTCCATTGATATAGACATGAGTTTTATAACTCCATTGGACGCATCACTTTCATAAGGAGTGGGAGACGACCCCCTGATCACCATTGTACTCTTCGGAAGCATTGGTATTGTTACTAGTATTTTTGTTGAGATTGGTTCTCCATAAGGGGTTACAAGTGGTTTCTTTGCAGAACTTAAACCTTGGCAAGGAATCACCAATGATCTTCTTGTATTCCCATTGATTGCAGCTACATATCCTTCTTCAAGGTAATTACAAAATTGTACTATCCCTTGATCCACCAATTCCTTGAAAGTGTTCTCGAAAGCTTCATTATGTTCTAGGAGAAAGCCATGTTCCAATAAATTCTCTTTTAACATATATATCAGAGCTTTTACTTGTTTAGTATCTCTATGATCGGTGACCATCTCAATTGTGTTCACCACTGTACCACTATGCTTAGGCATGAGGTTTGTCTTGATATTAGGATTATAAGAAGTGATATCCTAGGAATCCAATAGATCTTGAACTTTATGTATGAAAGCCCAACATTTCTCTATGGTATGCCCGAGAGAATTAGCATGATACTCGCACCTTGCATTTGCATCATATTTTGGTGAGATTGCCCTAATTGGAGGAGCAAGTGGCTTCAGCTCTACCAAGGATGCCTTGAGTAAGTGTTGTAGTAATTGACTGTGTGGCATAGGGAGAGGATTAAATCTTCTTGGAGGTCTGTCAAACCTATTTTATTGTTGTTCTCGTGGGATTACCAATGGTCGCTGTGCTTTTTGGTGTGTTGCAACCACATTTGCTTCTCCTTCTTTATTTTTCGAGAAGTTTGGAGTATGCTTCTTTGGGTTATAAGGAGTATTGGGTGATGCTCCTTGCATCTTTCCACTTTTTGCACCAACTTCAATTCATTCACCAATTGTCACCAAATCAGAAAATCCAGAGGAAACACTGCCTACCATTTTCTCATAATACAGACTTGTAGAGTACCCATGAACATGTCTACCAACTCCTTTTCAAGGAGTGGTGGTTGTACTCGTGCTGTCATTTATCTCCATCGTTGAACATATTCTTTGAAAGATTTGTTCTTCTTTTGGGATAAATTCTGAAGTTGCATGCGATTAGGAGCCATGTCCAAGTTGTACTTGTATTATTTTAAGAAAGCATTTGCAAGATCTTCCCATGATCAGACATGTGCTCTTTCCAACTACATATACCAATCTAGGGATGCCCCACTCAGGCTATATTGGAAGAAGTGGATCATTAATTTTTTATCATTAGCACAAGCATGCATCTTCCTACAATATATGTGTAGATGGTTCTTTGGGCATGTGAGTCCCTTATATTTTCCAAAGTCAGGTAGTTTGAATTTGGGAGGAATTACTACATCTGGAACCAAACCCATTTTTAGAGCATCGACATCGAAAGTATCATAACCCTTCACGGCCTCCAGTCTTTCTTTAAGAGCTTTATATTGGTTAAATGCCCCTGGATCTTCAAAATTTTTTGATTCGGGCACTTACGTTACGCCTTCCAAATCATGGTCTCTATATTGCAGGTTTATATAGTTATCCATGTTGTTGACTAGAATTTTCAAAGTATGGGATGCCCCCATCTTCGGAGGAGGTGGAACAAAACCTTCAGTTATGATGGTCTCTTGTTAGGCAACAATTGACTTTACGGAACCGGATTCTAGTTCATGTCTTGGTTGGTGACCAATGGTTTGGGCTATTTCTTCAAAAGCTACATTGGGAATTTGATCTTGTCTTTCTATGATGTTCTTCAAGGCGAGTAGAACTTGACTTATGTTGTTCTTTACTGAGTCAATACTTCCTTTCATCTATTCCAAGTCTTCTTGAAAAGCTGCTTGATTTTGTTCGAGTTTCTCCATTACTTTCTTTTGATGAGATATTGTTTGATATGGTGGTCGGGAAGGTAGTGTGGTTTTCCCAATGATTTAACTGGAGATGATATGAAAACAATGAGTTTTTTGTATGAAATATGAAATGCGCTGTTTGTAGTTTGGATGAATATGCTAAGAATTTTTTAATGTCTTATTCACGTTGGATTTCCTTTTATTATTCATCCTTATTTTTTCAGGTTTTAATTTTTATTGGGGAGTATCCTAAAATAAATACACAAATGAAATATTGAAACAAAAGCATTTTTATTGAATAATAACCATCATCCTTGAAAAAAAGGGAATACAATTCAAATACCAAAACAAATACTGAATGGAAAATACTACAAGGGAATATTGAATCAAATGTCAAATAGTGAAAGAAATAACAAAAGGGGAACTAAATCACCTAAGTACATTTGTGAATTTCCGACCTAAAACCATCCACCATCTCCCTACAAAGCATTACGAAGTCTTCAACATCCTTCGGAAGAGGGACAATCACGACTTCAACATCTCTCAAGCTTCTAGGAATTTCACCAATGAGATTGTTTGCTGAGAAGGCAAGCTTTGCGTGTTTGTCTTTATACCTCAGATACTGCATGTAAAGTGTAGATATTATGACCTTGTTGTCTTCTCCTGCTTGAGATATCTTTGTATACTGCTCTTTCCCAATATCTCTTTTCAGCTCTCATCTCCTTATAGATTTTCCTTTGTATAAGGAAATGTTTTCGGAGTCCTTTCAGTTCTTGGAAGACTTGTTAATATTCCTCCACCTTTTGAGAGAGAGAGAGAGAGAGAGAGAGAGAGAGAAATTCTTCTACTCTCATTTTTCTAAGGCGTTCTCTCACCCCGCTTCTTGACTTTCTTGGAGACTTGTGAGAAGGATTTGAATCTGGTCTGCTTGATCTTGAACACCTTCTTGTAATCCTTGGATTTGGATTCTCAGAACCTCTTCCAATTCACTTTTGTCTTGTAATGCCTTATCATACCATTTCTTTAGCCTAACAATTTCTCTTGCAGTCTCATCCAACCTTTGATTATGAGAATAAAGATTGAAAGTAGCACTTAGCAACCCCTCAGTCGTACGCTTTCGTTTAGACCTCTCTTTCTCAGTCGATTCAAGGTCTTTTTGAATCTGTCAATCTTTCAGCTTAAGCTCTCCTTGAAACTGATTCTTCTCAATAGCAATGTCATGAGGTCATGTTTCAGATTCTCCTTGTCCTTTTGAGCTTTCTCAAGGTATTATTTAGCTCTTCTATCTCCTCCACTAACATCGGAAGAGGATCTGGTATATCTGGTGTGTAGGTAAGATCAACATTAAATGGCAGTTTGATGATTCAAACCCTCTCCAAGACCCATTGAGTATAAGGCTCCCTTTCCAATGCATTATTCCTTCCAAATTCAGCACCTTTCTTGTGAACCTTGCCCCAAGCTTGTATGACTTTCTTGAGTAGATTAGGGTTGCCCTTACCCATGTCATAAAGGACCAATTGTTAATGTTTATCATCGAAAGGTTTATCTTTCAAAGGATACCCAAGTTGACGTAAAGCCAAAGTGGGGTTATAGTTGATACACCCTCTCTCCCAAATTAGAGGAACATTTGGAAATTCTCCACATCTATAAATAATATCACCTACGTTCAACTTCCTAGCACACCACAAAACAAAATCAACACTAAGAGCCCTTAACTTTTGGGACCATTCATTCTTTGTTAAGTCCTTAACCATGTAGTCCTCTTTGTAGAGGTGAGAAATGAGCCAAGAGTATAAGAGAGGAATACAATAATTGAGCACACCCCTCCCTTTTTCATAACATGTATGAAGGGTGTAGTAAACATCAACAAGTAGAGCAAGAGTAGGATCAACATTTAACACATTTACAATCCAAAATATATTAATGGCCGCAAAATCAACATAGTCGATAGTATTTGGAAATAGAACCAAACCAAAAATTAGTAGTGCCAAATAGTCCACACAAGCTTCCCATTCTTTCTTATTAGCAAAAGAAAGAGCCTTGGATTCTAAGTATTGTCTTTTAATCCCTTGAACTTCACCATCTTTCTTATAATTGAGCACCAAATCAATAAACGGTATCCCTATCTCCTTAGCTAGATTTCTAATATTGATAGTCTGTCAAATCCCTATGTAAGCTTCATCTTTGATCCTAGATAAATCCAAGATCCTATCAAATTCTTCAAAGGCAGGTGCTAGTTTAAAGTTTTGGAAAGTGAAACATCTTAGCGGGGGGTCATAGAATTGAGCAAGGGCAATGACTGCTTCCACTTGCACGGTTATCTTGGCTAACTCAAGGATGTCCCCATAGCGTCGAACAAACATCTTAATATCATTTTCAAGCAGTTTCCCTCTAATCAATTTCATTTTCTTCATATCAGGAACCACAATGCTAACTCGAATGGTTTGTTTCTTATTGGTATTCACCTTTAGGATAATCACCAAAAACCTTGATTATTTTTTCTTAGGAATCTTGTGAATAAGACAAACAAATGCAAAAATAATGAATATTTTGAAATGCAAAATGTGTGATATGCATGGTGATGCAATAGGTGGTGGGATTGTAAGGGGTATCCTTAGTAGGTAGGTTCATAAGTTCCTCCTACGAATACTCTACCCTCCCCAAAAGGGTGGCTTCCTTAAGGATATCATGGATGACATTAAAAGGAAAAGGCACAAGGGTCTCCCTTAAGTGGAGCCTCTTTGTAGACCAAGACTTTCGTCTCGTAGGTCATACAAGGTCTCACCATGAGATTTTTGCTTTAGGGTTATACAAAGAGTCATTGGCCAAATCTTGAAGTCCTACCTCCAAGAGAGTCTAGTCCTCTAAAAGATATTCCTTAGAACTCAACCGACTCTAGGCGAGGTTGTCACAAAAACTCATAGGGATGTTAAATCCCCTTGGTCAGTTGACAATCCTTCTTCTAAGGTTTGATATATTTTTTGAAATTAAAATCCCACCAACAATAATATGATAAAAATATGATAATAATGCGATAAATAATAAATAAAAAATAAACCAATAAATAAGCATGGAAAAAAACATGCTATAAATAGAAAGCACAAAAAAACCCTAGATCTAAAACAGGTGTAGACTCTAAACCCTAGGGTTGAATCCCCAACAGAGTCGCCAACTGTTGTAACCGGCAAAAAATAAGAGTCGCTACCATTAATTTTTGTCCTAAGGACGGGTGAATAATGGGTAACCCTAATTGTTAGAGATTCTAAGTTCATGAGTTGGTTAGACGAAGGGAAGATGTTAGGCACCCTTCATTTCTCTTGTTCTCAAGGGGCTCCATTTTAGGTCTAAGGGTAGATCGAGAGTTTTCTATTTAAAAGTTGTCGTTTCCATATGTTTGAGAAAATGTTTAGCTTTTTTAGTTGAGGGACTCGCCTTGGTTTTAACCGCGTTCCTGCGTATCTCCTTGCGAAGAATTAGAGTCCAAATTCGTAGTTCGTATGTGTTTGATTAGTTTTTTATGGATTGTGTAAATATTTTAGAATTATCCTTGAACCTTGTCTTGGTTTGAAAATTGCATAGTCGTAGACGAAGTTCGCAGTTAATTTAGAAAATATATCCATAATTATTTTTGAAAATAATATTGAATTTGAAATTAAGTTAGTGAAACTATGTTAAGTTTGATTGGTTAGATGTCTTGAATGCATGATGCAATTTTGGAAAAAAATAAGTTTGAATGATGAAAAATATATTTGATGAATTGATAAAAAAAGGGTTAGCATTTTAGAAAATAGTTAGTAAATAATTATTTTTTTATTATTAGAAATATATTGATTATTTATAATAATAGGCAAGTATTTATTTATCAACTGGATTACTTATGATAAATAAAAAATATTATTTTAATGTAAATGATAAAAAATGATATGAGAGGAAAATTGATCATATTATAAATAAACTAAATAAATAGAGTAAAAAAATATAAATATATTAAATAAATTATTTATATAAAAACAAGGGGTGTATTTTTAGTTAACGTAGTAA
The DNA here is from genome assembly GCA_948472305.1 of Vicia faba. Classification (NCBI taxonomy): domain Eukaryota; kingdom Viridiplantae; phylum Streptophyta; class Magnoliopsida; order Fabales; family Fabaceae; genus Vicia; species Vicia faba. The sequence continues at coordinate 1,490,295,245 of OX451735.1, read as the reverse complement.
AACAGGGCGTGCTAATAGTAAGAGCTAAAGCTCATATAATGTTTAAGTTAAAAAAGCGCAGGTAGGTGTGAATTCATGTTGATGTAGCAAAATAGTGGGTGCAAATAGAGATGGGACTGGCCCATAAGATTTTTGTGAAGTATGTTGGTCAGTATATGGAAAGGCTCATGGCGTTATAGTGAAGTAACTAAATCTAAAATGTTTGATTCTAATCAAATAGCCCTCAGGAGTTAATCCAGGGGCGTTGATTGGAAGTAAGACAAACGAATAGTTGAGTTTGCACGACTGACTAGGCATAGCGTGAATGTAAGCACAGGGAGACCATTCAATGGTCTCCAAATCCCATGGTCCTCGTGGGACCACGTGGTGTTAATTTGGAACAAGCGGAGGGCATATAAAAGGGAGAACCTAAGCTTGTGTTTCATTTTTCCTTTCTTTTCTCTCTCTCTCTCTCTCTCTCTCTCTCTCTCTCTCTCTCTCTCCTCTCCTCTCTCTCTCTCTCTCTCTCTCTCTCTCTCTCCTCTCTCTCTCTCTCTCTCTCTCTCTCTCTCTCTCTCTCTCTCTCTCTCTCCAGCAACCAAACAAACCTTTATAAATTCTAGAGAGATAGGATCTAACCTCTCTCTAGATTTCCGATGAACGGAAATCGCTTCCTCCACAACGCCACCAGCCGAAAATCACATCCGGCGGTGGTGTTCATACACAAACCGACAAAACCACCACATTCATCCTAACATTCGTCAACCCAATCCAGATATTCGTCCACCCTTAGAACCCTAGGCGTTTTAGCATGAACCCTAACAACAACAAACCTAACCCTATGAACCCTAGCACCGTATACCCTAACCCCTTTGAACCCCAACCTAGAAACACCAATCCTTATGAACCCTAACCCCACATGGATGCACCCTAACCTTAAACCCAAGAACCCTAACCCTAACTATATACCCCAAATTTCCTAGAAATACAAATCAAACACCAAAACTCGCAGTGATTCAACAATCACACAACAATATTCAGATCCCTAAGCTAAGTATTTTAGCGTTTACCTCTCCTTGCAGTGAAATTGGTCGTATAAAATTTGATTCTCTCCTTTGAATTCTGCTTCTAATCCATCTTCTACTTCTGTTCGCAGGTACTGAATGAAAGGATGATTAACTCAAAGGGGTTAGGATTCTAATGATGAACCCAAATTATTTTTCTAGATGAAGAGCTTTGATGATAGGGTGGGGATTTGCAACAGCAAGTAAGGGTTTTTTCTTCCTGGATCTTTTGTTCGTCTTAGGTTTATATAGGTTTAGAATTAGTTTGAATTAGAAAATAGCTTAGTGATTGTTGTTACATTTTAGATTGATTGACAATTGTAATTAGACTTAGGATTTGATTTGATTCAGCGTAAAATATAAATTAGGGTTTGTGCAATATGAATGTACTTGAACGGTTTTTATTGTAAATTCGTATTCAATCAATAAAAATCAAATATTTTATCCAAATTTGATTTGCTATTGTTTGATTCCTGGACTTTTGCGTTTAGCTTAGGGAAGAAGAGTCTAACTTGGACGCAACTTTGCATTAGGGTTTTTAAATCTGATTTTGACTTAGTCAGCGAAAACTTAAATTAAAAATAAATAAAACTAATACAAATAATATAATAATAGTATTTTAAATAAATATAATAATATACTATTTGTATATTGACTTCAATCAACAAAATAAATCTTAATAATAATAATAATATAAAATAAAAAATGATTAACAGTTTGACTTCGGTCAACTTAATGAAAATAGCTATGTATATATAAAAAGAGCAAATTACTTAATGGGCCTCTTAGAACAACTATTAATGGATCAAGCTTTACGTTAGGATAAAGAGTCTTCATACAAATGATAAATACTTAAAATTAAACTTTATTATGTCTAGATAATTAAAAACAAATAATTTAGATGTCAATGCAACAACAACAATTAATATAAAGTCAACAAGATAAACCAAACGTTCTGACAAAGATGAGATAAACTGTCTATACCTATACGGACAAATTTGAGGTATGACAAAGTGTTGTTATGAAATGTTTGGCTGAAAGAGGAATGGTGAGGCTATTCAGTGGTGGTGTTATGCAGAATCTTTTAATGTAATAGGATTTCAGAAAAATGACGGGAATACACAAAATGTTTTGCAGGAGTATTTAGGACTTGACTCCTTGCATTGAGTTCTCTGATATTGTGATGCTTGTTGGTAGGTGAATGTGATATGATTATATTGCATATTGTTACAAATTTACTATTCCAATAATAATCTTAATGTTAAGTATTAATTAGTTTGTTTGAAGTGAACTTTAATTTGCAAGTAAGGGAGCTAAAAGAGATATGTAATTCATATATGATTACATTGTAAGACTACAATGTCATGTACATATTGTGTAGAAGAAATCAATGACTTTGGGTGGATTCAATTCTTTACTGTGATTTTTTTAAATTTGTTTAGGCTCAACC